>CALNHX010000172.1:0-452328 GCA_940337035.1 Agriotes lineatus | reverse complement strand
TGGCGTATTAAATTAATATAAAGCTCCAAAACCAGCCAGAGCGAACGTGACGTTAGCAACTTTATTTGTGTTAGTAGAATTGAAAATCATCAATATAAAGCTAGTCATACTTTAGGTGTCATATTAGGATTGTCAAAACCTTGAAATTCATAGTTGTGGTTCTAAGACGCCGCTAGAGTTAGTTAAATTGTATTTTTATTCAATATAAATTCTGCAAGTTTCCTAGCTCTCCTTTCTATACTGTTTTAGTTAAAATAATGTCTTCAGGTGCTTATTAGGTGCCGGATTAAATTAAAATAAAGCTCCAAAAGCAGCCAGAGCGAACGGTGACGTTTAGCAGCTTTATTTGTGTTAGTAGAATTGGAAAGTCATCAATATAAGGCAATTCCATTTTACAGTGTCATGTTCAATTTGTCAGATCCTAGAAACTCTAAGTTGGTGGTTCTAAGACGCCGATGGAGTAAGTTAAATTGTATTTTTTATTCAATATAAATCCTGCAGGTTACCTAGCTCACCTTCATATGCAATTTTAGTTAAAATAATAGCTTCAGGTGCTTATTAAGTGCCGTATTAAATTAATATAAAGCTCCAAAAGCAGCCAGAGCGAACTGTGACGTTTAGCAGATTTTATTTGTGTTAGTAGAATTGGATAATCATCAATATAAAGCTATTCATACTTTTGTGTCATATTAGGATTGTCAAAACCTAGAAATTCATAGTTGGTGGTTCTAAGACGCCGATAGAGTTAGATAAATTGTATTTATTATTTAATATAAATCCTGCAAGTTTCCTAGCTCTCCTTTCTATACTATTTTAGTTAAAATAATGGCTTCAGGTGCTTATTAGGGTGGCGTATTAAATTAATATAAAGCTCCAAAACCAGCCAGAGCGAACGGTGACGTTTAGCAGCTTTATTTGTGTTAGTAGATTGGAAAATCATCAATATAAGCTAGTCATACTTTAGGTGTCATACTAGGATTGTCAAAACATAGAAATTTATAGTTGTGGTTCTAAGACGCCGATAGAGTTAGATAAATTCTATTTATTATTTAATATAAATCCTGCAAGTTTCCTAGCTTTCTTTCTATACTATTTTAGTGAAAATAATGCTTCAGGTGCTTATTAGGTGGCGTATTTAATTAATATAAAGCTCCAAAAGCAGCCAGAGCGAACGGTGACGTTAGCAACTTTATTTGTGTTAGTAGAATTGAAAATCATCAATATAAAGCTAGTCATACTTTAGGTGTCATATTAGGATTGTCAAAACCTAGAAATTCATAGTTGGTGGTTCTAAGACGCCGCTAGAGTTAGATAAATTGTTTTTTTTATTCAATATAAATCCTGCAAGTTTCCTAGCTCTCCTTTCTATACTATTTTAGTTAAAATAATGTCTTCAGGAGCTTATTAGGTGCCGGATTAAATTAATATAAAGCTCCAAAAGCAGCCAGAGCGAACGGTGACGTTAGCAGCTTTATTTGTGTTAGTAGAATTGGAAAGTCATCAATATAGGCAATTCCATTTTACAGTGTCATGTTCAATTTGTCAGATCCTAGTAACTCTAAGTTGGTGGTTCTAAGACGCCGATGGAGTTAGATACATTTTTTTTATTCAATATAAATTATGCAAGCTTTCTAGCTTTCCTTTCTATACTATTTTAGTTAAAACAATGGCTTCAGGTGCTTATTAGGTGGCGTATTAAATTATTATAAGGCTTACAAGCAGCCAGAGCAAACGGCGTCGTTTAGCAGTTTTATTTGAGTTAGTAGAATTGGAAAATCATCAATAATAAGCTATTCATACTTTAAGTGTCATATTAGAATTGTCAAAACCTAGAAATTCATAGTTGGTGGTTCTAAGACGCCGATGGAGTTAGTTAAATTGTATTTTTTATTCCATATAAATCCTGCAGGTTACCTAGCTCTCCTTTCTATGCAATTTTAGTTAAAATAATGGCTTCAGGTGCTTATTAGGTGCCGTATTAAATTAATATAAAGCTCAAAAGCAGCCAGAGCGAACTGTGACGTTTAGCAGATTTATTTGTGTTAGTAGAATTGGATAATCATCAATATAAAGCTATTCATACTTTAGGTGTCATATTAGGATTGTCAAAACCTAGAAATTCATAGTTGGTGGTTCTAAGACGCCGATAGAGTTATATAAATTGAATTTATTATTTAATATAAATCCTGCAAGTTTCCTAGCTCTCCTTTCTATACTATTTTAGTTAAAATAATGGCTTCAGGTGCTTATTAGGTGGCGTATTAAATTAATATAAAGCTCCAAAACCAGCCAGAGCGAACGGTGATGTTTAGCAGCTTTATTTGTGTTAGTAGAATTGGAAAAAAATCAATATAAAGCTAGTCATACTTTAGGTGTCATACTAGGATTGTCAAAACCTAGAAATTCATAGTTGGTGGTTCTAAGACGCCGATAGAGTTAGATAAATTCTATTTATTATTTAATATAAATCCTGCAAGTTTCCTAGCTCTTCTTTCTATACTATTTTAGTAAAAATAATGGCTTCAGGTGCTTATTAGGTGGCGTATTAAATTAATATAAAGCTCCAAAAGCAGCCAGAGCGAACTGTGACGTTTAGCAGCTATATTTGTGTATTGTAGAATTGGAAAGTCATCAATATAAGGCAATTCCATTTTACAGTGTCATGTTCAATTTGTCAGATCCTAGAAACTTTAAGTTGGTGGTTCTAAGACGCCGATGGAGTTAGATACATTTTTTTTATTCAATATAGATTATGCAAGTTTCCTAGCTTTCCTTTCTATACTATTTTAGTTAAAATAATGGCTTCAGGTGCTTATTAGGTGCCGTATTAAATTAATATAAAGCTCCAAAAGCAGCCAGAGCGAACTGTGACGTTTAGCAGCTATATTTGTGTATGTAGTATTGAAAAATCATCAATATAAAGCTATTCCATATTTTACAGTGTCAAATTCGGTTTGTTAGATCCTAGAAATTCATAGTTGGTGGCTCTAACACGCCGATAAAGCTAGAAAAATTGTATTTTTTATTCAATATAAATCCTGCAATTTCCTAGCTCTCCTTTCTATACTATTTTAATTAAAATAATGGCTTCAGGTGCTTCTTAGGTGGCGTATTAAATTAATATAAAGCTCCAAAATCAGCCAGATAGAACGGTGATGTTTAGCAGCTTTATTTGTGTTAGTAGAATTGGGAAATCATCAATATAAAGCTATTCATACTTTAGGTGTCATATTAGGATTGTCAAAACCTAGAAATTCATAGTTGGTGGTTCTAAGACGCCGATAGAGTTAGATAAATTGTATTTTTTATTCAATATATTTTAGTTAAAATAATGGCTTCAGGTGCTTATTAGGTGCCGTATTAAATTAATATAAAGCCCCAAAAGCAGCCACAGCGAACTGTGACGTTTAGCAGATTTATTTGTGTTAGTAGAATTGGAAAATCATCAATATAAAGCTATTCATACTTTAGGTGTCATATTAGGATTGTCAAAACCTAGAAATTCATAATTGGTGGTTCTAAGACGCCGATAGAGTTACATAAATTGTATTTTTTATTCAATATAAATCCTGCAAGTTTTCTAGCTCTCCTTTCTATACTATTTTAGTTAAGATAATAGCTTCAGGAGCTTATTAGGTGCCGTATTAAATTAATATAAAGCTCCAAAAGCAGCCAGAGCGAACTGTGACGTTTAGCAGATTTATTTGTGTTAGTAGAATTGGAAAAGCATCAATATAAAACTATTCATACTTTAGGTGTCATATTAGGTTTGTCAAATCCTAGAAAGTCACAGTTGGTGGTTCTAAGACGCCGATAGAGTTAGATAAATTGTATTTGTTATTCAATATAAATCCTGCAAATTTCCTAGCTCTCCTTTCTATACTATTTGAGTTAAAATAATGGCTTCAGGTGCTTATTAGGTGGCGTATTAAATTAATATAAAGCTCCAAAACCAGCCATAGGGAACGGTGACGTTTAGCAGCTTTATTTGTGTAGTAGAATTGGAAATCATCAATATAAAGCTAGTCATACTTTAGGTGTCATATTAGGATTGTCAAAACCTAGAAATTCATAGTTGGTGGTTCTAAGACGCCGATAAATTGTATTTTTTATTCAATATAAATCCTGGAAGTTTCCTAGCTCTCCTTTCTATACTATTTTGTTTAAAATAATGGCTTCAGGTGCTTATTAGGTGCCGTATTAAATTAATATAGAGCTCCAAAAGCAGCCAGAGCGAACGGTGACGTTTAGCAGCTTTATTTGTGTTAGTAGAATTGGAAAGTCATCAATATAAAGCAATTCCATTTTACAGTGTCATGTTCAATTTGTCAGATCCTAGAAACTCTAAGTTGGTGGTTCTAAGACGCCGATGGAGTTAGATACATTTTTTTTATTCAATATAAATTATGCAAGTTTCCTAGCTCTCCTTTCTATACTATTTTAATTAAAATAATGGCTTCAGGTGCTTATTAGGTGCCGTATTAAATTAATATAAAGCCCCAAAAGCAGCCAGAGCGAACTGTGACGTTTAACAGATTTATTTGTGTTAGTAGAATTGGAAAATCATCAATATAAAGCTATTCATACTTTAGGTGTCATATTGGGATTGTCAAAACCTAGAAATCATAGTTGGTGGTTCTAAGACGCCGATAGAGTTAGATAAATTGTATTTTTTATTCAATATAAATCCTGCAAGTTTTCTAGCTCTCCTTTCTATACTATTTTAGTTAAAATATTGGTTTCAGGTGCTTATTAGGTGCCGTATTAAATTAATATAAAGCCCCAAAAGCAGCCAGAGCGAACTGTGACGTTTAGCAGATTTATTTGTGTTAGTAGAATTGGAAAATCATCAATATAAAGCTATTCATACTTTAGGTGTCATATTAGGATTGTCAAAACCTAGAAATTCATAGTTGGTGGTTCTAAGACGCCGATAGAGTTACATAAATTGTATTTTTTATTCAATATAATCCTGCAAGTTTTCTAGCTCTCCTTTCTATACTATTTTAGTTAAGATAATGGCTTCAGGAGCTTATTAGGTGCCGTATTAAATTAATATAAAGCTCCAAAAGCAGCAGAGCGAACAGTGACGTTTAGCAGATTTATTTGTGTTAGTAGAATTGGAAAATCATCAATATAAAACTATTCATACTTTAGGTGTCATATTAGGTTTGTCAAATCCTAGAAAGTCACAGTTGGTGGTTCTAAGACGCCGATAGAGTTAGATAAATTGTATTTGTTATTCAATATAAATCCTGCAAGTTTCCTAGCTCTCCTTTCTATACTATTTGAGTTAAAATAATGGCTTCAGGTGCTTATTAGGTGGCGTATTAAATTAATATAAAGCTCCAAAACCAGCCAGAGCGAACGGTGACGTTTAGCAGCTTTATTTGTGTTAGTAGAATTGGAAAATCATCAATATAAAGCTAGTCATACTTTAGGTGTCATATTAGGATTGTCAAAACCCAGAAATTCATAGTTGGTGGTTCTAAGACGCCGATAGAGTTAGATAATTGTATTTTTTATTCAATATAAATCCTGGAAGTTTCCTAGCTCTCCTTTCTATACTATTTTAGTTAAAATAATGGCTTCAGGTGCTTATTAGGTGCCGTATTAAATTAATATAAAGCTCCAAAAGCAGCCAGAGCGAACGGTGACGTTTAGCAGCTTTATTTGTGTTAGTAGAATAGGAAAGTCATCAATATAAAGCAATTCCATTTTACAGTGTCATGTTCAATTTGTCAGATCCTAGAAACTCTAAGTTGGTGGTTCTAAGACGCCGTATCTAACTCCATCGGCGCGCCGATGGAGTTAGATACATTTTTTTATTCAATATAAATTATGCAAGTTTCCTAGCTCTCCTTTCTATACTATTTTAGTTAAAATAATGGCTTCAGGTGCTTATTAGGTGCCGTATTAAATTAATATAAAGCCCTAAAAGCAGCCAGAGCGAACTGTGACGTTTAGCAGATTTATTTGTGTTAGTAGAATTGGAAAATTATCAATATAAAGCTATTCATACTTTAGGTGTCATATTAGGATTGCCAAATCCTAGAAATTTACAGTTGGTGGTTCTAAGACGGCGATAGAGTTAGATAAATTGTATTTATTATTCAATATAAATCCTGCAAGTTTCCTAGCTCTCCTTTCTATACTATTTTAGTTAAAATAATGGCTTCAGGAGCTTATTAGTTGCCGCCTTAAATTAATATAAAGCTCCAAAGGCAGCCAGAGCGAACTGTGACGTTTAGCAGATTTATTTGTGTTAGTAGAATTGGAAAATCATCAATATAAAACTATTCATACTTGAGGTGTCATATTAGGATTGTCAAATCCTAGAAATTCACAGTTGGTGGTTCTAAGACGCGGATAGAGTTAGATAAATGGTATTTATTATTCAATATAAATCCTGCAAGTTTCCTATCTCTCCTTTCTATACTATTTTAGATAAAATAATGGCTTCAGGTGCTTATTAGGTGGCGTATTAAATTAATATAAAGCTCCAAAACCAGCCAGAGCGACGGTGACGTTTAGCAGCTTTATTTGTGTTAGTAGAATTGAAAAATCATCAATATAAAGCTAGTCATACCTTAGGTGTCATATTAGGATTGTCAAAACCTAGAAATTCATAGTTGGTGGTTCTAAGACGCCGATAGAGTTAGATAAATTGTATTTTTTATTCAATATAAATCCTGCAAGTTTCCTAGCTCTCCTTTCTAAACTATTTTAGTTAAAATAATGGTTTCAGGTGCTTATTAGGTGCCGCATTAAATTAATATAAAACTCCAAAAGCAGCCAGAGCGAACGGTGACGTTTAGCAGCTTTATTTGTGTTAGTAGATTTGGAAAATCATCAATATAGAGCTAGTCATACTTTAGGTGTCATATTAGGATTGTCAAAACCTAGAAATTCATAGTTGGTGGTTCTAAGACGCCGATAGAGTTAGATAAATTGTATTTTTTATTCAATATAAATCCTGCAAGTTTTCTAGCTCTCCTTTCTATACTATTTTAGTTAAGATAATGGCTTCAGGAGCTTATTAGGTGCCGTATTAAATTAATATAAAGCTCCAAAAGCAGCCAGAGCGAACTGTGACGTTTAGCAGATTTATTTGTGTTAGTAGAATTGGAAAATCATCAATATAAAACTATTCATACTTTAGGTGTCATATTAGGTTTGTCAAATCCTAGAAAGTCACAGTTGGTGGTTCTAAGACGCCGATAGAGTTAGATAAATTGTATTTGTTATTCAATATAAATCCTGCAAGTTTCCTAGCTCTCCTTTCTATACTATTTTAGTTAAAATAATGGCTTCAGGAGCTTATTAGGTGCCGCATTAAATTAATATAAAGCTCTAAAAGCATCCAGAGCGAACGGTGACGTTTAGCAGTTTTATTTGAGTTAGTAGAATTGGAAAATCAACAATATCAAGCTATTCATACTTTAGGTGTCATATTAGAATTGTCAAAACCTAGAAATTCATAGTGGGTGGTTCTAAGACGCCGATAGAGTTAGATAAATTGTATTTTTTATTCAATATAAATCCTGCAAGTTTTCTAGCTCTCCTTTCTATACTATTTTAGTTAAGATTATGGCTTCAGGAGCTTATTAGGTGCCGTATTACATTAATATAAAGCTCCAAAAGCAGCCAGAGCGAACTGTGACGTTTAGCAGATTTATTTGTGTTAGTAGAATTGGAAAATCATCAATATAAAACTATTCATACTTTAGGTGTCATATTAGGTTTGTCAAATCCTAGAAAGTCATAGTTGGTGGTTCTAAGACGCCGATAGAGTTACATAAATTGTATTTTTTATTCAATATAAATCCTGCAAGATTTCTAGCTCTCCTTTCTATACTATTTAGTTAAGATAATGGCTTCAGGAGCTTATTAGGTGCCGTATTAAATTAATATAAAGCTCCAAAAGCAGCCAGAGCGAACTGTGACGTTTAGCAGATTTATTTGAGTTAGTAGAATTGGAAAATCATCAATATAAAACTATTCATACTTTAGGAGTCATATTAGGTTTGTCAAATCCTAGAAAGTCACAGGTGGTGGTTCTAAGACGCCGATAGAGTTAGATAAATTGTATTTGTTATTCAATATAAATCCTGCAAGTTTCCTAGCTCTCCTTTCTATACTATTTGAGTTAAAATAATGGCTTCAGGTGCTTATTAGGTGGCGTATTAAATTAATATAAAGCTCCAAAACCAGCCAGAGCGAACGGTGACGTTTAGCAGTTTTATTTGTGTTAGTAGAATTGGAAAATCATCAAGATAAAGCTAATCATACTTTAGGTGTCATATTCGGATTGTCAAAACCTAGAAATTCATAGTTGGTGGTTCTAAGACGCCGATAGAGTTAGATAAATTGTATTTTTTATTCAATATAAATCCTGCAAGTTACCTAGCTCTCCTTTCTATACTATTTTAGTTAAAATAATGGCTTCAGGTGCTTATTAGGTGCCGTATTAAATTAATATAAAGCTTCAAAAGCAGCCAGAGCGAACGGTGACGTTTAGCAGCTTTATTTGTGTTAGTAGAATTGGAAAGTCATCAATATAAAGCAATTCCATTTTACAGTGTCATGTTCAATTTGTCAGAGAATTTGTTTGTGTTAGTAAAATTGGAAAATCATCAATATAAAACTATTCATACTTTAGGTGTCATATTAGGATTGTCAAATCCTAGAAATTCACAGTTGGTGGTTGTAAGACGCTGATAGAGTTAGATAAATGGTATTTATTATTCAATATAAATCCTGCAAGTTTCCTATCTCTCCTTTCTATACTATTTTAAATAAAATAATGGCTTCAGGTGCTTATTAGGTTGCGTATTAAATTAATATAAAGCTCCAAAACCAGCCAGAGCAAACGGTGATTTTTAGCAGCTTTATTTGTGTTAGTAGAATTGGAAAATCATCAATATAAAGCTAGTCATACTTTAGGTGTCATATTAGGATTGTCAAAACCTAGAAATTTAGAGTTGGTGGTTCTAAGACGCCGATAGAGTTAGATAAATTGTATTTTTTATTCAATATAAATCGTGCAAGTTTCCTAGCTCTCCTTTCTATACTATTTTAGTTAAAATAATGGTTTCAGGTGCTTATTAGGTGCCGTATTAAATTAATATAAAACTCCAAAAGCAGTCAGAGCAAACGGTGATTTTTAGCAGCTTTATTTGTGTTAGTAGAATTGGAAAATCATCAATATAAAGCTATTCATACTTTAGGTGTCATATTAGAATTGTCAAAACCTAGAAATTCATAGTGGGTGGTTCTAAGACGCCGATAGAGTTAGATAAATTGTATTTTTTATTCAATATAAATCCTGCAAGTTTCCTAGCTCTCCTTTCTATACTATTTTAGATAAAATAACGGCTTCAGGTGCTTATTAGGTGGCGTATTAAATTAAAATAAAGCTCCAAAACCAGCCAGAGCGAACGGTGACGTTTAGCAGCTTTATTTGTGTTAGTAGAATTGGAAAATCATCAATATAAAGCTAGTCATACTTTAGGTGTCATATTAGGATTGTCAAAACCTAGAAATTCATAGTTGGTGGTTCTAAGACGCCGATAGAGTTAGATAAATTGTATTTTTTATTCAATATAAATCCTGCAAGTTTCCTAGCTCTCCTTTCTATACTATTTTAGTTAAAATAATGGTTTCAGGTGCTTATTAGGTGCCGTATTAAATTAATATAAAACTCCAAAAGCAGCCAGAGCGAACGGTGACGTTTAGCAGCTTTATTTGTGTTAGTAGAATTGGAAAATCATCAATGTAAAGCTAGTCATACTTTAGGTGTCATATTAGGATTGTCAAAACCTAGAAATTCATAGTTGGTGGTTCTAAGACGCCGATAGAGTTAGATAAATTGTATTTTTTATTCAATATAAATCCTGCAAGTTTCCTAGCTCTCCTTTCTATACTATTTTTGTTAAAATAATGGCTTCAGGTGCTTAATAGGTGCCGTATTAAATTATTATAAAGCTCCAAAAGCAGCCAGAGCGAACTGTGACGTTTAGCAGCTATATTTGTGTATGTAGAATTGAAAAATCATCAATATAAAGCTATTCCATATTTTACAGTGTCAAATTCGGTTTGTTAGATCCTAGAAATTTATAGTTGGTGGTTCTAAGACGCCAATAGAGTTAGATACATTGTATTTTTTATTCAATATAAATCCTGCAAGTTTTCTATCTCTCCTTTCTATAGAATTTTAGTGAAAATAATGGTTTCAGGAGCTTCTTAGGTGCCGTATTAAATTAATATGAAGCTCCAAAAGCAGCCAGAGCGAACGGTGACGGTTAGCAACTTTATTTGTGTTTGTAGAATTGGAAAATCAACAATATAAAGCTATTCCAAATTTTACAGTGTCAAATTCGGTTTGTTAGATCCTAGAAATTTATAGTTGGTGGTTCTAAGACGCCGATGGAGTTAGATAAATTGTATTTTTTATTCAATATAGATCCTTCAAGTTTAGTAGCTCTCATTTCTATACTATTTTGGATAAAATAATGGTTTCAGGAGCTTATTAAGCGCGTATTAAATTAATATGAATCTGCAAAAGCAGCCAGAGCGAACTGTGACGTTCAGCAGCTATATTTGTGTATGTAGAACTGAAAAAACATCAATATAAAGCTATTCCATATTTTACAGTGTCAAATTCGGTTTGTCAGATCCTAGAAATTCATAGTTGGTGGTTCTAAGACGCCGATAGAATTAGAAAAATTGTATTTTATATTCAATATAAATCCTGCAAGTTTCCTAGCTCTCCTTTCTATACTATTTTAATTAAAATAATGGCTTCAGGTGCTTCTTAGGTGGCGTATTAAACTAATATAAAGCTCCAAAAGCAGCCAGAGCGAACGGTGATGTTTAGCAGCTTTATTTGTGTTAGTAGAATTGGAAAATCATTAATATGAAGCTATTCATACTTTAGGTGTCATATTAGGATTGTCAAAACCTAGAAATTCATAGTTGGTGGTTCTAAGACTCCAAAAGAGTTAGATAAATTGTATTTTTTATTCAATATAAATCCTGAAAGTTTCCTAGCTCTCCTTTATAAATTACTTTAGTTAAAATAATGGCTTCAGGAGCTTATTAGGTGCCGCATTAAATTAATATAAAGCTCCAAAAGCATCCAGAGCGAACGGTGACGTTTAGCAGCTTTATTTGTGTTTGTAGAATTGGATAATCACCAATACTATGTTATTCATACTTTAAGTGTCATATTAGGATTGTCAAAACCTAGAAATTTATAGTTGGTGGTTCTAAGACGCCGATGGAGTTAGTTAAATTGTATTTTTGGTTCAATATAAATCCTGCAGGTTACCTAGCTCTCCTTTCTATACAATTTTAGTTAAAATAATGGCTTCAGGAGCTTATTAGGTGCCGCATTAAATTAATATAAAGCTCCAAAAGCATCGAGAGCGAACGGTGACGTTTAGCAGCTTTATTTGTGTTTGTAGAACTGGATAATCACCGATATAAAGCTATTCCATATTTTACAGTGTCATATTCGGTTTGTCAGAACCTAGAAATTAAAAGTTGGTGGTTTTTAGACGCCGATGGAGTTAGATAAATTGTATTTATTATTCAATATAAATCCTGCAAGTTTCCTAGCTCTCCTTTATATATTACTTTAGTTAAAATAATGGCTTCAGGTGCTTATTAGGTGGCGTATTAAATTAATATAAAGCTCCAAAAGTAGCCAGAGCAAACGGTGACGTTCAGCAGCTTTATTTGTGTTAGTAGAATTGGAAAAAGCATCAATTTAAAGCTATTCATACTTTAGGTGTCATATTAGGATTGTCAAAACCTAGAAATTCATAGTTGGTGGTTCTAAGACGCCGATGGAGTTAGATAAATTTTATTTATTATTCAATATAAATCCTGCACGTTTCCTAACTCTCCTTTCTATATTATTTTAGTTAAAATAATTGCTTCAGGTGCTTATTAGGTGGCGTATTAAATTAATATAAAGCTCCAAAAACAGCCAGAGCGAACGGTGACGTTTAGCAGATTTATTTGTGTTAGTAGAATAGGAAAATCATCAATATAAAGCTAGTCTTACTTTAGGTGTCATATTAGGATTGTCAAAACCTAGAAATTCATAGTTGGTGGTTCTAAGACGCCGATAGAGTTAGATAAATTGTATTTATTATTCAATATAAATCCTGCAAGTTTCCTAGCTCTCCTTTATATATTATTTTAGTTAAAATAATGGCTTCAGGTGCTTATTAGGTGGCGTATTAAATTAATATAAAGCTCCAAAAGTAGCCAGAGCAAACGGTGACGTTCAGCAGCTTTATTTGTGTTAGTAGACTTGGAAAATCATCAATATAAAGCTATTCATACTTTAGGTGTCATATTAGGATTGTCAAAACCTAGAAATTCATAGTTGGTGGTTCTAAGACGCCGATAGAGTTAGATAAATTGTATCTTTATTCAATATAAATCCTGCAAGTTTCCTAGCTTTCCTTTCTATACTATTTTAGTTAAAATAATGGCTTCAGGAGCTTATTAGGTGCCGCATTAAATTAATATAAAGCTCCAAAAGCATCCAAAGCGAACGGTGACGTTCAGCAGATTTATTTGTGTTAATAGAATTGGAAAATCATCAATATAAAGCTATTCATACTTTAGGTGTCATATTAGGATTGTCAAATCCTAGAAATTCACAGTTGGTGGTTCTAAGACGACGATAGAGTTAGATAAATTGTATTTATTATTCAATAGAAATCCTGCAAGTTTCCTAGCTCTCATTTCTATACTATTTTAGTTAAAATAATGGCTTCAGGTGCTTATTAGGTGGCGCATTAAATTAATATAAAGCTCCAAAAGCTGCCAGAGCGAACGATGACGTTTAGCAGCTTTATTTGTGTTAGTAGAATTGGAAAATCATCAATATAAAGCTAGTCATAGTTTAGGTGTCATATTAGGATTGTCAAATCCTAAAAATTCATAGTTGGTGGTTCTAAGACCCCGATAGAGTTAGATAAATTGTATTTATTATTCAATATAAATCCTGCAAGTTTCCTAGCTCACCTTTCTATGCTATTTTAGTTAAAATAATGGCTTCAGGTGCTTATTAGGTGGCGTATTAAATTAATATAAAGCTCCAAAAGCAGCCAGAGCGAACGGTGACGTTTAGCAGATTTATTTGTGTTAGTCGAATAGGAAGATCATCAATATAAAGCTAGTCTTACTTTAGGTGTCATATTAGGATTGTCAAAACCTAGAAATTTATAGTTGGTGGTTCTAAGACGCCGATAGAGTTAGATAAATTGTATTTATTATTCAATATAATTCCTGCAAGTTTCCTAGCTCTCCTTTATATATTATTTTAGTTAAAATAATTGCTTCAGGTGCTTATTAGGTGGCGTATTAAATTAATATAAAGCTCCAAAAGTAGCCAGAGCAAACGGTGACGTTCAGCAGCTTTATTTGGGTTAGTAGAATTGGAAAATCATCAATATAAAGCTATTCATACTTTAGGTGTCATATTAGGATTGTCAAAACCTAGAAATTCATAGTTGGTGGTTCTAAGACGCCGATAGAGTTAGATAAATTGTATTTTTTATTCAATATAAATCCTGCAAGTTTCCTAGCTTTCCTTTCTATACTATTTTAGTTAAAATAATGGCTTCAGGAGCTTATTAGGTGCCGCAATAAATTAATATAAAGCTCCAAAAGCATCCAAAGCGAACGGTGACGTTTAGCAGATTTATTTGTGTTAATAGAATTGGAAAATCATCAATATAAAGCTATTCATACTTTACGTGTCATATTAGGATTGTCAAAACCTAGAAATTCATAGTTGGTGGTTCTAAGACGCCGATGGAGTTAGATAAATTTTATTTATTATTCAATATAAATCCTGCAAGTTTCCTAGCTTTCCTTTCTATACTATTTTAGTTAAAATAATGGCTTCAGGAGCTTATTAGGTGCCGCATTAAATTAATATAAAGCTCCAAAAGCATCCAAAGCGAACGGTGACGTTTAGCAGATTTATTTGTGTTAATAGAATTGGAAAATCATCAATATAAAGCTATTCATACTTTAGGTGTCATATTAGGATTGTCAAAACCTAGAAATTCATAGTTGGTGGTTCTAAGACGCCGATAGAGTTAGATAAATTGTATTTTTTATTCAATATAAATCCTGCAAGTTTCCTAGCTTTCCTTTCTATACTATTTTAGTTAAAATAATGGCTTCAGGAGCTTATTAGGTGCCGCATTAAATTAATATAAAGCTCCAAAAGCATCCAAAGCGAACGGTGACGTTTAGCAGATTTATTTGTGTTAATAGAATTGGAAAATCATCAATATAAAGCTATTCATACTTTAGGTGTCATATTAGGATTGTCAAAACCTAGAAATTCATAGTTGGTGGTTCTAAGACGCCGATAGAGTTAGATAAATTGTATTTTTTATTCAATATAAATCCTGGAAGTTTCCTAGCTTTCCTTTCTATACTATTTTAGTTAAAATAATGGCTTCAAGAGCTTATTAGGTGCCGCATTAAATTAATATAAAGCTCCAAAAGCATCCAAAGCGAACGGTGACGTTTAGCAGATTTATTTGTGTTAATAGAATTGGAAAATCATCAATATAAAGCTATTCATACTTTAGGTGTCATATTAGGATTGTCAAAACCTAGAAATTCATAGTTGGTGGTTCTAAGACGCCGATAGAGTTAGATAAATTGTGTTTTTTATTCAATATAAATTCTGCAAGTTTCCTAGCTTTCCTTTCTATACTATTTTAGTTAAAATAATGGCTTCAGGAGCTTATTAGGTGCCGCATTAATTAATATAAAGCTCCAAAAGCATCCAGAGCGAACGGTGAAGTTTGCAGATTTATTTGTGTTAGTAGAATTGGAAAATCATCAATATAAAGCTATTCATACTTTAGGTGTCATATTAGGATTGTCAAAACCTAGAAATTCATAGTTGGTGGATCTAAGACGCCGATGGAGTTAGATAAATTTTATTTATTATTCAATATAGATCCTGCACGTTTCCTAGCTCTCCTTTCTATATTATTTTAGTTAAAATAATTGCTTCAGGTGCTTATTAGGTGGCGTATTAAATTAATATAAAGCTCCAAAAGCAGCCAGAGCGAACGGTGACGTTTAGCAGATTTATTTGTGTTAGTAGAATAGGAAAATCATCAATATAAAGCTAGTCTTACTTTAGGTGTCATATTAGGATTGTCAAAACCTAGAAATTCATAGTTGGTGGTTCTAAGACGCCGATAGAGTTAGATAAATTGTATTTATTATTCAATATAAATTCTGCAAGTTTCCTAGCTCTCCTTTATATATTATTTTAGTTAAAATAATGGCTTCAGGTGCTTATTAGGTGGCGTATTAAATTAATATAAAGCTCCAAAAGTAGCCAGAGCAAACGGTGACGTTCAGCAGCTCTATTTGTGTTAGTAGAATTGGAAAATCATCAATATAAAGCTATTCATACTTTAGGTGTCATATTAGGATTGTCAAAACCTAGAAATTCATAGTTGGTGGTTCTAAGACGCCGATAGAGTTAGATAAATTGTATTTTTTATTCAATATAAATCCTGCAAGTTTCCTAGCTTTCCTTTCTATACTATTTTAGTTAAAATAATGGCTTCAGGAGCTTATTAGGTGCCGCATTAAATTAATATAAAGCTCCAAAAGCATCCAAAGCGAACGGTGACGTTTAGCAGATTTATTTGTGTTAATAGAATTGGAAAATCATCAATATAAAGCTATTCATACTTTAGGTGTCATATTAGGATTGTCAAATCCTAGCAATTCACAGTTGGTGGTTCTAAGACGCCGATAGAGTTAGATAAACTGTATTTATTATTCAATATAAATCCTGCAAGTTTTTTTAGCTCTCATTTCTATACTATTTTAGTTAAAATAATGGCTTCAGGTGCTTATTAGGTGGCGTATTAAATTAATATAAAGCTCCAAAAGCTGCCAAAGCGAACGGTGAGGTTTAGCAGCTTTATTTGTGTTAGTAGAATTGGAAAATCATCAATATAAAGCTAGTCATAGTTTAGGTGTCATATTAGGATTGTCAAATCCTAGAAATTCATAGTTGGTGGTTCTAAGACCCCGATAGAGTTAGATAAATTGTATTTATTATTCAATATAAATCCTGGAAGTTTCCTAGCTCACCTTTCTATACTATTTTAGTTAAAATAATGGCTTCAGGTGCTTATTAGGTGCCGCATTAAATTAATATAAAGCTCCAAAAGCATCCAGAGCGAACGGTGAAGTTTAGCAGATTTATTTGTGTTAGTAGAATTGGAAAATCATCAATATAAAGCTATTCATACTTTAGGTGTCATATTAGGATTGTCAAAACCTAGAAATTCATAGTTGGTGGATCTAAGACGCCGATGGAGTTAGATAAATTGTATTTATTATTCAATATAAATCCTGCAAGTTTCCTAGCTCTCCTTTATATACTATTTTAGTTAAAATAATGGCTTCAGGTGCTTATTAGGTGCCGCATTAAATTAATATAAAGCTCCAAAAGCATCCAGAGCGAACGGTGAAGGTTAGCAGATTTATTTGTGTTAGTAGAATTGGAAAATCATCAATATAAAGCTATTCATACTTTAGGTGTCATATTAGGATTGTCAAAACCTAGAAATTCATAGTTGGTGGATCTAAGACGCCGATGGAGTTAGATAAATTTTATTTATTATTCAATATAGATCCTGCACGTTTCCTAGCTCTCCTTTCTATATTATTTAGTTAAAATAATTGCTTCAGGTGCTTATTAGGTGGCGTATTAAATTAATATAAAGCTCCAAAAGCAGCCAGAGCGAACGGTGACGTTTAGCAGATTTATTTGTGTTAGCAGAATAGGAAAATCATCAATATAAAGCTAGTCTTACTTTAGGTGTCATATTAGGATTGTCAAAACCTAGAAATTCATAGTTGGTGGTTCTAAGACGCCGATAGAGTTAGATAAATTGTATTTATTATTCAATATAAATCCTGCAAGTTTCCTAGCTCTCCTTTATATATTATTTTAGTTAAAATAATGGCTTCAGGTGCTTATTAGGTGGCGTATTAAATTAATATAAAGCTCCAAAAGTAATCAGAGCAAACGGTGACGTTCAGCAGCTCTATTTGTGTTAGTAGAATTGGAAATCATCAATATAAAGCTATTCATACTTTAGGTGTCATATTAGGATTGTCAAAACCTAGAAATTCATAGTTGGTGGTTCTAAGACGCCGATAGAGTTAGATAAATTGTATTTTTTATTCAATATAAATCCTGCAAGTTTCCTAGCTTTCCTTTCTATACTATTTTAGTTAAAATAATGGCTTCAGGAGCTTATTAGGTGCCGCATTAAATTAATATAAAGCTCCAAAAGCATCCAAAGCGAACGGTGACGTTTAGCAGATTTATTTGTGTTAATAGAATTGGAAAATCATCAATATAAAGCTATTCATACTTTAGGTGTCATATTAGGATTGTCAAATCCTAGCAATTCACAGTTGGTGGTTCTAAGACGCCGATAGAGTTAGATAAACTGTATTTATTATTCAATATAAATCCTGCAAGTTTTTTAGCTCTCATTTCTATACTATTTTAGTTAAAATAATGGCTTCAGGTGCTTATTAGGTGGCGTATTAAATTAATATAAAGCTCCAAAAGCTGCCAAAGCGAACGGTGAGGTTTAGCAGCTTTATTTGTGTTAATAGAATTGGAAAATCATCAATATAAAGCTAGTCATAGTTTAGGTGTCATATTAGGATTGTCAAATCCTAGAAATTCATAGTTGGTGGTTCTAAGACCCCGATAGAGTTAGATAAATTGTATTTATTATTCAATATAAATCCTGCAAGTTTCCTAGCTCACCTTTCTATACTATTTTAGTTAAAATAATGGCTTCAGGTGCTTATTAGGTGGCGTATTAATTTAATATAAAGCTCCAAAAGCAGCCAGAGCGAACGGTGACGTTTAGCAGATTTATTTGTGTTAGTCGAATAGGAAAATCATCAATATAAAGCTAGTCTTACTTTAGGTGTCATATTAGGATTGTCAAAACCTAGAAATTCATAGTTGGTGGTTCTAAGACGCCGATAGAGTTAGATAAATTGTATCTATTATTCAATATAAATCCTGCAAGTTTCCTAGCTCTCCTTTATATATTATTTTAGTTAAAATAATGGCTTCAGGTGCTTATTAGGTGGCGTATTAAATTAATATAAAGCTCCAAAAGTAGCCAGAGCAAACGGTGACGTTCAGCAGCTTTATTTGGGTTAGTAGAATTGGAAAATCATCAATATAAAGCTATTCATACTTTAGGTGTCATATTAGGATTGTCAAATCCTAGAAATTCACAGTTGGTGGTTCTAAGACGCCGATAGAGTTAGATAAATTGTATTTATTATTCAATATAAATCCTGCAAGTTTCCTAGCTCTCATTTCTATACTATTTTAGTTAAAATAATATCTTCAGGTGCTTATTAGGTGGCGTATTAAATTAATATAAAGCTCCAAAAGCTGCAAGAGCGAACGGTGACGTTTAGCAGCTTTATTTGTGTTAGTAGAATTGGAAAATCATCAATATAAAGCTAGTCATAGTTTAGGTGTCATATTAGGATTGTCAAATCCTAGAAATTCATAGTTGGTGGTTCTAAGACGCCGATAGAGTTAGATAAATTGTATTTATTATTCAATATAAATCCTGCAAGTTTCCTAGCTCACCTTTCTATACTATTTTAGTTAAAATAATGGCTTCAGGTGCTTATTAGGTGGCGTATTAAATTAATATAAAGCTCCAAAAGCATCCAAAGCGAACGGTGACGTTTAGCAGATTTATTTGTGTTAATAGAATTGGAAAATCATCAATATAAAGCTATTCATACTTTAGGTGTCATATTAGGATTGTCAAATCCTAGAAATTCACAGTTGGTGGTTCTAAGACGCCGATAGAGTTAGATAAATTGTATTTATTATTCAATATAAATCCTGCAAGTTTCCTAGCTCTCATTTCTATACTATTTTAGTTAAAATAATATCTTCAGGTGCTTATTAGGTGGCGTATTAAATTAATATAAAGCTCCAAAAGCTGCAAGAGCGAACGGTGACGTTTAGCAGCTTTATTTGTGTTAGTAGAATTGGAAAATCATCAATATAAAGCTAGTCATAGTTTAGGTGTCATATTAGGATTGTCAAATCCTAGAAATTCATAGTTGGTGGTTCTAAGACCCCGATAGAGTTAGATAAATTGTATTTATTATTCAATATAAATCCTGCAAGTTTCCTAGCTCACCTTTCTATACTATTTTAGTTAAAATAATGGCTTCAGGTGCTTATTAGGTGGCGTATTAAATTAATATAAAGCTCCAAAAGCAGCCGGAGCGAACGGTGACGTTTAGCAGCTTTATTTGTGTTAGTAGAATTGGAAAATCATCAATATAAAGCTAGTCATACTTTAGGTGTCATATTAGGATTGTCAAAACCTAGAAAGTCATAGTTGGTGGTTCTAAGACGCCGATAGAGTTCGATAAATTGTATTTTTTATTCAATATAAATTCTGCAAGTTTCCTAGCTTTCCTTTCTATACTATTTTAGTTAAAATAATGGCTTCAGTAGCTTGTTAGGTGCCGCATTAAATTAATATAAAGCTCCAAAAGCATCCAGAGCGCACGGTGACGTTTAGCAGATTTATTTGTGTTAGTAGAATTGGAAAATCATGAATATAAAGCTATTCATACTTTAGGTGTCATATTAGGATTTCAATTACTAGAAATTCACAGTTGGTGGTTCTAAGACGCCGATAGAGTTAGATAAACTGTATTTATTATTCAATATAAATCCTGCAAGTTTCCTAGCTCTCATTTCTATACTATTTTAGTTAAAATAATGGCTTCAGGTGCTTATTAGGTGGCGTATTAAATTAATATAAAGCTCCAAAAGCTGCCAGAGCGAACGGTGAGGTTTAGCAGCTTTATTTGTGTTAGTAGAATTGGAAAATCATCAATATAAAGCTAGTCATAGTTTAGGTGTCATATTAGGATTGTCAAATCCTAGAAATTCATAGTTGGTGGTTCTAAGACCCCGATAGAGTTAGATAAATTGTATTTATTATTCAATATAAATCCTGCAAGTTTCCTAGCTCACCTTTCTATACTATTTTTAGTTAAAATAATGGCTTCAGGTGCTTATTAGGTGGCGTATTAATTTAATATAAAGCTCCAAAAGCAGCCAGAGCGAACGGTGGACGTTTAGCAGATTTATTTGTGTTAGTCGAATAGGAAAATCATCAATATAAAGCTAGTCTTACTTTAGGTGTCATATTAGGATTGTCAAAACCTAGAAATTCATAGTTTGGTGGTTCTAAGACGCCGATAGAGTTAGATAAATTGTATTTATTATTCAATATAAATCCTGCAAGTTTCCTAGCTTTCCTTTCTATACTATTTTAGTTAAAATAATGGCTTCAGGAGCTTATTAGGTGCCGCATTAAATTAATATAAAGCTCCAAAAGCATCCAAAGCGAACGGTGACGTTTAGCAGATTTATTTGTGTTTATAGAATTGGAAAATCATCAATATAAAGCTATTCATACTTTAGGTGTCATATTAGGATTGTCAAATCCTAGAAATTCACAGTTGGTGGTTCTAAGACGCCGATAGAGTTAGATAAATTGTATTTATTATTCAATATAAATCCTGCAAGTTTCCTAGCTCTCATTTCTATACTATTTTAGTTAAAATAATATCTTCAGGTGCTTATTAGGTGGCGTATTAAATTAATATAAAGCTCCAAAAGCTGCAAGAGCGAACGGTGACGTTTAGCAGCTTAATTTGTGTTAGTAGAATTGGAAAATCATCAATATAAAGCTAGTCATAGTTTAGGTGTCATATTAGGATTGTCAAATCCTAGAAATTCATAGTTGGTGGTTCTTAAGACCCCGATAGAGTTAGTTAAATTGTATTTATTATTCAATATAAATCCTGCAAGTTTCCTAGCTCACCTTTCTATACTATTTTAGTTAAAATAATGGCTTCAGGTGCTTATTAGGTGGCGTATTAAATTAATATAAAGCTCCAAAAGCAGCCGGAGCGAACGGTGACGTTTAGCAGCTTTATTTGTGTTAGTAGAATTGGAAAATCATCAATATAAAGCTAGTCATACTTTAGGTGTCATATTAGGATTGTCAAAACCTAGAAAGTCATAGTTGGTGGTTCTAAGACGCCGATAGAGTTCGATAAATTGTATTTTTTATTCAATATAAATTCTGCAAGTTTCCTAGCTTTCCTTTCTATACTATTTTAGTTAAAATAATGGCTTCAGTAGCTTGTTAGGTGCCGCATTAAATTAATATAAAGCTCCAAAAGCATCCAGAGCGAACGGTGACGTTTAGCAGATTTATTTGTGTTAGTAGAATTGGAAAATCATCAATATAAAGCTATTCATACTTTAGGTGTCATATTAGGATTTTCAATTACTAGAAATTCACAGTTGGTGGTTCTAAGGACGCCGATAGAGTTAGATAAATTGTATTTATTATTCAATATAAATCCTGCAAGTTTCCTAGCTCACCTTTCTATATTATTTTAGTTAAAATAATGGCTTCAGGTGCTTATTAGGTGGCGTATTAAATTAATATAAAGCTCCAAAAGCAGCCAGAGCGAACGGTGACGTTTAGCAGCTTTATTTGTGTTAGTAGAATTGGAAAATCATCAATATAAAGCTAGTCATACTTTAGGTGTCATATTAGGATTGTCAAAACCTAGAAATTCATAGTTGGTGGTTTCTAAGACGCCGATAGAGTTAGATAAATTGTATTTTTTATTCAATATAAATCCTGCAAGTTTTCTAGCTCTCCTTTCTATACTATTTTAGTTAAAATAATGGTTTTCAGGAGTTTATTAGGTGCCGCATTAAATTAATATAAAGCTCAAAAGCAGCCAGAGCGAACGGTGACGTTTAGCAGCTTTATTTGTGTTTGTAAAATTAGATAATCACCGATATAAATCTATTCCATATTTTTACAGTGTCATATTCGGTTTGTCAGAACCTAGAAATTAAAAGTTGGTGGTTTTAGACGCCGATAGAGTTAGATAAATTGTATTTATTATTCAATATAAATCCTGCACGTTTCCTAGCTCTCCTTTCTATATTATTTTTAGTTAAAATAATGGCTTCAGGTGCTTATTAGGTGGCGTATTAAATTAATATAAATCTTCAAAAGCAGCCAGAGCGAACTGTGACGTTTAGCAGATTTATTTGTGTTAGTAGAATTGGAAAATTATCAATATAAAGCTATTCATACTTTAGGTGTCATATTAGGATTGTCAAAACCTAGAAATTCATAGTTGGTGGTTCTAAGACGCCGATAGAGTTAGATAAATTGTATTTATTATTCAATATAAATCCTGCAAGTTTCCTAGCTCACCTTTCTATACTATTTTAGTTAAAATAATGGGCTTCAGGTGCTTATTAGGTGCCGTATTAAATTAATATAAATCTTCAAAATCAGCCAGAGCGAACTGTGACGTTTAGCAGATTTACTTGTGTTAGTAGAATTGGAAAATTATCAATATAAAGCTATTCATACTTTAGGTGTCATATTAGGTTTGTCAAATCCCTAGAAAGTCACAGGTGGTGGTTCTAAGACGCCGATAGAGTTAGATAAATTGTATTTGTTATTCAATATAAATCCTGCAAGTTTCCTAGCTTTCCTTTCTATACTATTTGAGTTAAAATAATGGCTTCAGGTGCTTATTAGGTGGCGTATTAAATTAATATAAAGCTCCAAAACCAGCCCAGAGCGAACGGTGACGTTTAGCAGTTTTATTTGTGTTAGTAGAATTGGAAAATCATCAATATAAAGCTAATCATACTTTAGGTGTCATATTAGGATTTTCAATTACTAGAAATTCACAGTTGGTGGTTCTAAGACGCCGATAGAGTTAGATAAATTGTATTTATTATTCCATATAAATCCTGCAAGTTTCCTAGCTCACCTTTCTATATTATTTTAGTTAAAATAATGGCTTCAGGTGCTTATTAGGTGGCGTATTAAATTAATATAAAGCTCCAAAAGCAGCCAGAGCGAACGGTGACGTTTAGCAGCTTTATTTGGTTAGTAGAATTGGAAAATCATCAATATAAAGCTAGTCATACTTTAGGTGTCATATTAGGATTGTCAAAACCTAGAAATTCATAGTTGGTGGTTCTAAGACGCCGATAGAGTTAGATAAATTGTATTTTTTATTCAATATAAATCCTGCAAGTTTTCTAGCTCTCCTTTCTATACTATTTTAGTTAAAATAATGGCTTCAGGAGTTTATTAGGTGCCGCATTAAATTAATATAAAGCTCAAAAGTAGCCAGAGCGAACGGTGACGTTTAGCAGCTTTATTTGTGTTTGTAGAATTAGATAATCACCGATATAAATCTATTCCATATTTTACAGTGTCATATTCGGTTTGTCAGAACCTAGAAATTAAAAGTTGGTGGTTTTTTAGACGCCGATAGAGTTAGATAAATTGTATTTATTATTCAATATAAATCCTGCACGTTTCCTAGCTCTCCTTTCTATATTATTTTAGTTAAAATAATGGCTTCAGGTGCTTATTAGGTGGCGTATTAAATTAATATAAATCTTCAAAAGCAGCCAGAGCGAACTGTGACGTTTAGCAGATTTATTTGTGTTAGTAGGAATTGGAAAATTATCAATATAAAGCTATTCATACTTTAGGTGTCATATTAGGATTGTCAAAACCTAGAAATTCATAGTTGGTGGTTCTAAGACGCCGATAGAGTTAGATAAATTGTATTTATTATTCAATATAAATCCTGCAAGTTTCCTAGCTCTCCTTTCTATACTATTTTAGTTAAAATAATGGCTTCAGGTGCTTATTAGGTGCCGTATTAAATTAATATAAATCTTCAAAAGCAGCCAGAGCGAACTGTGACGTTTAGCAGATTTACTTGTGTTAGTAGAATTGGAAAATTATCAATATAAAGCTATTCATACTTTAGGTGTCATATTAGGTTGGTCAAATCCTAGAAAGTCACAGGTGGTGGTTCTAAGACGCCGATAGAGTTAGATAAATTGTATTTGTTATTCAATATAAATCCTGCAAGTTTCCTAGCTCTCCTTTCTATACTATTTTAGTTAAAATAATGGCTTCAGGTGCTTATTAGGTGCCGTATTAAATTAATATAAAGCTTCAAAAGCAGCCAGAGCGAACGGTGACGTTTAGCAGCTTTATTTGTGTTAGTAGAATTGGAAAGTCATCAATATAAAGCAATTCCATTTTACAGTGTCCATGTTCAATTGTCAGATCCTAGAAACTCTAAGTTGGTGGTTCTAAGACGCCGATGGAGTTAGATACATTTTTTTATTTAATATAAATTATGCAAGTTTCCTAGCTCTCCTTTCTATACTATTTTAGTTAAAATAATGGCTTCAGGTGCTTATTAGGTGCCGTATTAAATTAATATAAAGCCCCAAAAGCAGCCAGAGCGAACTGTGACGTTTAGCAAATTTATTTGTGGTTAGTAGAATTGGAAAATTATCAATATAAAGCTATTCATACTTTAGGTGTCATATTAGGATTGTCAAATCCTAGAAATTTACAGTTGGTGGTTCTAAGACGGCGATAGAGTTAGATAAATTGTATTTATTATTCAATATAAATCCTGCAAGTTTCCTAGCTCTCCTTTCTATACTATTTTAGTTAAAATAATGGCTTCAGGAGCTTATTAGGTGCCGCATTAAATTAATATAAAGCTCCAAAAGCATCCAGAGCGAACGGTGACGTTTAGCAGCTTTATTTGAGTTAGTAGAATTGGAAAAATCATCAATATAAAACTATTCATACTTTAGGTGTCATATTAGGTTTGTCAAATCCTAGAAAGTCACAGTTGGTGGTTCTAAGACGCCGATAGAGTTAGATAAATTGTATTTGTTATTCAATATAAATCCTGCAAGTTTCCTAGCTCTCCTTTCTATACTATTTGAGTTAAAATAATGGCTTCAGGTGCTTATTAGGTGGCGTATTAAATTAATATAAAGCTCCAAAACCAGCCAGAGCGAACGGTGACGTTTAGCAGTTTTATTTGTGTTAGTAGAATTGGAAAATCATCAATATAAAGCTAATCATACTTTAGGTGTCATATTAGGATTGTCAAAACCTAGAAATTCATAGTTGGTGGTTCTAAGACGCCGATAGAGTTAGATAAATTGTATTTTTTATTCAATATAAATCCTGCAAGTTTCCTAGCACTCCTTTCTATACTATTTTAGTTAAAATAATGGCTTCAGGTGCTTATTAGGTGCCGTATTAAATTAATATAAAGCTTCAAAAGCAGCCAGAGCGAACGGTGACGTTTAGCAGCTTTATTTGTGTTAGTAGAATTGGAAAGTCATCAATATAAAAGCAATTCCATTTTACAGTGTCATGTTCAATTTGTCAGATCCTAGAAACTCTAAGTTGGTGGTTCTAAGACGCCGATGGAGTTAGATACATTTTTTTATTTAATATAAAATTATGCAAGTTTCCTAGCTCTCCTTTCTATACTATTTTAGTTAAAATAATGGCTTCAGGTGCTTATTAGGTGCCGTATTAAATTAATATATAGCCCCAAAAGCAGCCAGAGCGAACTGTGACGTTTAGCAAATTTATTTGTGTTAGTAGAATTGGAAAATTATCAATATAAAGCTATTCATACTTTAGGTGTCATATTAGGATTGTCAAATCCTAGAAATTTACAGTTGGTGGTTCTAAGACGGCGATAGAGTTAGATAAATTGTATTTTTTATTCAATATAAATCCTGCAAGTTTCCTAGCTCTCCTTTATATATTATTTTAGTTAAAATAATGGCTTCAGGTGCTTATTAGGTGGCGTATTAAATTAATATAAAGCTCCAAAAGTAGCCAGAGCAAACGGTGACGTTCAGCAGCTCTATTTGTGTTAGTAGAATTGGAAAATCATCAATATAAAGCTATTCATACTTTAGGTGTCATATTAGGATTGTCAAAACCTAGAAATTCATAGTTGGTGGTTCTAAGACGCCGATAGAGTTAGATAAATTGTATTTTTTATTCAATATAAATCCTGCAAGTTTCCTAGCTTTCCTTTCTATACTATTTTAGTTAAAATAATGGCTTCAGGAGCTTATTAGGTGCCGCATTAAATTAATATAAAGCTCCAAAAGCATCCAAAGCGAACGGTGACGTTTAGCAGATTTATTTGTGTTAATAGAATTGGAAAATCATCAATATAAAGCTATTCATACTTTAGGTGTCATATTAGGATTGTCAAATCCTAGCAATTCACAGTTGGTGGTTCTAAGACGCCGATAGAGTTAGATAAACTGTATTTATTATTCAATATAAATCCTGCAAGTTTTCCTAGCTCTCATTTCTATACTATTTAGTTAAAATAATGGCTTCAGGTGCTTATTAGGTGGCGTATTAAATTAATATAAAGCTCCAAAAGCTGCCAGAGTGAACGGTGAGGTTTAGCAGCTTTATTTGTGTTAGTAGAATTGGAAAATCATCAATATAAAGCTAGTCATAGTTTAGGTGTCATATTAGGATTGTCAAATCCTAGAAATTCATAGTTGGTGGTTCTAAGACCCCGATAGAGTTAGATAAATTGTATTTATTATTCAATATAAATCCTGCAAGTTTCCTAGCTCACCTTTCTATACTATTTTAGTTAAAATAATGGCTTCAGGTGCTTATTAGGTGGCGTATTAAATTAATATAAAGCTCCAAAAGCAGCCAGAGCGAACGGTGACGTTTAGCAGATTTATTTGTGTTAGTCGAATAGGAAAATCATCAATATAAAGCTAGTCTTACTTTAGGTGTCATATTAGGATTGTCAAAACCTAGAAATTCATAGTTGGTGGTTCTAAGCCGCCGATAGAGTTAGATAAATTGTATTTATTATTCAATATAAATCCTGCAAGTTTCCTAGCTCTCCTTTATATATTATTTTAGTTAAAATAATGGCTTCAGGTGCTTATTAGGTGGCGTATTAAATTAATATAAAGCTCCAAAAGTAGCCAGAGCAAACGGTGACGTTCAGCAGCTTTATTTGGGTTAGTAGAATTGGAAAATCATCAATATAAAGCTATTCATACTTTAGGTGTCATATTAGGATTGTCAAAACCTAGAAATTCATAGTTGGTGGTTCTAAGACGCCGATAGAGTTAGATAAATTGTATTTTTTATTCAATATAAATCCTGCAAGTTTCCTAGCTTTCCTTTCTATACTATTTTAGTTAAATTAAAGGCTTCAGGAGCTTATTAGGTGCCGCATTAAATTAATATAAAGCTCCAAAAGCATCCAAAGCGAACGGTGACGTTTAGCAGATTTATTTGTGTTAATAGAATTGGAAAATCATCAATATAAAGCTATTCATACTTTAGGTGTCATATTAGGATTGTCAAATCCTAGAAATTCACAGTTGGTGGTTCTAAGACGCCGATAGAGTTAGATAAATTGTATTTATTATTCAATATAAATCCTGCAAGTTTCCTAGCTCTCATTTCTATACTATTTTAGTTTAAAATAATATCTTCAGGTGCTTATTAGGTGGCGTATTAAATTAATATAAAGCTCCAAAAGCTGCAAGAGCGAACGGTGACGTTTAGCAGCTTTATTTGTGGTTAGTAGAATTGGAAAATCATCAATATAAAGCTAGTCATAGTTTAGGTGTCATATTAGGATTGTCAAATCCTAGAAATTCATAGTTGGTGGTTCTAAGACCCGATAGAGTTATATAAATTGTATTTATTATTCAATATAAATCCTGCAAGTTTCCTAGCTCACCTTTCTATACTATTTTAGTTAAAATAATGGCTTCAGGTGCTTATTAGGTGGCGTATTAAATTAATATAAAGCTCCAAAAGCAGCGGGAGGCGAACGGTGGACGTTTAGCAGCTTTATTTGTGTTAGTAGAATTGGAAAATCATCAATATAAAGCTAGTCATACTTTAGGTGTCATATTAGGATTGTCAAAACCTAGAAAGTCATAGTTGGTGGTTCTAAGACGCCGATAGAGTTCGATAAATTGTATTTTTTATTCAATATAAATTCTGCAAGTTTCCTAGCTTTCCTTTCTATACTATTTTAGTTAAAATAATGGCTTCAGTAGCTTGTTAGGTGCCGCATTAAATTAATATAAAGTTCCAAAAGCATCCAGAGCGAACGGTGACGTTTAGCAGATTTATTTGTGTTAGTAGAATTGGAAAATCATCAATATAAAGCTATTCATACTTTAGGTGTCATATTAGGATTTTCAATTACTAGAAATTCACAGTTGGTGGTTCTAAGACGCCGATAGAGTTAGATAAATTGTATTTATTATTCAATATAAATCCTGCAAGTTTCCTAGCTCACCTTTCTATATTATTTTAGTTAAAATAATGGCTTCAGGTGCTTATTAGGTGGCGTATTAAATTAATATAAAGCTCCAAAAGCAGCCAGAGCGAACGGTGACGTTTAGCAGCTTTATTTGTGTTAGTAGAATTGGAAAATCATCAATATAAAGCTAGTCATACTTTAGGTGTCATATTAGGATTGTCAAAACCTAGAAATTCATAGTTGGTGGTTCTAAGACGCCGATAGAGTTAGATAAATTGTATTTTTTATTCAATATAAATCCTGCAAGTTTTCTAGCTCTCCTTTCTATACTATTTTAGTTAAAATAATGGTTTCAGGAGTTTATTAGGTGCCGCATTAAATTAATATAAAGCTCAAAAGCAGCCAGAGCGAACGGTGACGTTTAGCAGCTTTATTTGTGTTTGTAAAATTAGATAATCACCGATATAAATCTATTCCATATTTTACAGTGTCATATTCGGTTTGTCAGTACCTAGAAATTAAAAGTTGGTGGTTTTAGGACGCCGATAGAGTTAGATAAATTGTATTTATTATTCAATATAAACCCTGCACGTTTCCTAGCTCTCCTTTCTATATTATTTTTAGTTAAAATAATGGCTTCAGGTGCTTATTAGGTGGCGTATTAAATTAATATAAATCTTCAAAAGCAGCCAGAGCGAACTGTGACGTTTAGCAGATTTATTTGTGTTAGTAGAATTGGAAAATTATCAATATAAAGCTATTCATACTTTAGGTGTCATATTAGGATTGTCAAAACCTAGAAATTCATAGTTGGTGGTTCTAAGACGCCGATAGAGTTAGATAAATTGTATTTATTATTCAATATAAATCCTGCAAGTTTCCTAGCTCTATACTATTTTAGTTAAAATAATGGCTTCAGGTGCTTATTAGGTGCCGTATTAAATTAATATAAATTTTCAAAAGCAGCCAGAGCGAACTGTGACGTTTAGCAGATTTACTTGTGTTAGTAGAATTGGAAAATTATCAATATAAAGCTATTCATACTTTAGGTGTCATATTAGGATTGTCAAATCCTAGAAAGTCACAGGTGGTGGTTCTAAGACGCCGATAGAGTTAGATAAATTGTATTTGTTATTCAATATAAATCCTGCAAGTTTCCTAGCTCTCCTTTCTATACTATTTGAGTTAAAATAATGGCTTCAGGTGCTTATTAGGTGGCGTATTAAATTAATATAAAGCTCCAAAACCAGCCAGAACGAACGGTGACGTTTAGCAGTTTTATTTGTGTTAGTAGAATTGGAAAATCATCAATATAAAGCTAATCATACTTTAGGTGTCATATTAGGATTTTCAATTACTAGAAATTCACAGTTGGTGGTTCTAAGACGCCGATAGAGTTAGATAAATTGTATTTATTATTCCATATAAATCCTGCAAGTTTCCTAGCTCACCTTTCTATATTATTTTAGTTAAAATAATGGCTTCAGGTGCTTATTAGGTGGCGTATTAAATTAATATAAAGCTCCAAAAGCAGCCAGAGCGAACGGTGACGTTTAGCAGCTTTATTTGTGTTAGTAGAATTGGAAAATCATCAATATAAAGCTAGTCATACTTTAGGTGTCATATTAGGATTGTCAAAACCTAGAAATTCATAGTTGGTGGTTCTAAGACGCCGATAGAGTTAGATAAATTGTATTTTTTATTCAATATAAATCCTGCAAGTTTTCTAGCTCTCCTTTCTATACTATTTTAGTTAAAATAATGGCTTCAGGAGTTTATTAGGTGCAGCATTAAATTAATATAAAGCTCAAAAGCAGCCAGAGCGAACGGTGACGTTTAGCAGCTTTATTTGTGTTTGTAGAATTAGATAATCACCGATATAAATCTATTCCATATTTTACAGTGTCATATTCGGTTTGTCAGAACCTAGAAATTAAAAGTTGGTGGTTTTTAGACGCCGATAGAGTTAGATAAATTGTATTTATTATTCAATATAAATCCTGCATGTTTCCTAGCTCTCCTTTCTATATTATTTTAGTTAAAATAATGGCTTCAGGTGCTTATTAGGTGGCGTATTAAATTAATATAAATCTTCAAAAGCAGCCAGAGCGAACTGTGACGTTTAGCAGATTTATTTGTGTTAGTAGAATTGGAAAATTATCAATATAAAGCTATTCATACTTTAGGTGTCATATTAGGATTGTCAAAACCTAGAAATTCATAGTTGGTGGTTCTAAGACGCCGATAGAGTTAGATAAATTGTATTTATTATTCAATATAAATCCTGCAAGTTTCCTAGCTCTCCTTTCTATACTATTTTAGTTAAAATAATGGCTTCAGGTGCTTATTAGGTGCCGTATTAAATTAATATAAATCTTCAAAAGCAGCCAGAGCGAACTGTGACGTTTAGCAGATTTACTTGTGTTAGTAGAATTGGAAAATTATCAATATAAAGCTATTCATACTTTAGGTGTCATATTAGGTTTGTCAAATCCTAGAAAGTCACAGGTGGTGGTTCTAAGACGCCGATAGAGTTAGATAAATTGTATTTGTTATTCAATATAAATCCTGCAAGTTTCCTAGCTCTCCTTTCTATACTATTTTAGTTAAAATAATGGCTTCAGGTGCTTATTAGGTGCCGTATTAAATTAATATAAAGCTTCAAAAGCAGCCAGAGCGAACGGTGACGTTTAGCAGCTTTATTTGTGTCAGTAGAATTGGAAAGTCATCAATATAAAGCAATTCCATTTTACAGTGTCATGTTCAATTTGTCAGATCCTAGAAACTCTAAGTTGGTGGTTCTAAGACGCCGATGGAGTTAGATACATTTTTTTATTTAATATAAATTATGCAAGTTTCCTAGCTCTCCTTTCTATACTATTTTAGTTAAAATAATGGCTTCAGGTGCTTATTAGGTGCCGTATTAAATTAATATAAAGCCCCAAAAGCAGCCAGAGCGAACTGTGACGTTTAGCAAATTTATTTGTGTTAGTAGAATTGGAAAATTATCAATATAAAGCTATTCATACTTTAGGTGTCATATTAGGATTGTCAAATCCTAGAAATTTACAGTTGGTGGTTCTAAGACGCCGATAGAGTTAGATAAATTGTATTTATTATTCAATATAAATCCTGCAAGTTTCCTAGCTCACCTTTCTATATTATTTTAGTTAAAATAATGGCTTCAGGTGCTTATTAGGTGGCGTATTAAATTAATATAAAGCTCTAAAAGCAGCCAGAGCGAACGGTGACGTTTAGCAGCTTTATTTGTGTTAGTAGAATTGGAAAATCATCAATATAAAGCTAGTCATACTTTAGGTGTCATATTAGGACTGTCAAAACCTAGAAATTCATAGTTGGTGGTTCTAAGACGCCGATAGAGTTAGATAAATTGTATTTTTTATTCAATATAAATCCTGCAAGTTTTCTAGCTCTCCTTTCTATACTATTTTAGTTAAAATAATGGTTTCAGGAGTTTATTAGGTGCCGCATTAAATTAATATAAAGCTCAAAAGCAGCAGCAGAGCGAACGGTGACGTTTAGCAGCTTTATTTGTGTTTGTAAAATTAGATAATCACCGATATAAATCTATTCCATATTTTACAGTGTCATATTCGGTTTGTCAGTACCTAGAAATTAAAAGTTGGTGGTTTTAGACGCCGATAGAGTTAGATAAATTGTATTTATTATTCAATATAAACCCTGCACGTTTCCTAGCTCTCCTTTCTATATTATTTTAGTTAAAATAATGGCTTCAGGTGCTTATTAGGTGGCGTATTAAATTAATATAAATCTTCAAAAGCAGCCAGAGCGAACTGTGACGTTTAGCAGATTTATTTGTGTTAGTAGAATTGGAAAATTATCAATATAAAGCTATTCATACTTTAGGTGTCATATTAGGATTGTCAAAACCTAGAAATTCATAGTTGGTGGTTCTAAGACGCCGATAGAGTTAGATAAATTGTATTTATTATTCAATATAAATCCTGCAAGTTTCCTAGCTCTCCTTTCTATACTATTTTAGTTAAAATAATGGCTTCAGGTGCTTATTAGGTGCCGTATTAAATTAATATAAATCTTCAAAAGCAGCCAGAGCGAACTGTGACGTTTAGCAGATTTACTTGTGTTAGTAGAATTGGAAAATTATCAATATAAAGCTATTCATACTTTAGGTGTCATATTAGGATTGTCAAATCCTAGAAAGTCACAGGTGGTGGTTCTAAGACGCCGATAGAGTTAGATAAATTGTATTTGTTATTCAATATAAATCCTGCAAGTTTCCTAGCTCTCCTTTCTATACTATTTGAGTTAAAATAATGGCTTCAGGTGCTTATTAGGTGGCGTATTAAATTAATATAAAGCTCCAAAACCAGCCAGAGCGAACGGTGACGTTTAGCAGTTTTATTTGTGTTAGTAGAATTGGAAAATCATCAATATAAAGCTAATCATACTTTAGGTGTCATATTAGGATTTTCAATTACTAGAAATTCACAGTTGGTGGTTCTAAGACGCCGATAGAGTTAGATAAATTGTATTTATTATTCCATATAAATCCTGCAAGTTTCCTAGCTCACCTTTCTATATTATTTTAGTTAAAATAATGGCTTCAGGTGCTTATTAGGTGGCGTATTAAATTAATATAAAGCTCCAAAAGCAGCCAGAGCGAACGGTGACGTTTAGCAGCTTTATTTGTGTTAGTAGAATTGGAAAATCATCAATATAAAGCTAGTCATACTTTAGGTGTCATATTAGGATTGTCAAAACCTAGAAATTCATAGTTGGTGGTTCTAAGACGCCGATAGAGTTAGATAAATTGTATTTTTTATTCAATATAAATCCTGCAAGTTTTCTAGCTCTCCTTTCTATACTATTTTAGTTAAAATAATGGCTTCAGGAGTTTATTAGGTGCAGCATTAAATTAATATAAAGCTCAAAAGCAGCCAGAGCGAACGGTGACGTTTAGCAGCTTTATTTGTGTTTGTAGAATTAGATAATCACCGATATAAATCTATTCCATATTTTACAGTGTCATATTCGGTTTGTCAGTACCTAGAAATTAAAAGTTGGTGGTTTTAGACGCCGATAGAGTTAGATAAATTGTATTTATTATTCAATATAAACCCTGCACGTTTCCTAGCTCACCTTTCTATATTATTTTAGTTAAAATAATGGCTTCAGGTGCTTATTAGGTGCCGTATTAAATTAATATAAAGCTTCAAAAGCAGCCAGAGCGAACGGTGACGTTTAGCAGCTTTATTTGTGTCAGTAGAATTGGAAAGTCATCAATATAAAGCAATTCCATTTTACAGTGTCATGTTCAATTTGTCAGATCCTAGAAACTCTAAGTTGGTGGTTCTAAGACGCCGATGGAGTTAGATACATTTTTTTATTTAATATAAATTATGCAAGTTTCCTAGCTGTCCTTTCTATACTATTTTAGTTAAAATAATGGCTTCAGGTGCTTATTAGGTGCCGTATTAAATTAATATAAAGCCCCAAAAGCAGCCAGAGCGAACTGTGACGTTTAGCAAATTTATTTGTGTTAGTAGAATTGGAAAATTATCAATATAAAGCTATTCATACTTTAGGTGTCATATTAGGATTGTCAAATCCTAGAAATTTACAGTTGGTGGTTCTAAGACGCCGATAGAGTTAGATAAATTGTATTTATTATTCAATATAAATCCTGCAAGTTTCCTAGCTCACCTTTCTATATTATTTTAGTTAAAATAATGGCTTCAGGTGCTTATTAGGTGGCGTATTAAATTAATATAAAGCTCCAAAAGCAGCCAGAGCGAACGGTGACGTTTAGCAGCTTTATTTGTGTTAGTAGAATTGGAAAATCATCAATATAAAGCTAGTCATACTTTAGGTGTCATATTAGGATTGTCAAAACCTAGAAATTCATAGTTGGTGGTTCTAAGACGCCGATAGAGTTAGATAAATTGTATTTTTTATTCAATATAAATCCTGCAAGTTTTCTAGCTCTCCTTTCTATACTATTTTAGTTAAAATAATGGCTTCAGGAGTTTATTAGGTGCAGCATTAAATTAATATAAAGCTCAAAAGCAGCCAGAGCGAACGGTGACGTTTAGCAGCTTTATTTGTGTTTGTAGAATTAGATAATCACCGATATAAATCTATTCCATATTTTACAGTGTCATATTCGGTTTGTCAGTACCTAGAAATTAAAAGTTGGTGGTTTTAGACGCCGATAGAGTTAGATAAATTGTATTTATTATTCCATATAAATCCTGCAAGTTTCCTAGCTCACCTTTCTATATTATTTTAGTTAAAATAATGGCTTCAGGTGCTTATTAGGTGGCGTATTAAATTAATATAAAGCTCCAAAAGCAGCCAGAGCGAACGGTGACGTTTAGCAGCTTTATTTGTGTTAGTAGAATTGGAAAATCATCAATATAAAGCTAGTCATACTTTAGGTGTCATATTAGGATTGTCAAAACCTAGAAATTCATAGTTGGTGGTTCTAAGACGCCGATAGAGTTAGATAAATTGTATTTTTTATTCAATATAAATCCTGCAAGTTTTCTAGCTCTCCTTTCTATACTATTTTAGTTAAAATAATGGTTTCAGGAGTTTATTAGGTGCCGCATTAAATTAATATAAAGCTCAAAAGCAGCCAGAGCGAACGGTGACGTTTAGCAGCTTTATTTGTGTTTGTAAAATTAGATAATCACCGATATAAATCTATTCCATATTTTACAGTGTCATATTCGGTTTGTCAGTACCTAGAAATTAAAAGTTGGTGGTTTTAGACGCCGATAGAGTTAGATAAATTGTATTTATTATTCAATATAAACCCTGCACGTTTCCTAGCTCTCCTTTCTATATTATTTTAGTTAAAATAATGGCTTCAGGTGCTTATTAGGTGGCGTATTAAATTAATATAAATCTTCAAAAGCAGCCAGAGCGAACTGTGACGTTTAGCAGATTTATTTGTGTTAGTAGAATTGGAAAATTATCAATATAAAGCTATTCATACTTTAGGTGTCATATTAGGATTGTCAAAACCTAGAAATTCATAGTTGGTGGTTCTAAGACGCCGATAGAGTTAGATAAATTGTATTTATTATTCAATATAAATCCTGCAAGTTTCCTAGCTCTCCTTTCTATACTATTTTAGTTAAAATAATGGCTTCAGGTGCTTATTAGGTGCCGTATTAAATTAATATAAATCTTCAAAAGCAGCCAGAGCGAACTGTGACGTTTAGCAGATTTACTTGTGTTAGTAGAATTGGAAAATTATCAATATAAAGCTATTCATACTTTAGGTGTCATATTAGGATTGTCAAATCCTAGAAAGTCACAGGTGGTGGTTCTAAGACGCCGATAGAGTTAGATAAATTGAATTTGTTATTCAATATAAATCCTGCAAGTTTCCTAGCTCTCCTTTCTATACTATTTGAGTTAAAATAATGGCTTCAGGTGCTTATTAGGTGGCGTATTAAATTAATATAAAGCTCCAAAACCAGCCAGAGCGAACGGTGACGTTTAGCAGTTTTATTTGTGTTAGTAGAATTGGAAAATCATCAATATAAAGCTAATCATACTTTAGGTGTCATATTAGGATTTTCAATTACTAGAAATTCACAGTTGGTGGTTCTAAGACGCCGATAGAGTTAGATAAATTGTATTTATTATTCCATATAAATCCTGCAAGTTTCCTAGCTCACCTTTCTATATTATTTTAGTTAAAATAATGGCTTCAGGTGCTTATTAGGTGGCGTATTAAATTAATATAAAGCTCCAAAAGCAGCCAGAGCGAACGGTGACGTTTAGCAGCTTTATTTGTGTTAGTAGAATTGGAAAATCATCAATATAAAGCTAGTCATACTTTAGGTGTCATATTAGGATTGTCAAAACCTAGAAATTCATAGTTGGTGGTTCTAAGACGCCGATAGAGTTAGATAAATTGTATTTTTTATTCAATATAAATCCTGCAAGTTTTCTAGCTCTCCTTTCTATACTATTTTAGTTAAAATAATGGCTTCAGGAGTTTATTAGGTGCAGCATTAAATTAATATAAAGCTCAAAAGCAGCCAGAGCGAACGGTGACGTTTAGCAGCTTTATTTGTGTTTGTAGAATTAGATAATCACCGATATAAATCTATTCCATATTTTACAGTGTCATATTCGGTTTGTCAGAACCTAGAAATTAAAAGTTGGTGGTTTTTAGACGCCGATAGAGTTAGATAAATTGTATTTATTATTCAATATAAATCCTGCATGTTTCCTAGCTCTCCTTTCTATATTATTTTAGTTAAAATAATGGCTTCAGGTGCTTATTAGGTGGCGTATTAAATTAATATAAATCTTCAAAAGCAGCCAGAGCGAACTGTGACGTTTAGCAGATTTATTTGTGTTAGTAGAATTGGAAAATTATCAATATAAAGCTATTCATACTTTAGGTGTCATATTAGGATTGTCAAAACCTAGAAATTCATAGTTGGTGGTTCTAAGACGCCGATAGAGTTAGATAAATTGTATTTATTATTCAATATAAATCCTGCAAGTTTCCTAGCTCTCCTTTCTATACTATTTTAGTTAAAATAATGGCTTCAGGTGCTTATTAGGTGCCGTATTAAATTAATATAAATCTTCAAAAGCAGCCAGAGCGAACTGTGACGTTTAGCAGATTTACTTGTGTTAGTAGAATTGGAAAATTATCAATATAAAGCTATTCATACTTTAGGTGTCATATTAGGTTTGTCAAATCCTAGAAAGTCACAGGTGGTGGTTCTAAGACGCCGATAGAGTTAGATAAATTGTATTTGTTATTCAATATAAATCCTGCAAGTTTCCTAGCTCTCCTTTCTATACTATTTTAGTTAAAATAATGGCTTCAGGTGCTTATTAGGTGCCGTATTAAATTAATATAAAGCTTCAAAAGCAGCCAGAGCGAACGGTGACGTTTAGCAGCTTTATTTGTGTCAGTAGAATTGGAAAGTCATCAATATAAAGCAATTCCATTTTACAGTGTCATGTTCAATTTGTCAGATCCTAGAAACTCTAAGTTGGTGGTTCTAAGACGCCGATGGAGTTAGATACATTTTTTTATTTAATATAAATTATGCAAGTTTCCTAGCTCTCCTTTCTATACTATTTTAGTTAAAATAATGGCTTCAGGTGATTATTAGGTGCCGTATTAAATTAATATAAAGCCCCAAAAGCAGCCAGAGCGAACTGTGACGTTTAGCAAATTTATTTGTGTTAGTAGAATTGGAAAATTATCAATATAAAGCTATTCATACTTTAGGTGTCATATTAGGATTGTCAAATCCTAGAAATTTACAGTTGGTGGTTCTAAGACGCCGATAGAGTTAGATAAATTGTATTTTTTATTCAATATAAATCCTGCAAGTTTCCTAGCTCACCTTTCTATATTATTTTAGTTAAAATAATGGCTTCAGGTGCTTATTAGGTGGCGTATTAAATTAATATAAAGCTCCAAAAGCAGCCAGAGCGAACGGTGACGTTTAGCAGCTTTATTTGTGTTAGTAGAATTGGAAAATCATAAATATAAAGCTAGTCATACTTTAGGTGTCATATTAGGATTGTCAAAACCTAGAAATTCATAGTTGGTGGTTCTAAGACGCCGATAGAGTTAGATAAATTGTATTTTTTATTCAATATAAATCCTGCAAGTTTTCTAGCTCTCCTTTCTATACTATTTTAGTTAAAATAATGGTTTCAGGAGTTTATTAGGTGCCGCATTAAATTAATATAAAGCTCAAAAGCAGCCAGAGCGAACGGTGACGTTTAGCAGCTTTATTTGTGTTTGTAAAATTAGATAATCACCGATATAAATCTATTCCATATTTTACAGTGTCATATTCGGTTTGTCAGTACCTAGAAATTAAAAGTTGGTGGTTTTAGACGCCGATAGAGTTAGATAAATTGTATTTATTATTCAATATAAACCCTGCACGTTTCCTAGCTCTCCTTTCTATATTATTTTAGTTAAAATAATGGCTTCAGGTGCTTATTAGGTGGCGTATTAAATTAATATAAATCTTCAAAAGCAGCCAGAGCGAACTGTGACGTTTAGCAGATTTATTTGTGTTAGTAGAATTGGAAAATTATCAATATAAAGCTATTCATACTTTAGGTGTCATATTAGGATTGTCAAAACCTAGAAATTCATAGTTGGTGGTTCTAAGACGCCGATAGAGTTAGATAAATTGTATTTATTATTCAATATAAATCCTGCAAGTTTCCTAGCTCTCCTTTCTATACTATTTTAGTTAAAATAATGGCTTCAGGTGCTTATTAGGTGCCGTATTAAATTAATATAAATCTTCAAAAGCAGCCAGAGCGAACTGTGACGTTTAGCAGATTTACTTGTGTTAGTAGAATTGGAAAATTATCAATATAAAGCTATTCATACTTTAGGTGTCATATTAGGATTGTCAAATCCTAGAAAGTCACAGGTGGTGGTTCTAAGACGCCGATAGAGTTAGATAAATTGTATTTGTTATTCAATATAAATCCTGCAAGTTTCCTAGCTCTCCTTTCTATACTATTTGAGTTAAAATAATGGCTTCAGGTGCTTATTAGGTGGCGTATTAAATTAATATAAAGCTCCAAAACCAGCCAGAGCGAACGGTGACGTTTAGCAGTTTTATTTGTGTTAGTAGAATTGGAAAATCATCAATATAAAGCTAATCATACTTTAGGTGTCATATTAGGATTTTCAATTACTAGAAATTCACAGTTGGTGGTTCTAAGACGCCGATAGAGTTAGATAAATTGTATTTATTATTCCATATAAATCCTGCAAGTTTCCTAGCTCACCTTTCTATATTATTTTAGTTAAAATAATGGCTTCAGGTGCTTATTAGGTGGCGTATTAAATTAATATAAAGCTCCAAAAGCAGCCAGAGCGAACGGTGACGTTTAGCAGCTTTATTTGTGTTAGTAGAATTGGAAAATCATCAATATAAAGCTAGTCATACTTTAGGTGTCATATTAGGATTGTCAAAACCTAGAAATTCATAGTTGGTGGTTCTAAGACGCCGATAGAGTTAGATAAATTGTATTTTTTATTCAATATAAATCCTGCAAGTTTTCTAGCTCTCCTTTCTATACTATTTTAGTTAAAATAATGGCTTCAGGAGTTTATTAGGTGCAGCATTAAATTAATATAAAGCTCCAAAAGCAGCCAGAGCGAACGGTGACGTTTAGCAGCTTTATTTGTGTTAGTAGAATTGGAAAATCATCAATATAAAGCTATTCATACTTTAGGTGTCATATTAGGATTGTCAAAACCTAGAAATTCATAGTTGGTGGTTCTAAGACGCCGATAGAGTTAGATAAATTGTATTTATTATTCAATATAAATCCTGCAAGTTTCCTAGCTCTCCTTTCTATACTATTTTAGTTAAAATAATGGCTTCAGGTGCTTATTAGGTGCCGTATTAAATTAATATAAATCTTCAAAAGCAGCCAGAGCGAACTGTGACGTTTAGCAGATTTACTTGTGTTAGTAGAATTGGAAAATTATCAATATAAAGCTATTCATACTTTAGGTGTCATATTAGGATTGTCAAATCCTAGAAAGTCACAGGTGGTGGTTCTAAGACGCCGATAGAGTTAGATAAATTGTATTTGTTATTCAATATAAATCCTGCAAGTTTCCTAGCTCTCCTTTCTATACTATTTGAGTTAAAATAATGGCTTCAGGTGCTTATTAGGTGGCGTATTAAATTAATATAAAGCTCCAAAACCAGCCAGAGCGAACGGTGACGTTTAGCAGTTTTATTTGTGTTAGTAGAATTGGAAAATCATCAATATAAAGCTAATCATACTTTAGGTGTCATATTAGGATTTTCAATTACTAGAAATTCACAGTTGGTGGTTCTAAGACGCCGATAGAGTTAGATAAATTGTATTTATTATTCCATATAAATCCTGCAAGTTTCCTAGCTCACCTTTCTATATTATTTTAGTTAAAATAATGGCTTCAGGTGCTTATTAGGTGGCGTATTAAATTAATATAAAGCTCCAAAAGCAGCCAGAGCGAACGGTGACGTTTAGCAGCTTTATTTGTGTTAGTAGAATTGGAAAATCATCAATATAAAGCTAGTCATACTTTAGGTGTCATATTAGGATTGTCAAAACCTAGAAATTCATAGTTGGTGGTTCTAAGACGCCGATAGAGTTAGATAAATTGTATTTTTTATTCAATATAAATCCTGCAAGTTTTCTAGCTCTCCTTTCTATACTATTTTAGTTAAAATAATGGCTTCAGGAGTTTATTAGGTGCAGCATTAAATTAATATAAAGCTCAAAAGCAGCCAGAGCGAACGGTGACGTTTAGCAGCTTTATTTGTGTTAGTAGAATTGGAAAATCATCAATATAAAGCTAGTCATACTTTAGGTGTCATATTAGGATTGTCAAAACCTAGAAATTCATAGTTGGTGGTTCTAAGACGCCGATAGAGTTAGATAAATTGTATTTTTTATTCAATATAAATCCTGCAAGTTTCCTAGCTTTCCTTTCTATACTATTTTAGTTAAAATAATGGCTTCAGGAGCTTATTAGGTGCCGCATTAAATTAATATAAAGCTCCAAAAGCATCCAAAGCGAACGGTGACGTTTAGCAGATTTATTTGTGTTAATAGAATTGGAAAATCATCAATATAAAGCTATTCATACTTTAGGTGTCATATTAGGATTGTCAAATCCTAGCAATTCACAGTTGGTGGTTCTAAGACGCCGATAGAGTTAGATAAACTGTATTTATTATTCAATATAAATCCTGCAAGTTTCCTAGCTCTCATTTCTATACTATTTTAGTTAAAATAATGGCTTCAGGTGCTTATTAGGTGGCGTATTAAATTAATATAAAGCTCCAAAAGCTGCCAGAGTGAACGGTGAGGTTTAGCAGCTTTATTTGTGTTAGTAGAATTGGAAAATCATCAATATAAAGCTAGTCATAGTTTAGGTGTCATATTAGGATTGTCAAATCCTAGAAATTCATAGTTGGTGGTACTAAGACCCCGATAGAGTTAGATAAATTGTATTTATTATTCAATATAAATCCTGCAAGTTTCCTAGCTCACCTTTCTATACTATTTTAGTTAAAATAATGGCTTCAGGTGCTTATTAGGTGGCGTATTAAATTAATATAAAGCTCCAAAAGTAGCCAGAGCAAACGGTGACGTTCAGCAGCTTTATTTGGGTTAGTAGAATTGGAAAATCATCAATATAAAGCTATTCATACTTTAGGTGTCATATTAGGATTGTCAAAACCTAGAAATTCATAGTTGGTGGTTCTAAGACGCCGATAGAGTTAGATAAATTGTATTTTTTATTCAATATAAATCCTGCAAGTTTCCTAGCTTTCCTTTCTATACTATTTTAGTTAAATTAAAGGCTTCAGGAGCTTATTAGGTGCCGCATTAAATTAATATAAAGCTCCAAAAGCATCCAAAGCGAACGGTGACGTTTAGCAGATTTATTTGTGTTAATAGAATTGGAAAATCATCAATATAAAGCTATTCATACTTTAGGTGTCATATTAGGATTGTCAAATCCTAGAAATTCACAGTTGGTGGTTCTAAGACGCCGATAGAGTTAGATAAATTGTATTTATTATTCAATATAAATCCTGCAAGTTTCCTAGCTCTCATTTCTATACTATTTTAGTTAAAATAATATCTTCAGGTGCTTATTAGGTGGCGTATTAAATTAATATAAAGCTCCAAAAGCTGCAAGAGCGAACGGTGACGTTTAGCAGCTTTATTTGTGTCAGTAGAATTGGAAAATCATCAATATAAAGCTAGTCATAGTTTAGGTGTCATATTAGGATTGTCAAATCCTAGAAATTCATAGTTGGTGGTTCTAAGACCCCGATAGAGTTATATAAATTGTATTTATTATTCAATATAAATCCTGCAAGTTTCCTAGCTCACCTTTCTATACTATTTTAGTTAAAATAATGGCTTCAGGTGCTTATTAGGTGGCGTATTAAATTAATATAAAGCTCCAAAAGCAGCCGGAGCGAACGGTGACGTTTAGCAGCTTTATTTGTGTTAGTAGAATTGGAAAATCATCAATATAAAGCTAGTCATACTTTAGGTGTCATATTAGGATTGTCAAAACCTAGAAAGTCATAGTTGGTGGTTCTAAGACGCCGATAGAGTTCGATAAATTGTATTTTTTATTCAATATAAATTCTGCAAGTTTCCTAGCTTTCCTTTCTATACTATTTTAGTTAAAATAATGGCTTCAGTAGCTTGTTAGGTGCCGCATTAAATTAATATAAAGTTCCAAAAGCATCCAGAGCGAACGGTGACGTTTAGCAGATTTATTTGTGTTAGTAGAATTGGAAAATCATCAATATAAAGCTATTCATACTTTAGGTGTCATATTAGGATTTTCAATTACTAGAAATTCACAGTTGGTGGTTCTAAGACGCCGATAGAGTTAGATAAATTGTATTTATTATTCAATATAAATCCTGCAAGTTTCCTAGCTCACCTTTCTATATTATTTTAGTTAAAATAATGGCTTCAGGTGCTTATTAGGTGGCGTATTAAATTAATATAAAGCTCCAAAAGCAGCCAGAGCGAACGGTGACGTTTAGCAGCTTTATTTGTGTTAGTAGAATTGGAAAATCATCAATATAAAGCTAGTCATACTTTAGGTGTCATATTAGGATTGTCAAAACCTAGAAATTCATAGTTGGTGGTTCTAAGACGCCGATAGAGTTAGATAAATTGTATTTTTTATTCAATATAAATCCTGCAAGTTTTCTAGCTCTCCTTTCTATACTATTTTAGTTAAAATAATGGTTTCAGGAGTTTATTAGGTGCCGCATTAAATTAATATAAAGCTCAAAAGCAGCCAGAGCGAACGGTGACGTTTAGCAGCTTTATTTGTGTTTGTAAAATTAGATAATCACCGATATAAATCTATTCCATATTTTACAGTGTCATATTCGGTTTGTCAGTACCTAGAAATTAAAAGTTGGTGGTTTTAGACGCCGATAGAGTTAGATAAATTGTATTTATTATTCAATATAAACCCTGCACGTTTCCTAGCTCTCCTTTCTATATTATTTTAGTTAAAATAATGGCTTCAGGTGCTTATTAGGTGGCGTATTAAATTAATATAAATCTTCAAAAGCAGCCAGAGCGAACTGTGACGTTTAGCAGATTTATTTGTGTTAGTAGAATTGGAAAATTATCAATATAAAGCTATTCATACTTTAGGTGTCATATTAGGATTGTCAAAACCTAGAAATTCATAGTTGGTGGTTCTAAGACGCCGATAGAGTTAGATAAATTGTATTTATTATTCAATATAAATCCTGCAAGTTTCCTAGCTCTCCTTTCTATACTATTTTAGTTAAAATAATGGCTTCAGGTGCTTATTAGGTGCCGTATTAAATTAATATAAATCTTCAAAAGCAGCCAGAGCGAACTGTGACGTTTAGCAGATTTACTTGTGTTAGTAGAATTGGAAAATTATCAATATAAAGCTATTCATACTTTAGGTGTCATATTAGGATTGTCAAATCCTAGAAAGTCACAGGTGGTGGTTCTAAGACGCCGATAGAGTTAGATAAATTGTATTTGTTATTCAATATAAATCCTGCAAGTTTCCTAGCTCTCCTTTCTATACTATTTGAGTTAAAATAATGGCTTCAGGTGCTTATTAGGTGGCGTATTAAATTAATATAAAGCTCCAAAACCAGCCAGAGCGAACGGTGACGTTTAGCAGTTTTATTTGTGTTAGTAGAATTGGAAAATCATCAATATAAAGCTAATCATACTTTAGGTGTCATATTAGGATTTTCAATTACTAGAAATTCACAGTTGGTGGTTCTAAGACGCCGATAGAGTTAGATAAATTGTATTTATTATTCCATATAAATCCTGCAAGTTTCCTAGCTCACCTTTCTATATTATTTTAGTTAAAATAATGGCTTCAGGTGCTTATTAGGTGGCGTATTAAATTAATATAAAGCTCCAAAAGCAGCCAGAGCGAACGGTGACGTTTAGCAGCTTTATTTGTGTTAGTAGAATTGGAAAATCATCAATATAAAGCTAGTCATACTTTAGGTGTCATATTAGGATTGTCAAAACCTAGAAATTCATAGTTGGTGGTTCTAAGACGCCGATAGAGTTAGATAAATTGTATTTTTTATTCAATATAAATCCTGCAAGTTTTCTAGCTCTCCTTTCTATACTATTTTAGTTAAAATAATGGCTTCAGGAGTTTATTAGGTGCAGCATTAAATTAATATAAAGCTCAAAAGCAGCCAGAGCGAACGGTGACGTTTAGCAGCTTTATTTGTGTTTGTAGAATTAGATAATCACCGATATAAATCTATTCCATATTTTACAGTGTCATATTCGGTTTGTCAGAACCTAGAAATTAAAAGTTGGTGGTTTTTAGACGCCGATAGAGTTAGATAAATTGTATTTATTATTCAATATAAATCCTGCATGTTTCCTAGCTCTCCTTTCTATATTATTTTAGTTAAAATAATGGCTTCAGGTGCTTATTAGGTGGCGTATTAAATTAATATAAATCTTCAAAAGCAGCCAGAGCGAACTGTGACGTTTAGCAGATTTATTTGTGTTAGTAGAATTGGAAAATTATCAATATAAAGCTATTCATACTTTAGGTGTCATATTAGGATTGTCAAAACCTAGAAATTCATAGTTGGTGGTTCTAAGACGCCGATAGAGTTAGATAAATTGTATTTATTATTCAATATAAATCCTGCAAGTTTCCTAGCTCTCCTTTCTATACTATTTTAGTTAAAATAATGGCTTCAGGTGCTTATTAGGTGCCGTATTAAATTAATATAAATCTTCAAAAGCAGCCAGAGCGAACTGTGACGTTTAGCAGATTTACTTGTGTTAGTAGAATTGGAAAATTATCAATATAAAGCTATTCATACTTTAGGTGTCATATTAGGTTTGTCAAATCCTAGAAAGTCACAGGTGGTGGTTCTAAGACGCCGATAGAGTTAGATAAATTGTATTTGTTATTCAATATAAATCCTGCAAGTTTCCTAGCTCTCCTTTCTATACTATTTTAGTTAAAATAATGGCTTCAGGTGCTTATTAGGTGCCGTATTAAATTAATATAAAGCTTCAAAAGCAGCCAGAGCGAACGGTGACGTTTAGCAGCTTTATTTGTGTCAGTAGAATTGGAAAGTCATCAATATAAAGCAATTCCATTTTACAGTGTCATGTTCAATTTGTCAGATCCTAGAAACTCTAAGTTGGTGGTTCTAAGACGCCGATGGAGTTAGATACATTTTTTTATTTAATATAAATTATGCAAGTTTCCTAGCTCTCCTTTCTATACTATTTTAGTTAAAATAATGGCTTCAGGTGCTTATTAGGTGCCGTATTAAATTAATATAAAGCCCCAAAAGCAGCCAGAGCGAACTGTGACGTTTAGCAAATTTATTTGTGTTAGTAGAATTGGAAAATTATCAATATAAAGCTATTCATACTTTAGGTGTCATATTAGGATTGTCAAATCCTAGAAATTTACAGTTGGTGGTTCTAAGACGCCGATAGAGTTAGATAAATTGTATTTATTATTCAATATAAATCCTGCAAGTTTCCTAGCTCACCTTTCTATATTATTTTAGTTAAAATAATGGCTTCAGGTGCTTATTAGGTGGCGTATTAAATTAATATAAAGCTCCAAAAGCAGCCAGAGCGAACGGTGACGTTTAGCAGCTTTATTTGTGTTAGTAGAATTGGAAAATCATCAATATAAAGCTAGTCATACTTTAGGTGTCATATTAGGATTGTCAAAACCTAGAAATTCATAGTTGGTGGTTCTAAGACGCCGATAGAGTTAGATAAATTGTATTTTTTATTCAATATAAATCCTGCAAGTTTTCTAGCTCTCCTTTCTATACTATTTTAGTTAAAATAATGGTTTCAGGAGTTTATTAGGTGCCGCATTAAATTAATATAAAGCTCAAAAGCAGCCAGAGCGAACGGTGACGTTTAGCAGCTTTATTTGTGTTTGTAAAATTAGATAATCACCGATATAAATCTATTCCATATTTTACAGTGTCATATTCGGTTTGTCAGTACCTAGAAATTAAAAGTTGGTGGTTTTAGACGCCGATAGAGTTAGATAAATTGTATTTATTATTCAATATAAACCCTGCACGTTTCCTAGCTCTCCTTTCTATATTATTTTAGTTAAAATAATGGCTTCAGGTGCTTATTAGGTGGCGTATTAAATTAATATAAATCTTCAAAAGCAGCCAGAGCGAACTGTGACGTTTAGCAGATTTATTTGTGTTAGTAGAATTGGAAAATTATCAATATAAAGCTATTCATACTTTAGGTGTCATATTAGGATTGTCAAAACCTAGAAATTCATAGTTGGTGGTTCTAAGACGCCGATAGAGTTAGATAAATTGTATTTATTATTCAATATAAATCCTGCAAGTTTCCTAGCTCTCCTTTCTATACTATTTTAGTTAAAATAGTGGCTTCAGGTGCTTATTAGGTGCCGTATTAAATTAATATAAATCTTCAAAAGCAGCCAGAGCGAACTGTGACGTTTAGCAGATTTACTTGTGTTAGTAGAATTGGAAAATTATCAATATAAAGCTATTCATACTTTAGGTGTCATATTAGGATTGTCAAATCCTAGAAAGTCACAGGTGGTGGTTCTAAGACGCCGATAGAGTTAGATAAATTGTATTTGTTATTCAATATAAATCCTGCAAGTTTCCTAGCTCTCCTTTCTATACTATTTGAGTTAAAATAATGGCTTCAGGTGCTTATTAGGTGGCGTATTAAATTAATATAAAGCTCCAAAACCAGCCAGAGCGAACGGTGACGTTTAGCAGTTTTATTTGTGTTAGTAGAATTGGAAAATCATCAATATAAAGCTAATCATACTTTAGGTGTCATATTAGGATTTTCAATTACTAGAAATTCACAGTTGGTGGTTCTAAGACGCCGATAGAGTTAGATAAATTGTATTTATTATTCCATATAAATCCTGCAAGTTTCCTAGCTCACCTTTCTATATTATTTTAGTTAAAATAATGGCTTCAGGTGCTTATTAGGTGGCGTATTAAATTAATATAAAGCTCCAAAAGCAGCCAGAGCGAACGGTGACGTTTAGCAGCTTTATTTGTGTTAGTAGAATTGGAAAATCATCAATATAAAGCTAGTCATACTTTAGGTGTCATATTAGGATTGTCAAAACCTAGAAATTCATAGTTGGTGGTTCTAAGACGCCGATAGAGTTAGATAAATTGTATTTTTTATTCAATATAAATCCTGCAAGTTTTCTAGCTCTCCTTTCTATACTATTTTAGTTAAAATAATGGCTTCAGGAGTTTATTAGGTGCAGCATTAAATTAATATAAAGCTCAAAAGCAGCCAGAGCGAACGGTGACGTTTAGCAGCTTTATTTGTGTTTGTAGAATTAGATAATCACCGATATAAATCTATTCCATATTTTACAGTGTCATATTCGGTTTGTCAGAACCTAGAAATTAAAAGTTGGTGGTTTTTAGACGCCGATAGAGTTAGATAAATTGTATTTATTATTCAATATAAATCCTGCATGTTTCCTAGCTCTCCTTTCTATATTATTTTAGTTAAAATAATGGCTTCAGGTGCTTATTAGGTGGCGTATTAAATTAATATAAATCTTCAAAAGCAGCCAGAGCGAACTGTGACGTTTAGCAGATTTATTTGTGTTAGTAGAATTGGAAAATTATCAATATAAAGCTATTCATACTTTAGGTGTCATATTAGGATTGTCAAAACCTAGAAATTCATAGTTGGTGGTTCTAAGACGCCGATAGAGTTAGATAAATTGTATTTATTATTCAATATAAATCCTGCAAGTTTCCTAGCTCTCCTTTCTATACTATTTTAGTTAAAATAATGGCTTCAGGTGCTTATTAGGTGCCGTATTAAATTAATATAAATCTTCAAAAGCAGCCAGAGCGAACTGTGACGTTTAGCAGATTTACTTGTGTTAGTAGAATTGGAAAATTATCAATATAAAGCTATTCATACTTTAGGTGTCATATTAGGATTGTCAAAACCTAGAAATTCATAGTTGGTGGTTCTAAGACGCCGATAGAGTTAGATAAATTGTATTTATTATTCAATATAAATCCTGCAAGTTTCCTAGCTCTCCTTTCTATACTATTTTAGTTAAAATAATGGCTTCAGGTGCTTATTAGGTGCCGTATTAAATTAATATAAATCTTCAAAAGCAGCTAGAGCGAACTGTGACGTTTAGCAGCTTTATTTGTGTTAGTAGAATTGGAAAGTCATCAATATAAAGCAATTCCATTTTACAGTGTCATGTTCAATTTGTCAGATCCTAGAAACTCTAAGTTGGTGGTTCTAAGACGCCGATGGAGTTAGATACATTTTTTTATTTAATATAAATTATGCAAGTTTCCTAGCTCTCCTTTCTATACTATTTTAGTTAAAATAATGGCTTCAGGTGCTTATTAGGTGCCGTATTAAATTAATATATATCCCCAAAAGCAGCCAGAGCGAACTGTGACGTTTAGCAAATTTATTTGTGTTAGTAGAATTGGAAAATTATCAATATAAAGCTATTCATACTTTAGGTGTCATATTAGGATTGTCAAATCCTAGAAATTTACAGTTGGTGGTTCTAAGACGGCGATAGAGTTAGATAAATTGTATTTTTTATTCAATATAAATCCTGCAAGTTTCCTAGCTCTCCTTTCTATACTATTTGAGTTAAAATAATGGCTTCAGGTGCTTATTAGGTGGCGTATTAAATTAATATAAAGCTCCAAAACCAGCCAGAGCGAACGGTGACGTTTAGCAGTTTTATTTGTGTTAGTAGAATTGGAAAATCATCAATATAAAGCTAATCATACTTTAGGGGTCATATTAGGATTGTCAAAACCCAGAAATTCATAGTTGGTGGTTCTAAGACGCCGATAGAGTTAGATAAATTGTATTTTTTATTCAATATAAATCCTGCAAGTTTCCTAGCTCTCCTTTCTATACTATTTTAGTTAAAATAATGGCTTCAGGTGCTTATTAGGTGCCGTATTAAATTAATATAAAGCTTCAAAAGCAGCCAGAGCGAACGGTGACGTTTAGCAGCTTTATTTGTGTTAGAAGAATTGGAAAATCATCAATATAAAGCTAGTCATACTTTAGGTGTCATATTAGGATTGTCAAAACCTAGAAATTCATAGTTGGTGGTTCTAAGACGCCGATAGAGTTAGATAAATTGTATTTTTTATTCAATATAAATCCTGCAAGTTTCCTAGCTCTCCTTTCTATACTATTTTAGATAAAATAACGGCTTCAGGTGCTTATTAGGTGGCGTATTAAATTAAAATAAAGCTCCAAAACCAGCCAGAGCGAACGGTGACATTTAGCAGCTTTATTTGTGTTAGTAGAATTGGAAAATTATCAATATAAAGCTATTCATACTTTAGGTGTCATATTAGGATTGTCAAAACCTAGAAATTCATAGTTGGTGGTTCTAAGACGCCGATAGAGTTAGATAAATTGTATTTATTATTCAATATAAATCCTGCAAGTTTCCTAGCTCTCCTTTCTATACTATTTTAGTTAAAATAATGGTTTCAGGTGCTTATTAGGTGCCGTATTAAATTAATATAAATCTTCAAAAGCAGCCAGAGCGAACTGTGACGTTTAGCAGATTTACTTGTGTTAGTAGAATTGGAAAATTATCAATATAAAGCTATTCATACTTTAGGTGTCATATTAGGTTTGTCAAATCCTAGAAAGTCACAGGTGGTGGTTCTAAGACGCCGATAGAGTTAGATAAATTGTATTTGTTATTCAATATAAATCCTGCAAGTTTCCTAGCTCTCCTTTCTATACTATTTTAGTTAAAATAATGGCTTCAGGTGCTTATTAGGTGCCGTATTAAATTAATATAAAGCTTCAAAAGCAGCCAGAGCGAACGGTGACGTTTAGCAGCTTTATTTGTGTTAGTAGAATTGGAAAGTCATCAATATAAAGCAATTCCATTTTACAGTGTCATGTTCAATTTGTCAGATCCTAGAAACTCTAAGTTGGTGGTTCTAAGACGCCGATGGAGTTAGATACATTTTTTTATTTAATATAAATTATGCAAGTTTCCTAGCTCTCCTTTCTATACTATTTTAGTTAAAATAATGGCTTCAGGTGCTTATTAGGTGCCGTATTAAATTAATATAAAGCCCCAAAAGCAGCCAGAGCGAACTGTGACGTTTAGCAAATTTATTTGTGTTAGTAGAATTGGAAAATTATCAATATAAAGCTATTCATACTTTAGGTGTCATATTAGGATTGTCAAATCCTAGAAATTTACAGTTGGTGGTTCTAAGACGGCGATAGAGTTAGATAAATTGTATTTATTATTCAATATAAATCCTGCAAGTTTCCTAGCTCTTGTTTAAACTTGGTTTAAACACACATAAATTTTAATAACAAAATATACGAAGCCAGTCAGAAGTTCGAAATGTAATTCTGATTTCATAAACAAACAGTTTTAACCTCCAGTTTTACTTCATAATTTCGCAAGTTTATACGTAATTTATATCTGTTTTAATCTTGAATTAAAACAGGCAAAATTCAGTTCCCATTAACGAAACCTTAAACGAATATTGTTTCGCCAACATTAAGTGAAAATGCAACTCGGCGACCTAGAAAGCCAAGTTCAACGCTCAGCCTGCAAACCGATGCGGAAATATAAAAGCTTATCATGCTGAGTTGCGGTCTTTGCGGACCTTTAAACGCGTTCTATTACACTATTATGAACTTTGATATTGTTACTGCGTTAAGCATTTTTAGTTTTATATAAATACTAGTCTATTTTCATAATAAAAATCAATCTGCATTTAATGTTTGATTCATTCACTACCCTTTCTAAGCCATAATATTCACGGGGCATGAGGCTGTGCTCCGAGGGTTAGTGTCTCTACTGCCGTCCGTTTCAAGTACCATTGACTACATTGGTTTAAAACGTAAACACAGTCTTGTTTACGTGCTTGACGGATAGAATCAGCGCAAAGTAACGGAGTCCTGATACAGCCTCTCAGGCATCTCTGTTCATGGTCCTTCGAGCCGGATCTGTCTCCAACTAACGAAAAAACACATCCCGAGAAGAAGACAACATCTGCCAACCACCCAGTTCCCAGAAAAATGGCCAACAACATGGAGGAATTCAACAACTTAGCTATCGCCCAAGAAGAGCTCGCGCAGAAGATAAAGCAAATATTATCCAACAGCAAAAAGGACCCTGCCAGCCGAAAAAATGAAGCCTACATCGCCAGTCGCAACAAGACGCTGGACGAACTTTGGAACACTGCAACTGAGAATCATGCAGAATTGGGGCAGCTAAGTATTCCAACTCATAATTATTTTAAAACGGGGTATTACGACCAAATTAAAGCCATATACGGCGAAGCAAAAAGTTACTTGCAGAGCTGTTCAAAAGCAACGGAAATTTCCAACCCCTCCGTAAGCAGAACACAAGAGGAAATGGTGGCTAACCCCGAGCAAAAGGTTCGTATCCGAAAACTGCAGATTCGGATCCAGAATTTTAAGCAAGCGATGGACGACGCCGAGCTAACACAAGAATTAGGGAGGCCCGCCATCACGACAAGGGAATTAAGAGAAAAATGGGATCGTGTGGTCGAGATGGACGAAGAAGTTATGTCAAACGACATGGCTTCAGAACAAATGCACTTCAGTCCTGAATATACTACGTTGGAAGACAGGTACAGAAATTTAATTATTTTATTGCAAGCGCCAACAAGGAACGAGCAAGCAGCAGCCATCTCGCTTCCTCAAGTCAAAATCCCCATATACGAGGGAAATTATGAGGAATGGGTCACTTTCAAGGACCTGTTCACCAAATTAGTAGATGACAACCAGAATATGGACGATGTCATCAAGATGCAATATTTAAAGACGCATCTTAAGGGAGAGCCAAGCCGACTGATCCAGCATCTAGCTGTTACCCAAGCAAACTACAACACCGCCTGGAATCTGCTGCAACAAAGGTATCAAAATAATCGCCTTATTTTAACTAAATTGCTAGATACCATATTCGATCTGCCGGTCCTCTCCAAAGAGTCAGCCCAAGGGTTAAAACGATTGCACGACTCCATCAAGGAATGTGTGGAGGCAATCAAAAATTTAGGCATCTCCACGGACAGTTGGGGTCCGTGGATTAACAGAGCTATCGCTCGAAAATGGGATCCTGAAACCAACAAATTATATGAACAGTCGCTTCAATGTCCAAATGAAGTCCAGGATCACCAAAATTTAATGGCTTTCCTGCAAGTGCGGTTCCAATCCCTCGAATCCATAGATGGAGCTCGAAAGCCTGCGCAGGAAAGACCACAGAAGAATTACGCTTCCGCATCCCTAAATTGCAAGCTGTGCCATGGAGATCATTACATCGACAACTGTAGTCAATTCCAGAGGCTACCTACCCATGAAAAACTAGAAGCAGTAAAAACCAATCGATTGTGCTATCGATGCTTGCGGCACGATTCAAATATTCCATGTCGTGCCTATTTTAATTGTAGGATCTGTCGCTTCCCGCATCATACTCTGCTTCATAAGGCGCAGCCACCATCAAGGCCGCTCCCTGCCCAAAGGATGAGAACGTCAGCTCATGCAGCAGCTATGAAGACTTCCAACGCTCCAGAAAAGAAGCCGAAGTCGGACATCATCACCGCCAATGTAGGCGCACAGGAGAGCCAAGTTCTACTTGCCACAGCAATGGTTCAAGTAAAGGCAGCATCCGGGATGACTCATCTACTACGAGTATTAATAGATCCCGGGTCTCAGGGGTCGTTTATCACGGAAGCATCAGCCGAATTATTGGGGTTACCCAGGACCAAAGTTCGAGCTGAAATCACAGGAATTGGGAACAGCGAGCCAAAAATTGCCAAATGGAAAATCCCAGGTTTGATCACACCTAGATTTTCAAGTAACTTTTCCCTACCTGTAAATTTACTAATACTTCCCAAACTTACCAAAGCCATGCCTTCATCCCCTATCCCAAACATAAATATCAATTCCTGGAGCAATATTTTCATCGCCGATCCAACCTTCAACCAACCTGGCCCCATAGACATAATTCTAGGAGCCGAAGAATATTCAAAAATAATTCTAGAAGGAATCACTAAAACCAAGGATGGCATCTTGGGACAAAATACCAAACTGGGTTGGATATTATCTGGAACCATTGGAAGACAGCATAACGACAGCATTAAAGTCAACACCATGGTTACCAAAATTGAAGAAGAATATCAGTTACAAAATTTCTGGAACATAGAAGAAGTTCCCACTCAACGAAAAATTTCCCCAGACAATCAGGTATGTGAGAATAAATTCACAGACACAGTGGCTCAAATCAATCAACATCGGGACAACTACATGAAGGTCAATACCACGATTGGCAACTCGTGGCAAATTGGAGAAGAATATCAATTGCAGAAATTTTGGGACATAGAAGAAGTACCCACACAAAAAACACTTTCCCCAAAATATCAGGTACGTGAAAAGAAATTCACAGAATCAGTACAGGAAAGACCGCAGAAAATCGAAGCTTCCGAAACTCTTAGTCATGGAGGACACTACATCAAAAGCTATGGTCAGCTCCGAAGTTCACCTACCAATGACAAGCAAACAATCCAGCAGGTGAAGAAAATATTAACAACCGATCCTACAGCGGAAGAACGAGCAATAGCAACTGCCAATATAAAGAATACGGAAGTTCAACATCCTGTTATCATCGAACGTGAAAAAATAGCATTTCCTCATCCACAAGAGAATCACCAAGTGCAAGGAGTTCCCAAAGTCCTCGTTCACGAAGTCTCCATTCAGGAAGTTCCCATTCACAAAGTCGATGGACAGAAAGGAAAGGAAATTGCAGGCCACGAACAAATCGTTGAAACTCCTACAGCAGCTCCAAGCAGTGAATGCAGTCCAGAAGTTGCAGGCCACGAAAAAATCGTTGGAACTCCTCCAGATGCTTCGACAGCAGCTCCTAGCGATGGATGGAGCCAAGAAGCTGCAGCAATAACTGCTGCTAACAAAAACACCTCCGAGCCCACTAAAAACTTGACACTCGGTAATGGACGGAGCCCAGAAGTTACAGCAATAACTGCAAAAAATGGAAAACCCTCCGACTCTATTAAAAACTTGACACCCGGTGGAAAGCGGCACCAAGACTTGTCGGCAGGGGATGCAGGAAACGAAAAATTAAATGCCAAACACTTCGCGTCAAGCGGTGGAAGCAGCCCAGAAGTTGCAGCAGGAACTGCAGCAATCGACAAACCCTCCGAGTTCAATAAACAATTAGCACCTAGTGGAGAATGGCAACAAGACACAGCGGCAAGAATTGCAGTACACGAGCAACCCTCCGAGTTCTCTAAACATTTAGCACCTAGTGGAGGGTGGCATCAAGAAATGGCATCAAGAAATGCAGCAAGCGAGAAAACCTCCGAGTTCACTAAATACTTAGCACTCGGTGTAGGGTGGAACCAAGAAATAGGAGCAGCCAGGAATTCAAAAAATGAAAAATCCGAAACCAAATATTCCACGCCTAATAGAAGGTGGATTCAAGAACTAACAGCAACAAGTTCAGGAAACAATAAACCCAATGCTAAGCACTTAGCCCCTCGTAGAAGATGGTATCAAGAAGACGGCTTATTAAAGTCTGCGAGGGAAGTTACCGAAGACTCGCAATGTGGAATACCGATACGGAATATTTTAAAACAGCTAACCTCGACAAGAGTGATATTAATTATCGTATGCACTCTTATAATGTTCGTCTCCAAAGGAAGAGGCAGCCGATGGACGTTGGCAGGATGTTCCAAACCAATTGGTAACATAGTCAACGACACAATAACACAAAAGCTCTTTTACAGAAATAGCAAAGGAGCCAGTGTTGCAGCAACCAAACCACTTCGAGGATTTACAACCCTCTCGGTTAGACCTGCAGCATTATCTGAAGGAAGTAGCCTGGAGAGCCATCCGACGTCGCTACTACCTATCCAGAGGAATAATCAACAGCGTCTAAAAGACGTGACATGGAAAACCATCCGCCATCATTCCAATCTATCCAGCGGGATCACAGGCAGCCTATTGGGAGGGGCTATTCTAATAGGAGCCTTCTACTACATTCGGAAAATGATCAACCGAAGGAAGCATCAATCCAAACAACGCCAGTCAGCCGTAGAAGAATATCCTCTAAAAACCCTTAATGTGGAAGAAACAATATAGTTTTCCTTTTCTTTTTCTTCGGCCTAAAATTGGCAATATGTTTAAACTTGATTTAAACACACATAAATTTTATTTTCTAAAATTTACGAAATCCAGTTGCATGGCTTTTAAATGCAATTTATTTAATATTGCTATCACCAATTACTAAATTTAATGTGTTTAAATTAGATTAAAACTATATATTTCAGTTCAAATTTACGAAACATTATTCGTAATTTAAAAACCAGTGTTATTACACAATCGTATGAGTTAAAAACCAGGAAAACGCAATTCTGCATTTCTTGCATAATATCGACCCACAGCAGCGAGTTCAACGGGCGACCTTCGCTCGACCAGGAAATAAACCTGCACAATTGCTTATCTGCTGTTTTGTAATTTAAACACTTTGTCCTACTAAACTGTACATATGAACTTTGATATTGTTACTGCGTTAAGCATTTTTTATTTGTATAAATACTAGTCTATTTTCATAATAAAAGCAATCTGCATTTAATGTTTGATTCATTCACTACCCTTTCTAAGCCATAATATTCACGGGGCATGAGGCTGTGCTCCGAGGGTTAGTGTCTCTACTGCCGTCCGTTTCAAGTACCATTGACTACATTGGTTTAAAACGTAAACACAGTCTTGTTTACGTGCTTGACGGATAGAATCAGCGCAAAGTAACGGAGTCCTGATACAGCCTCTCAGGCATCTCTGTTCAAGACCGTCGTTAATATTTGTCCGTATTCGCTTGAATCCTGAGCGTAAATTTTAATTGCGACCAGGAAGGCCGCGTTTCAACGAGTTTAATTTTGTTAACATTAAAGCGTTCCGAGATTTCTATCGCCGCCACTGCAAATTTGAAGCTGCAACCTGAAGTTCACGGTACAAGAAGATCATCAGTAAAACCAGCCACCAACGCACTAAAAAGCTGCCCAAAAGTTTGCAGTTGAGGGCATCGCGTCTCCAGTTCTCCGCCATTTAAACGCCGGCATTTCGCATACCATCGAAAATCCCGAAGCAGCCGCTACATTGGAAATAAGCCGCGAGATTCCCAAGTGAAACGCCGAGGATAATTACGGATCGCTCAGCTGCCTTTAAAACTAGCGCCGGCTTGCTATTTAATCCGGCAAATTTGCAGTCGCAATCTTTTGTAAACAAATACAGCCACGAAGTCCTTAGGTCTGTTCGTTTGACTGCTCTAAACTGTTCCGAATTTGTGTTTGGTTGTGTTTATCATTGTTTAAAATTGTTTAAAAATACATCTACGTCATCCACCACTAGCATCATTTTCACAATTTCATCCATAACTACGCAGAATAATGATAATATAAGCCCATACAAGCGCGCTTCGCCAGAACTTAATTAATTTTTTCGTTGACCGCTTGTTAATTTCAATATTAATGAATTATTTTCCCTAAAAAAGAATGGATTAATAGACGTCATTAATACACTGTTTTTGATTAATACACTCTTTTTCATTAATTAACTGTTTTTAAAAAAAGGATGGATTAATAGATCTATTAATACAATGTTTTTGATTAATACACTCTTTTTCATTAATTAACTGTTTTTGTAATTTTGACGTTTTGATGATATTTTGCATGGAGGTTAGTTGTATTAATCAAATTTTTCGCCACAAAAAATATTTTGCGGTCCAACGAAAAAATTTTGTAATCAACTCGTTTGTTAATGGGCGATTAATAATCCCAACTATTCAAGGCACTCAATCGCTATCGCTCGTTCCTGCTTTAAACAGTTTCGATTATTAATCGCCTTCATTAACACACTTGTTGGTTAAATAACTAATATTTAAGGTTTTGTTATTTGTTTTGTCAACAACATTAAACTGCTCCAAACTGCTCTAAAACCGTTCGTTTGTTTCTGCTCGATTCTGCGCAATTAGTTTGCTCGAACCTGCACTAAACTGTTCTGGTGACGTCACGCTAAAGTGTTCAGAGCAGTTTAGAGCAGGACAAACAAACATACCTATCATCAACACGACTGCAAGAGAGCTACGGCCATTTTCCCAAGAAGCGAAGTGCGTGTTCTTTGAGCGAGACATTCGACCTAATTGGAGTCGCTGCTGAAAGATTCGGCGTGTGTCTTAGCGGGCTATCGCCAGCGGGCCTACATTACTTTCCAGCGTTTTGGGTTGCAGCCCAATCCAGGAAAGCGAGCACCACCTCAGAAGTAACAATGTCATTTATAATGTATAATTCATTCCTGACTTATTAATATACGCATTTAAAAGCATTATATTGATTTCTAATGTTAGCCTGTGTTATTACTGATCTATTCTAAATGTGAGCCAAAGTAATTCGCCGACCATATGTAATAATGGGCCTTACTTTGGATGTGTACAACCAATGTGTATGTATGGTTTTACACTCCATGTCTTTCCCGAGAGTCGTTGGCCAGGCCATGATGCTGATCTTGCTTTTTCTAAGGTTCTGTTTAAGTGGACGTTCCAATTAAGTTTTCGTCTAGGTGACTCCTAGATATTTAGCTTCTTTAAAGAATCCAATATTTACCCATTCAAAGTGGGCTTTGGTTGATGTTTCCTTTTCTCGTGAATTGTACAATTGCCGTTTGTGGATTAACACTACGTTGTTCTTCCTTATTATATTAAGCGCACGATCGGAGATTGTGCTCTCGAATTTGCCCCTGATTTTTACTACCAGGTGATCTGCGTAACCTTGTACGTTGAAGTCGTCTTTGCTTAGTCGATCAACTACCAGAGACCATAGAAGAGCAAGTCGGTTCTTATTGTTGTGGTTATTAGGTTATTACTCTACTTTCAAACATAGTTTTATTGCTGCGTTTTGTATAGATTCGTAAGTGTGCAAAAGGAAATATTTTAAACCTCGATGGCCTTTTCAGCATCGTTTGTACGGCAGTGCAAGGCATCCCGGTTGGTAAGCAAATTATTTATGGTGAAGTGGATGCGATCTTAAAGCACCATATTTTATGTGGTTGTCAACTACTTTTTTCCATCAGTTTAATGAGGAAAAGAGGTTAGACTAATAGGTCTGAAAGATTTAGACTGTTCGCTAGAACGCCTTCCTGCTTTTGAATGAAAATGATTTCTACTTCTCTCCAGGTTTTTGGTATTTTTGTCAACAGTGTTAGTATTTATATCCCTATTTGGAGCAGCGCAAAAAAGGTACCGTCTACTCCAGTTGTTTTGAAGGGTATAAAATATTTTATAGCCCACTGTATTTTATGAGGTGTGAAGATTAGTGTGCTCGTATTCCAGGTTTCTCTATTGTTCCCGCTGGCCAATCCTCAGCCCTTAAATCTTCCACTCTTACTTCACTTATACGTTGTAACTCAGGAAAATACGTCCCCATTAGAAGAGTAATTGTTTTCACTTTCTCTTTTGTGTGTTCGCCATTTGTCTTAATCAAAGAGCCAATTTCCTATGAGAGGGCTCTATGGATTCTTGCTGTAGCGGGCATTTCACCTAGTTCAATACAGAAATTCCCCCAAGCGCACCTCTTGGCCTTCCTCAATTCCTGATTATAATCTGTTAGGAATTCTTATGCTCTCCCCAGTTGCCAGCCGCTTTAGCTTTGTTAGAAAATTTCCTCGTCTTTGCCCTTTATTGGAAAACGGCCTTTGTTCTATCAGGGAACGTTTCTACTCTCCCTTTTAGCTTTTAGAGGACAGCAGTCTTTGTATGCTGTGGTGATTACGTTATTTAATTTATTTGTAGCATCTTCTAGAGCTGCTATAGTTTTAATAGGTGTGTTAATCCTTTCCAAGCAGCACAGAAGTTGCTCTTTATAAGCTACCCAATCTGTCTTTCTTAGATTTCTGCTTGGTATGTTATACAGTGTGTCCCAGGATTGATGTTACAAGAGGTGAGATGGTCTAAAAATTTTTGAAATTTAGTTTAAGGTTCTGGGATTCGGTCCTGCTTGGTTTGAAAAGAATTTTAAGAATATTTTCAGTTTTTGAAAAACAAGTAGCCTTTGACAGGAAAGCGAAAACTATTTTATTTTCAGGTAAACTACCCTTTCTGTTCATGATAAGGCAAAATTTCTAAATCAAACCGTATATATCTATGGTCCCACATCGATGGCTCCTGGTAAACATGCCAGTTTATTATCCTATTTTCCTTTTGTCTCTTGTTGATTATTTCCAGGTTATTACTGACAATAAAATCAAATAGGTACTCAACCCTGTTGTTGATGTTTGTGCTGTCCCATATTAGCTGCTTTCCTTTCGCGTGCATCAAACCCCGACGACTAGAAGCCCGAGTCGCTCGGTGCTGCTAGTGAATAGAACGCGATTCAGCGGCTTAGCGCACATCTAACGCGCGCCAAAAGTTTCACAACAGTCACATAACCTTAAAACGTTATTTTGAGAAATTTTTGTTTGGTAGTTTTATGCCACTTCTAGATATCCTTAAATTAATATAATTTTTTATAAGGAACTGATGAAACCATCTTTTACTACTGATTCTGATTCAACAAGTTCGATCTGTTCTTTATCCGAAAAAGAAATGGACCCTGCGAAACGAAGAAAACTGGTCAGAATAAACAGATTTGTTGATGATGTCATTGGTAATTATAGTAGGGAAGAATTTAAACTATATTTTCGTATGGCTCGCACAACTGCAAATAAAGTAATAAATAGGTAAGTATGCTTTACATAACATATATATTGTATTAACAAACATTAAATATAAACTGGTATTTTTTACTTGAAAGATCCGGCTTTCTTCCTTCTCAAGCTGATGGCAGAGAAAAATATTCTTGTGAAAAAGCTTTCCTGTGATACCTTATGGTATCTGAGCAATCAGGAAACTTTTAGACAAATTTGTGATAGATTCAATGTCACTTTCAGTTCTGCGCATAGGTGTTTAAGGAGAGTATAAAAATTTTTACTTTCAATTAGAGCAAACATTATAAAATGGCCTACCGGAAATGCAATGGAAGATATAAAGAGTGGTTTTCGTAAGAGAAAAGGCATTGACAACGTTGTGGGAGCTATTGATGGTAGCCACATAGAAATTCCTAAACCTGCAAATAACCAGGATGCCTATATAAATAGAAAAGGCTATCATAGCTTCCTTTTGCAAGGGATTGTCGACCACAATAAAAAAAATTTAGATAGTTTTTGCGGCGAGGCAAGATCTATGCATGATGCTAGGCTTTTACGCTAATATGATCAAAAACCGAAATTTTGTAGGGAATAATTTTATACTAGAAGATTCAGCTTACCCAAATTTGCATTGGATAGTGACGCCCTTCAAAAATTATGGAGAATTAACGAGGGAACGCAAAACCTTTAATTATAGAGTTTTATCAACCAGTGTTGTCGTTGAAAATGCATTTGCATTATTGAAAGGGCGAATCAGAAGACTCAGAAAATTAGATAATATAGACATGTATCTATGTACAGAAGTCATTATGGCAGGTTGGGTATTATACAACATCTGTATTAGTCGAATGCAGGCTTTCACGGCCGTTGTCCATAATGATAGGTTTTTCCGGGTTATGCCGTGGTCGTCGATTTGAACTTGACGTTTTGCTGCTCAAGCTGACAGCATGAGCAGCGAAACGTCAAGTTCAAATCGACGACCACGGCATAACCCGGAAGAACCTATCATTAACATCTGTATTGATGAAAATGACTTAATAGAAGCAGACTCTGAAGATTACAACCAACCAGAACATGTGCCTTTTGAAACAAATTTAAATATAAATATAGCCCAACGAAGGAATAGGCAACAACAAGTGTTTAAATGAAAAGTTTAATTTGGAATGATTTGTTATTTAATTACTTTTTTAATGTAAGACGTCTTTTTGTATATTTTAACATAACATACGCACATTCTATTGCGTAAAATGGATTTTATTTCTCTTATTTCTTCTGTGTTGAACAGTAACAAAAACTCGCTGAAATTCATTTTAATTTTTTATTATAACCAAAAATATTGCAACACTTTAAGAACTTATAGTATACTGAAAAATTAATAACTAACTTAGTTATATAAAATTTAACAAATTCAAAATTCTAACAATTACAGTAAAATTTACATTCCTGTAGCTAAAAGTTCTGTTCATGCGTAAAGATGAAAGCTTTATTTCAATTATTGAATCCATCATTTCAAAAACAAACTTTCTTAGCATAATTAAATTAATACCTGAATGAATTTTTTGAGGCATGAACATACGTTAAATAAGGAACAAATACCTATAATTTATATACAATTTAGTGTTTTATGCACTTTGCATTCGCAAATACTCTTCAAGAAGCTTTAGCTTTCTTCTTCAATATCGATTTTCTCCTTCTCCAGCTGCATTTTTTCTTTGTGCCGTTTTTGGCGTTTCTCGTACTCTTCATTTTTGGCTAGTATGTACTCCCTTTTCAGTCTTTTCTCAGTGACTCTCACCGGTTTCATTTCGCTCCTTTTCATAGGAGTTCCTCCTACACATTCCCTTTCAGGGTTATTTATATTATTGCTCACAGATTCTTCAGTCATGGATGTGTTCGTGTCGACATTGCTCTCCAAATTAAAATCTTGCGAGTTTATCGAATAATCGCACGAATTGCTTGGTTTACTACCTAATAACTCATTCATTGCATCAAAAAAATTAAAACGGGATGGTGCAGTCCCTGTTCGTGTTTATTGTTTTTGGCATTTTTGTAGCTTTTTACCAAACTCTTCCATTTATTCTGGACCATTATTGTATTAACTTCGTACCCAAAACTAACAAGATCGTTTACTATGTTTTCGTAAACATGCTTTTTTTTCGGATGTCCCAAATCTTCATAGTGGTTGGTCATCGATCTTATTAACTCCGTGACTTGATCGTACCTCCGTGTGTATACTGTTTTCACATTTTCATGTTGATAGGCTTCTTCGCCAGTCTGTTGTGGCTCCATGAATTCAATATCAGTATTTTCTATTGCTACTGTTTCATCATGTTCTCCACCTCTCAGTTGCGTCACTACAATGTCAGTCATTTTTGATTGGCCATCATCATGCTTCCGACTAGCTGTACATTTCGCATGGAAAAGCAAAGACTACGCGAAAATTTTATCTCAAGACAATAAGAAATTAAAATTTTTACTAGGTTAGGTATTCTAAAAACTAGGTAGGTACCCACCTTTTAATGCTCTATCGTGATTTTCACACTAACTTGTACATTATACGTTTTATTATTTAATGCATCAAAAAGTTGTAAATTTTTTAATGACATTATTCTTCAAAAAATTTAGCACAAGCACCTAAAAGCAGGGAGAAATTGCACCTAACCTCAAATGATTTCGCTTTCGCGCCTTTTAAAAATTAAAAGTATCCCATGGTGGCTGGCTGTGGTTTCGCGCCCCAGCCAACTAGCTGGTCCTTGAGAGGAAAGGGAAATAGGCTGAGAGCGACTCTAAGGTTAAACGCCCTTGTGAAAAGAACGAGGTGCGCGAGAGTTTGGAAACTCTTTCAAATAGGGTTTGGTTGAGTCTCCAGGGAAGTAGGGTGAACAGATTATAATCTTTTGTTTGCATTTATTAGTGGGGATCTTTGTCAGTATAGCTACTGAGCCTGCTATAGAGTACTCTGAGAGCAGAAAATAATTGATATGCTTTTTGAACTTTATACCTGCTCTTGGAGTTGCATTGCTTGTAATATATTATACTAACTTACATACTTTATTGTTAAGTCCCTTAATTTAACTGTCTAAGGTCCATGGCTCTTGAAATAGTACAATGTCTAGCTGTTCGCTGATAAATCTTCTACTAAGCACATCCGAGGCTGCTTTTGCATGGTGGAGGTTTATTTGGAGCAGTTTGAAATGGGGAGTAACCATCTTCAAGGTTTGAGGGTACCTAAAAAGAACTGTTTTGAGTCCTCCCCTTCTATCTGCCTCGTCTAGTAGAATAACGTGGTTGAAAGTTCCAGGTGTCAATTTGCCTTTGGTTTGAGACGTAGGCTGTTTCGAGGGCTGTTTGGTGTAAGTTCTCTCAGACCTTTCATTTTTAACCTCCAGCCTTTTGACAACCTTAGAATCGGATCGTGACTTTTGGCGACCAAGTGCCTTTAGTCTAAATTGGATTTGCCCAAATTTAAAATTTGGTTTGACGTTCATCTTCTTAAGGATTTGGTTATAACATTTTATCAACTGACAGGATCAGTTGCATGCTGTTGGAGACGGTTTCGCTCCTTAGAACTCCCCACTCTTCCGTGTGGATATCCTCATTTTGTCGTTACAAGAGGCTGAGTATCCTGCCCGTTGTGTCTTCTGTACTTTTTGGGAAGTATGCGGTGAAGACGTGTGGGGGAGGAAGGTCAGTTTCCTCTACCGTCTAATCCGGCTCCTTCTTACTAAGGTAGAGGTAGCCCTTTTCAGCCATTCAGAAGTGGCTTGGTCGGCACACCCCAGAAATAATCAACCTGAGTTAAGGAAATTATGCTTTACGCTTCCTGATTTTTCTTCTACAATCTTGTTTAAGATTGCATCTTGAAGTTGGTCAATTGTGAAAATTTCTTCTGGAAAGTTTGCGGGCACAATACCCACTTTGAAGCCCTTCGTTACAGTATTATAGAAAGTGTAAGGGTGGCAGGCCCGGATTAAAAGGGGGGGGGGGAGCAAGGGGCCCGGCCCTGGGCCACCCAGCAAAAGTGGGCCTCCCACCAATATACGGGTAAATATCACAAAATAGGAAAAATACTTATCTCTTTGCTGTGAACTGTTTATAATGATAGGGAACATTTAACAAAAATTTCCATACATTCTATTTCACTTCTCGAACTTGATATGAAATGTAATAATCAAACTTTATATTTTAAATTAGTTAAAATTATTTAAAATCATAAAAAGTTATTGTACTGGTGAACTGGCCTGTTCTTCCAACAACATAGTAATGCACATTAAATTTAGTTACAATGGCTGATAATTTACTAATTTACACCAGTTATAATTATTCAGTAATATAATGTATTAAGGGCAAATGATTTTAGCAGTAGAAATGTTTTACGAAAGTATTTTGTTTTGGCAATGGCACAAGACAAACTAGCCTTCGGCGCTGGAATTTGTTAAAGTTAGTTTGTCGAGGGGCATTGCCAAAAAACAACAAATCTCGAGTAAAACATTTTTCAAGCAAAATCATGAGCCCGGAATACATTTTGTGGACTATTTCTCAAGTATCGGTTTATTTTGACATTTATACTGATGCACAATCACAGTTTTAAATGACGTTTTTGAAATGTCACCTTGATTAAAACAACATATTTAGTGGTTGCCATGGATATAAGTGGTAAAAGAAACTGATAAAATCCCAAGGGAAAATTTTGATTTTTTGCCGCTATAAAAGCATGTTATTGGTTGAATTTTGAAAAATCATGGCATTTGATTGGCTAATAAGATATGCGGGAAATAGTCACAATTAAGTTTTTAGTATGTTTTTACTTGAAAAACACAAATTGCATTATGTTAAAATAATAAAAATGATTTATTATTTATTACTGGTGACCAGGAATATGATCATTGTCCATTGTTCTAGCGTCCTAGCATGAAGGTTTCATTTTCTAACTTGCTCAAAGATGGCAGCACAATCACAATGCCAGAACAGAACTAGTATTCTAGAGAGTAGTAATGTTATGTGTTATTGAGTGACTAGTTTGTTGTTTGTTAATGGACAAGGTCTAGGCATGCAAAGTACCAGGTAATTTAGACACTGACTGCTTTGGTTATATGGTCAAAGTCCTACTTAGAGTGACTAGTACCTACAATCTCAGTTATATTCTTATGTTTATGTGTAGCAACTCGTCAGGTCTTATTTAGATGACTTGGATGTTACATTTATTGATGATCTGTGTCAGTTAGTAACATTTGCCAATATATTCACAGCCGAGGAGCCAAAAGATATCAGCACTGAACTTTTCATGTACAAGCTTATCATGAAAAGGGGTGTGCAGGACACTTTCAAAAACATTGAGATAGCTCTAAGGATATGTCTAATTTTGATGGTAACAAACTGCAGTAGCGACCGCTCCTTCTCAAAACTCAAATTAATTGAAAACCCATTAAGGACATCCATGAAGCAGGAATGACTTGTAAATTTGACTATCATGAGCATCAAGTCAGATATACTGCGTGAATTGGACTTTAGTGACATCATCAGCGATTTTTCAGCACGAAAATCAAGGAAAGTGCATGTACTGTAATGGTTAAAACGTTATTCATTCGCTGATTTGTAATATATTTATGTATTATTTGTATTATGTTATACTGTACTTTTTCTACGACCACTACTAAAAGTAGGCCTTTTAGGGCTGGCTTTTTTCACTAATAATTACGTTTTATAATTCAGCGTGTTAAAAGTTAAATCAGCTGTTTACTTTTAGCACATGTGTTATATAGTAAACAGCAGGTGTTGAATTTAGAATTTCGAACTGGAAGTGAGGTTGTAAAGTTATTCTAGTTACTTCTTTCGTTAGAGGTAAAGTGTTTTTAAATAATTAAAGCATTATGTAATGAATAAAGTAAAATGTGTACATTTATAATTATTTTTGATAACTAACTTTGACAGCTTGCAGGCCAAGCTCCTTCATGGGGTGTTAGTGCCTCACCATTATTATTATTATGTAACTTTGACAGCTATCCCCTGCAGAAACAATCACCTGCGCGTCAAGGCCATCTCTTTACTATGACATAAAGTATAACTGTCATAAGTGCAAACTTTTGTTAAATAGACATTTATGGATTAATAACAGTAAATTTAAGGCAGTAGAAAAAATATTGTGTGCAAACTCGTGCTAAAAGTGTTTATGCACGCGACATGTTATGAAACTCAGCCTTCGGCTTCGTTTCATAATTTTCATGTCTCGTGCATAAACATCCACGTTTAGCACTTGTTGCACAAATAGCTATTTTAATGAAAAAATTGAATAATTTTAACTGAATTTGTCTGGGTAAATAAATTTTGTAAATAAACCTTTGTTCGATTCATTTCGTGTTTTTGCATTACATATTGCAACACCTTGAAACAATGTAGGCCAGTCAAATTGTCGAAAATACATCGTTTTTTTGACAAAAATACTACCTGAAAAGTGAGCATGTAGTTTTATAGAACAAATCACGTAGAATTGAATGAACTAAAAAGTAACAGCTGAATCAGTGGAGAAGTGATTCAAAATTGCGGTCAAAGTAATGAAAAAACGGTTTTTTGTATATAAAAAAGCAAAAAAGCGATGAATTTTTTCAAAAAAAAAAAGCTTATGTAGTTTAAAAATACAAATAAATTAAGTTGTCGATGGTCAACATCGATTCATTAGAAAAAGAGTTATCGCTAAAAAACCGCTAAAAATGATCGATTTTTCAATTGCTCTTAACTTTTAAAAAAATATATATATAACGTTGAAATTTTCAGAAAGCATAGTACTCGATGAGCAGAAAACGCAAGATTTTAAAATTTGCAAACCTATTGATTACTTTTTGCATAAATAATTTTTTTCGAAAAAAATACTTTTTGGCAGAAATTTATTTTCTCAGCTTGCAGAAGTCGTACATCAATCAGCATAGGCTTATTTTGTTCCTTAAGAGTTATACTACCACACACAATATGAGAGAATTTTTTTGCACTTACAAATATGTGCAAATTTATTTTGAAAGGTGATCTTTTCTTTATGCGCACGAAATGTTGAATATTTTTGTCAATTTTAATTGTACCAAAATTACATAAGCACCATTCGATAGCTGCCAATTTTTTCCGAAATTAAAAATGATTACAGCACGACCCATACAAGCCGAAGAATTTTGCTTTTTTAAATTGCTACACATTCAGTTATTAATATTAGCGGCTGAAATTTGCACACACTTTAGCTGAAGACTTCTAGTGTAATATAAAATTATTTCGCAATTATTGACCGCAAAGCGGTTTACATTTTAGGCGTCGCAAAATGCATGGTCCGTTCATAGCGAGTAAACGCCGAAGTAGAGCGGCCTACTCCAAGTTTCTCCCTACAACGTTCAACGCTACGCGCCACGGCACCGCTCTGAACGAACATGCATTTTGCGACGCCTAATGTAAACCGCTTCGCAATAAATAATACACGGTCAATAATTGCGAAATAATTTTTATATTACACTAGAAGTCTTCAGCTAAAGTGTGTGCAAATTTCAGCCGCTAATATTAATAACTGAATGTGCAGCAATTTAAAAAAGAAAAATTCTTGGGCTTGTATGGGTCGTACTGTAATCTTTTTTAATTTCGGAGAAAATTGGCAGCTATCGAATGGTGCTTATGTAATTTCGGTACAATTAAAATTGACAAAAATATTTAACATTTCGTGCGCATAAAAAAAGATCACTTTTCAAATTAAATTTGCACATATTTGCAAGTGCAAAAAAATTTGCGCTCATATTGTATGTGATAGTATAACTCTTAAGAAACAAAATAAGCCTATGCTGATTGCTGTACGACTGAGTAAATCAATTTTTGCCAAAACGTATTTTTTTCGAAAAAAATTATTTATGCAAAAAGTAATTAACATTTTTGCAAATTTTAAAATCTCGCGTTTTCTGCTCATCGAGTACTCTTCGTTCTGAAAATTTCAAGGTTATATATATATTTTTTTAAAAGTTACGAACAATAGAAAAATCGGTCATTTTTAGCGGTTTTTTAGCGATAACTTTTTTTCTAATGAATCGATTTTGACCGTCGACAGCTTAGTTTATTTGTTTTTTTAACTACATAAGTTTATTTTTTTAACTACATAAGTTTTGCTTTTTTGGAAAAAATTAATCGTTTGTTTGATCTTTATATGCAAAAAACCGTTTTTTCATTACTTTGACCGCAATTTTGAATCACTTCTCCACCGATTCAGCTGTTACTTTTTAGTTCATTCGATTCTACGTGATTTGTTTTATAAAACTACGTTCTCACTTTTTCAGGTAGTATTTTTGTCAAGTAAATATCTAATTTGACTGGCCCCGTGCCACCCACATCTTAAATCCGACCCTGAAGGGTGGTCTTCGTTTGGTGTGGTATTAGGGTGATCACTTTTCGCCTTTTTACCTTGTTGGAGCTTTGGGGTACATCCAGCCGACCGAAGTCTTTTAGATCTCCCTAGCTCCTTGTCTGATATGATTTTCATTTCCGTGTGCTGCAAAGCAAATAATTTTGCTACTTCTGGTTTGCATCCTTTGGAAATAAACCACTTGTAACGCTTCCTAGCTGCACCACTGAGCTGCTTGGGTTTTTCTTTTAGTTGAAGCTTTCCAATAGCTTCTCCCTGATTTTGACTGGTTTCTACGTCGTCACTCATCTCTTCACCTCTAAGATGTGGCGAGTTTGAGGCTGATCTGATGGTTGTGGCAGTACAGTTACTGTCTAAGACAAGTAGTCTATCCTCGTCTATAGGTACAGGCTGTTAAGAGACTTTTAGATCAAGAATTTTATGATCATTATTGCTCATATTGGTCCCACGAGTAGCTAGGGAATAAACAGTTGATCACAGCAGGTGGCAAGACAGTTAACTGAAATCGGATTTCGCCTGGTTTCGGAAGTTCGCCATTCACAACGGAGCACCACCATGGCCACGCAGTCCTCGGCATAGAAGTTCCACCTTGACTTGGGGATTCAGGGTCCGTGGGGTTGTCACTCCCCAAGTAGTGGTTAAGCCACTACCCCTTGCGGTCAATCGATATGAATATATATTGCCCAATTTCTGTTCCAGGCATTTAGTGACAGTCAAAATTGGCCTCATACACGGCAGCAGCAGGAGAAACTTTGTTTTCAGTTTCTGCCTATTTCCCCTATGATGCACAGGAACTGTCGCCCACCCCCAGAGCTTCAGGGACTGGTAAAAGTCAGTTGGGAATGGTGCATTTTCCCTAATAATTGAGAGTAATTGTCATACAACGAGTTATTTTTTATACAAAGTTTCCTATTAATTTTATGAACCGAACGCCCTGAAATAAGAACTTATTTATTTATTTATTTATTTATTTCGTACTCAGCCAACAGACGTTAGGCCAATTATAGGCGTCGCTGTACATTTATGGAGATTTCCAACCCCACTAACAACTGTCATGATGTTATTATGATCTCCGGGACCAACTATTTCCGTGGCAGCCGTACCACGAGGCGCCGAGAATTGTTTCATGTTCACCGGAGCTAAGTCCCTAATTTATTGCAAATAGATGAAATATAGAAAGAGCAATAAACCATTTAATTTGGTAATAAATATTATATTCTTTTAATTTGCCCTGAGATTGACAGGCAAATTCTCACTTGAAACTAAAACAATTCATAAAGTGTATTATCCCTTGCCCTAATTATAAATTTTATATTTTTATTAAAAACCCCTATTATAAAGCGAATGTGCTATTACAATATGTTATTTTTAATTCGTTTGTGTTTTTAGTATTTGTTTCGATATATTTCTTGCATATTCTAAATTCAAATAAATATCCTTATTACTTACGCTTTTTTGCTATTTTGTTCAAAAACCTTACGTGATAGAAAAACACCAAAAGCAGATTTTATATCAGTGACAATCAGCTATTCAAATTCAGTCACAAAATTCAATTCACATATTATAAGGTATCAAAACGCAGGTCTGTGTTATGCAACTTTTAAGAATTCATTTTAAATTTTAAAAAATTCTTGACTTAGAGATTGCATCATCTAAACATAGACCATCTAGACAAACGTTTAACTTGGAAAACCCACATCAGCAAAAAGCGAAAGGAAATGGACCTCAAAATAAAGAAAATGTACTGGATAACAGGAAGAAACTCATCTTTAACGTTAGAAAACAAGATTTTATTATATAAGTGTATAATCCGCCCAATTTGGACATATGGATGCCACCTCTGGGGATGTGCCAGAAATTCCAATTTAGACATCATTCAACGCTTTCAGTCTAAAACACTGAGAATCATGTCCAACGCACCATGGTATGTGTCGAATCGCACCCTGCACACAGACCTCCATATCCCGTTCGTGACAGAAGTCATCAATCAATATGCCACTAAGCACCATACTACTCTAGAAGGTCACCCCAACGAAACCCTAGAACCCCTGACAGCAGATCCGCAACTACGTAGGCTTCAGACTAGATGGCCAAAGGATCTAGCAAACTAACCAAGGACGGACTTCACTGGAAGCCCATCTGTACCAAGTCTTACTGTCCAACAAGCATTGTAATATAAACTATTAGCTCATAGAATGTAATCTATTCTGATTGCTAATAAAGGGTATCTAATAAAAAAAAAAAATCTAAACATATAATGTGTTTTTAGGATTAAAATATTCTACAATAATCTTTCCTTACAAATTATACTAGAGTAAAATTGGCCATTAATTTTAAAGATTAAGGTCGGTTGTTTAACAGTGAACCACCCTTTTTACTTCCTTTTACGATAAAGGAAGTATTGGATTCGCCCCAAAAATTCTAAATTGAGTTTTCAACAGATCACATTTTTATTACGTTTTTAATGTGTATTAATGTGAGATAGGTGATTTTCTAGATGAATACTTCTAAAATGGGTTTCTTTTGTTTTTTTTGCTATTTTTTTATTAACTCCTACACCCGGTATATTATTAAATTTTTGAATTCAGCTTAAAATGTTAGAGAAAATTTGTCTCTTCACCTAACGCTCTATTTTGTACCGTTTTTGTGAAATTTGTAATTTTTGAAAATTTTTGACAAATGCCTAAAAATTAAAATCAAATTTTTGGCTAATTATAAGATCACTGTAAAAGGAAGTTGAGTGAATGTATCACACCAGATTTTTTTTAATGTGGCCTTCCTATTGAAAATAAATTTCTGAAATTTTCTCAAGTATAGAGTGTACCTTATATTCTTCAATTGTAAGGACAACTGTAGTTATGAAAAACTAAATTTCTGAGCTATATCAGTTTTTTTTAAATGCACTATGGTTCACGGTTGTCATACAGTGAATCATTTCTATGTACAGAGTGAACCAGAATATAGGTTAGCCAAGAAGGAACAATAAGTAGCAATGTTTAATAGGAAATAAACAATGTTTATTAATAAAGTATAGGAACGCTAAGAACTATATAAAACTCTTATTTAGAAAAATATATTGGAATCTTCTTGTTGTAGTAACTAACCATAGGAACTTTAAGTTAAACCACAAAACGTTTATACTTACCGCATGTTTAATGCACAATGACACGTCAAATTTGTAATAAGATTGCTGTCTAATTGTGCCACCACTAAATTGGGGGATTGGAAGAATATGTTTCACGTCTTCCTCTTTTACAAAAGATCTATATTGGACTACTGGCATGTAGAACTGCTCAAAAGCTTCAGATCCTCAAAAAGCTAGTATAATATTCTTCTGAGTCATTCCTAGATTCCATAACTTTTCCTGCATAATACACAACTTGTTTTTTGGTTGCAAATTGAACTAATACATATTCTCCCTTCGTAGGCCTTCGAGTTAATGATTCAAAGAAATCAGAAGTAAGTCTTACCCGGATTTCTTAAAAGCCAGGAGTCCACTGCGCTATTATAACATGTCTTAAATGGACCCAATACTCCCACATCAAGTGGTTGAAGTTTTGCCGATGTGTGCGCGTGTAATGTAAGTATTGCTACACCAGAAAGAATCCTTTGCCAAATTCAAAACTTCTATTGAAAGATGTGACTCGTGGTTGTCGAAAATTAAGAGGCAGGGATTTTCAGCAGAGCTGTTTCTGTTCATCCATTCGGATGGTGCCGTTAATCCTAAAGATCCTGGCGGGGCCCCTTTTATTATATGATCTTCAATTTTTTGTTGGAAAAATTATTGCAGGTGGTAAAGCTACACTAGTAGCACTGATTATGTAACAAGTAGTTACCAAGGTTCCCTTTTCGCCACTTGTTACTTTTCCCAAGCCTTTTCTACCCATGAGTACAATGACTTTTTGCAGTTCTTGTGGCAGTCTCGTTCAGATTAAAAATGCGACTCCCATCTGCAAATGCAGGATTTCGGTGTATTGCACTTTCCAAGTTATCGAAAAAACTCGTCACGTTTGCTTTATTGAACGATGTTGCTCGAGCTAGACTACAACACTACAAGGTTCAGGTTTCCGTAGGGATAGATCGGAATATCTTCGTCTAAAAGGACGTAACCATTCTTTGCCAGCCAGTTGTTCTCCCTCCCAGGACTCTGGTATTCTGATTTTACTAATAACGGCCATATCATATGCCACTTTTCATGTGTCTTTGGTCGTAAAGTCCGTAAAATATGAGAGCATATTTTTTAAATACTCTTTAAGAATGTCTTCCTACAGTTGGATAAATATCTTGTTCACCTCATAGTTAGGTACCAATGAGATGTTCTCATGTCCGGATGTCTTTTTCTTTGTGACATAACGTCTCAAAGTTGGGTAAGGCAAGTTATTTTCTCTTGCGGCCGTTTTAATGCTCAATCCTCGGAATACGAGGTCTAAGGCAACTCTCATTACCTCTGCCGTATGAGAACCTATTTTTCTCGTAGGTTTATTTAAACGTGCCATGCTGTAATACATAAAACAAAAACAAATTAAATTTATGGTTCACTGTTACCCTTATATATACACAGTGAACCATTGGTTCACTGTTAAATACCCACAAATGGTTCAGTGTGTACCACCGAGCACTTTCAGAAAAGATAATTTGTAGAACAAAACTGTGTAACAAGATACTAAAACCACAACTGACTTACAGTGCGGATGCCGTCAATCGTAAAGTTTTAAATTCGCTAGATGGAGGGATGGTTCACTTGGTTTACTGTTGAACAACTGCAATTTTTAGATATGTTTTCAAATTTAAATTATACTTGCATTTTCATAATTAGCTTGAAGATTGCATTATTGAAATAAGGCATCGCCTTTTTCAGGAACCGATGTTAAAATCATGAGATAAGCTGATATGGATATGCCAGCTTTCAGACTTTCGACACTTGGCCGTTAAAGTAAAAATGAAAATAAATTTTGCAAACTGTAATTATTTTAACTATGTAAAATTTTAATAGTTAGGTAAGTACCTGTTTGTTGTTGCCCGGCTAATATTTTATTATTCTCATCTTTTATAATTAAGAAAATGACTCTATCTCAATAGGGCTAGGTTTGCTAACTTGCTATTATAAATTATTTAGTCTGATTACACATTTATTTGCACGCACTCTGTATGCTACAATATTTAATTGGCGGGAATTTCTAGCGTGATATTTCTACCTGATGGAACCTCGAATATTCCAAGATGGTTGCCTGGTGTCGAAAATTCGTAAGCAAACTCCGTGTTCTATTTAAATTGTTCCTGTTCACTCAGTAAATGCTGTTGCTATACCAGAAAAATTGATTGTAAGTGTACCACGTCACGAAAAAAGCACTTCTAGAGATGTCACTACCAGCAGTTAAATGTAAACCGACGCCACTCGAACAAAATCACAAAAAGACACTTTTTAGATGACAAAATCCGACCTTTAGATGGCTTCATAGATAAGGTGTACCTGCGGCCTTCCTGAAGGTCTCACGATGCTCAGGACAGCATATCTTTACCGGCCCGATATTAGCAAAAAACTTGATCATCTTCTACACTAATCCAAACCCATACCAACTGCTCACCGAAGTTGCTCAAGCTGTAGACTAAACTCAGTATAGCTTCAAGTAATTGCCAGTAACTGCAAACACCCTCTGGAACGTTTCCTTTTCAAATAAGACAATCTGCAGACAATCCAGCAAGACGAACCTCGACAAGATCCACCAGCAAGAACTGCAATGTGTCCATTCCAAATAGGACGTTTACTCCAACAAGAGCTCGACAAGTACATCCACTAGTAACTGCAATGTACTTTCGAAATCTTACCAGTCGTTGACAACCCAGTAACACGAATCTCCACAAGGTCCTACTAACAAGATGTTTACTCCACTAATAAGCTTGATGAAGTACAATACTAGCAAATACAACATTCGCCATCCAATTCACATGATGTAATCAACTACCAATAAGCTAAGTTCAGCATCCAATTCCATACGTTACTTTATATAATTTGTAGTATTTTAACTTATGGTCCTCCTACCATACATTTTTATCCATTTCTTCATTATATAATCTTTTTTAAATTAATATTTTTATCTCTTCTCGCAAATTCCATAAAATGTATACCCATTCACACACCAAATAGATTAAAAATCATATAAAAGAATTTATTTTAAAATTTTTAGCAGTTTAGAAATTCATTACATGTTTCCTTATCTAAATTTTATTTGTGTCTAAAAATAACAACTTTTTCCATAATTATATCCTTTATGCATATTTTTAATTTTTAACATGTATAATAATGTTATTACACTTATTTTAACATCCGACATATTGAATGACTTCTTTCAAATAAGTATTCGATACTAATCCTCCACTTTAATTCAAGTAATATTTACATCATATATTAGACCCTTTCTGTTTCTTATTTTGTATTGTTCAACTGAATTTTAAATTATAAATCCATTCTTTTACCAAATACACATGTTAATAATTCTGATTTTCTTTTTTAATACTTAAATTTATCTTTATAATTTAATAATGAAATATTTTTAATACATTTTTTAACCTAATATCAAACTCTTGTAATCTTATTACCAAATAACTTAATCTTCTTATGGTAACCTGAACAGAATTGCCTGGAGGCTGAACGGGTTTTCTGTTACTTGCGCTGGTTCCGTACACTTAAATTCTGAGCAGTCGGTTGAGACTACAATCTGTGTTTTAAGGCAAGGGTAGTCATGGCACTCAGAGGGACGTTATAATTTGGTAACCACCCTAAAGTGGTGGCTCACACTTCAAAATTTTAGGCTTGGAAAGGTAGTACCTCGATGTTAATGAACCAAACACTTAATGCTAATTGTTTTTATTATTAAATCTCGGCCTATACAGGATGTTATTTAACTACGCGGCCAAACTTCAAGAGGTAATTCTTTGAGTGATTCTAAGACGAAAAGTTTATATAAACATAGGTCCTGTAATGCTTCGTTATCAAGATACAGGGTACCAAACTTTTTTTTTAAATCATTTTTTCCTAAAAATTTTAATAATCCTTCACCCGATTTTGTTGAAATTTGTCAGTGTCATTTATGGTAGAAAGGGGCTAATTTAGCCCTAACTAGATTAAAATTATTAAGTTCAGTGGCGTCCCGGGAGGCACCTTAACCAATATTTTTGACAAAAAAAATGTGCGCCACTGACTTCTTTAGAACTTTTATATTTTTTTCGCATTAAGCAGCTAAAAATACAACTATTTTGTCTTTTTATTTTTTTTCGTATCTTGCTCCGTTTTTGAGAAAAAAAAATAAAAGCACTTTATTGCATGTCCCTGGGACAACATAATAAAGAATTTAAACTACCAAACTATCAAAAACTGGGGTGTACCTGTTATTTTTTTTCCATATCAATAGTGTATTTTAGTCTTACCAATTGTTATAAAAATTAATGCTAGCTAAAAAATATTTTTTGTTTTATTAATTAATTATTAAAAAATGTTTTTTTGCTGTCCATGGACATGCAATAAAGTTATTTTTATTTATGATTAAGCAATTAAAATTACACCAGTCACCTTTTGATTTTTTCGCTCAGATGAACTGTTTTCGATAAAACAAATAAACATAAAATGCATAAGGTTATTTATTACTGCAATGTTTTGAAAGTAACAAAAAATTGAGAGTACCGTAGAAGGAAAAACAATTGATCAAACAAATTTGACTTTGACATAACTTTAAACAGTGCGTGCGTGCGTGCGTCATAATTATTTGAAGTGTTTTTAAGAGTTTTAAGCTATACAATTCGTTACTGATATTAGAAAAGGTTCAATTTACAAACGCAGAAATGGCCGATATGCATTTTGTTGATGGAGTGGCCCAAGGCCAGAGCGGCTAGACGGATTTATCAAGAGAGATATCCTCATCGCCTTGTACCAAATAGACAAACATTTGTAAGAATACATGAAAGGCTGTGCGAATCAGGCACCTTTCAAAGGTCGGCTGCTGTTATTGGGAGACCTGCAACAGTAAGAACAGTTGAGGTGGAGGAAGCAGTTTTACATGAAGTTGAGCGTAGTCCCGATACAAGTACACGCAAAATTGCACAACAATTAAACATTTCTCACTTTACTGTATGGCAGATTTTAAGGGAATATCAACTGTATCCTTACCACATACAGCGTGTTCAAGCGTTATTACCTGCCGATTTTCCCCAACGAGTTGTTTATTGTACTTGGCTTTTGCAACAACAGGTAGTATCTCTGACATTTCTATCCAGTATTTTGTTTACCGATGAAGCGTGTTTTTCTCGAAATTCAATTATGAACTTTCATAATAATCATATCTGGGCTGAAGAAAATCCCCATGTGGTTATAGAAAATAATTATCAACAACAATTTTCCGTGAATGTTTGGGTTGGTATTGTAGGTGATTATCTCATTGGACCTTCTTTTTTACCCCCGAGATTAAATGGTGAAAAGTATCGTCATTTTCTGGTATTTGTGTTACCTGAACTATTAGAAGATGTCCTACTGGCAGAAAGAAGAGCAATGTGGTTCATGCACGATGGGGCCCCACCTCACTTTAGCTTAGTAGCACGTCAATTTCTGGATGCAACTTATGGAGAAAACTAGATCGGTCGCACGGGTCCACATTCATGGCCACCCAGGTCACCGGATTTAAATCCGTTAGATTTTTTCCTTTGGGGGCATTTAAAATCCCTCGTTTATAGAACTCCTGTCAACACTGAAGAAGAATTAATACAACGGATACGGGATTCATGTAATCAGATAAGATATACGCCGGGAATATTTCAACGTGTTCGGCAATCGATGTTAAGACGAGCTTATGCTTGCATGGAAGGAGGACATTTTCAGCAACTATTATATGTTTGTGTTAGTTATTGTTAAATGTTTTTTTACTAAAAAAAATTGTGTACCATTTGTTTAAGTGTGGTTTTAATAAAGCGTTTTTCTTGTTTGATTTTTTTTAAATTTCCGTATATTTTTAACTGCTAAATCATAAATAAAAACCACTTTAACAGGTACACTACAAACAGTTCTTGCTAGTTTCGTAGTTATTTTTTTTCATGCAACAAAGCAATGACATGCAATAAAGTGGTTTTTATTTTTTTCTCGAAAACGAAGCAAGATACGAAAAAAATTAAAGAGATAAAAAAGTTGTATTTTTAGCTGCTTAATGCGAAAAAAAAAGTTTTAAAAAGTCAGTGGCGCACATTCTTTTTGTCAAAAATATTGGTTAAGGTGCCCCCCGGGACGCCACTGGACTTAATAATTTTAATCTAGTTAGGGCTAAATTAGCCCCTTTCTACCATAAATAATACTGACAAATTTCAACAAAATCGGCTGAGGGATTATTAAAATTTTTACGAAAAAATTATTTAAAAAAAAAAGTTTGACACCCTGTATCTTGAAAGCGACTTTTCGTCTTACAATCACTCAAAGAATTACCTCTTGAAGTTTGGCCGCGTACTTAAATAACACCCTGTATATTGTAGTGACTGCTCTAATGTTTTTCAAAATGGAATATTTGTTCGAAATACTACGCGGTCTAAGCCGAAATTCTTTGTTAACAAGAATAATTCAAGTAACATCCAAGCCTCAAACAGCATACAAGTTATTGTATATAGGCAACCCTTTCTACTATGATAATTATGCCACAAGAGATTACATGACAAATCCGGTAGTAATGAGCTTTGCGATCTACACTTTCACTTACCTTTCGAACTAATAGTTGGGCTAAGTATTGTCTATTTAAATTTAATATCAATTGTGCTTACAATTAGCAGTGTGGTGCCATATGGCGTACGTATATATGGCAGAGAGGTCAAGAGGCTGTTATGTAAATCGTTGGTCTTGTCACACTTTAACTATTGTGGCGTGCTGTATGGTTCATGTATCGACCAGGCAACATCTAAAAAAAAATCATTTGGTCCAAAACTCTTGTTTAAGATTGATACACAGCATTCGTCGTCGACAACACATTTCCCGTAAAATAAGAGAGACCAACTGGTTAAACATAGAACAACTACGCTTTTTACATGCTGCTGTATTTTTTCATAAGATGATATTGTTCAAGTCGCGGAGACGAATAACGAATTCTATCATAGAGGTATGGAGATACCTCTATGATAGAATTCGTTATCGCACTGACGTTTCTAATTTGAATCTGAGACATAGAGGCTTGCTAAGCATTGCTTTGCACCCCACAGAAAGTTTTAGGCGCTCATTTACTTATAATTATAATACAGCGAAGGTATATAATGATTTACCATCAAACTTTAAAAGCTTGTCCTTAAACTCTTTTGAAAATAAATTGAAAAATTGGATGAAATCTTAAATAGATCTACCATGTCACCAGTGTTCTCTAACCACTTAATCATTTAACGTTTTATTTTTCACTCTTATTAATATTTATTAGGTACCTGTTTGTCATTTGTGTGTGCTCCTAGAACCCTCCTTAAATCATTAAATTGTTTTAATTTTCGTTTACGTTATGCTACTCAGTTTTTATTTCTATTTTTAATTAATTTTAATTTTAAATATTATTTTAGTTTTAATGTAGTGGTATGCATTTTTATCACATTCGCGTTACTTGCGGCCACAACATAAAAATGTTCTCGCTATATTCACTACAGCTTTATTTTTTACGGTGGTGGGGTAGAGCAAGGGTTTCCTTCTTATAGGAAGTCATCTGATCATCATCGTATTTTCCATTTCAACGTTATATATCACTTATTTATTTTTACTTCCTTTTACGATAAAGAAAGTATTGGATTCACCCCAAAAATTTGAAATTGAGTTTTCAACAGATCTTCACGTTTTAGAGTCCCCTGATATCAAAAAACATATTTTTTTTCATTGGTCTGTCTGTCTGTGTGTTTGTCTGTCTGTCTGTGAACAGAATATATCAAAAACGAAAAGAGGTATGGCGTTGAAACTTCATATATACGTTTTGTATAGTATGTAGATGAGACAGCAAGCTTTTAGAGAAAATCTTATAACCGGAAGTAGGTGTTTACTCTTGTAATTTTTCAGTTTTTTTCGATTTTTTCAAAAACGGCTATAAAGATTTTTTTCAAACTTTACATTTTTATTACATTTTTGATGTGTATTGATGTGATCTAGGTGATTTTCCAGTTGAATACTTCTAAAGTGGCCTTATTTTGTTTTTTTTTCTATTTTTTTTATTAACTCCTATTTTAAATAAAACACCCGGTATATTATTACATTTTTAAATTCAGCTTAAAATTTTAGAAAAAAATTGTCTCTTTAAGTAACGCTCTATTTTGTACCGTTTTTATAGAATTTGTAATTTTTTTAAATTTTTGACAAATGCTTAAAAATTAAAAATGAAATTTTTGACTAATTATAAGATCACTGTAAAAGGAAGTTGTGTGAGTGTATCACACCAGATTTTTTGTATATGTATGTATTGCTTTTCCGTTATCTGTTTTGAATTTGTATGTTTATTTATATTATATTATTTTGGAATGAAGAATAAAACCATATTATTATTATTATTATTATTATTATTATTATTACATAATTTTCGATACAAGCGATACTCTATCGCCCACTTACGTATTTTAAACCATACATTTCTATGGATTTCTTTAAACCTTCGGTAATAATATCAGTTTCTCTACCAGTTGAAGACCCGTTCCGGTGTCTGTAACACATGTGTGCAGCTGGTTCACTATCTTTGTTTCTTCTTGGACATATTATACAAAATTTGTTTTCAACACACATGTATAACATTTTTTTTGTTCTAAGGCCCAATATGCAAGCTACATCTGATAGTGCATTATAATTGGTACGAAACTTCTACTCCAGGCTCCATCTGATATTACTTCAATTAACGGATTTCCATCTCCATCAATTTCTCCGTTTTACTTTGTTAATACAGCTTCCTCTTGTGCAGATTTTTCTATTTCTTTCACAGCAACGGCACTATAGATATCAAATACTTCCTCTTGGTATTGTCCATAGGTAGCAGATGTTGGAGCTGGTATATTGAGAAGATTAGAAAACGGACAATCTTCTGTGCCGTACATAAATAGATAACCTTTGGCTTTAAAAGCTTATTAATAGTATATGTTGGATGTTAGCTACTTGTCAAAAAGTATCTTTAGTTAATTTTTAAATTCAAATTTTAAAAAATCCGAATTTGATCGTTTGAGATCATTCTAAATCCTTATCGCGACCAATGACAATAAAATTGCACGTTTTTCTTGATTTCAAAAAATTGCTGCGTAAAATAGTATTTGTTTTCGTGTGGTAATAATTTTTCCTGAAACCGTTCAAAATCAAATATTGCGATAGGGAGTTACTTAATAAAATCTAACTTTCAAATTATGTAATAACTAATTTAAAATGTTCCCAAACAACAATAAATACCAATGGTAAGTGTTACACATAATTACACTAGCATTTACCGGTGCGTAAGAATTTTTAAATTGCTGCCTACCTAATTGCAAAGTTTATTCTACGGAATTCGCTATGTGTAATATTTTAAAAACTCAATTGCAGCAGGCCCTGGATAGCCTGAATCAGTTGGAAATTCTGAAATGTATTGTTGGTGACACTGTAAGTCTATGTCAAATTCGAGGTTAGCAGGTTAGGTTTTGCGTCAGTCTGTGTCAAAACTGACACAAAACCGAACCTGCTAACATAGAATTTGACATAGACTTACAGTGTCACCAACAATACATTTCAGTATTGCCAACTGGTTCAGGCTATCCAGGGCCTACTGCAATTTTTAAAAAGATCACTCTGTACTAGATAGCATTGTCAGGTAAATTATTGGTAGGTCAGTTTCTTCCTATGTAAATAAGTATGACTTTCACCAGTGCCTTGCATTTTTTATCAATATAATGAAAAATCTGTAAAAGGCTTTACGCAGAACTTCCCTCGTTGGCATTGTGACACTAAATAGTTTTAAAATTCAAATTAAGTTAGGAGTAAAAAGATCTTCACGTTTCTAATAAATTAATTACATTTTCAAATTTAAAAAAAATGTATCCCGCTGGGTTTGAACCCGCCACATCTGCAGCTCTGCAGATCGCTCGATCCTAACAGCATCTCCGCAGCGGACATAACTACAGCGACATTCCATCTGCGCTGCCGAGTCTCTTCGAGACGGCTAGGCGCGCGCTTCACTTGAAGCGCACGGTGTTATGGTTGAAACATTTTTACTCTTTTGTGACATTATCCTTTATCGGTTAAGTCTTATTTTTGGCAAGTGTAAAGCCTGGCCGCTGTGAAAATTATTACTTAATTTTATTTCAAAATTAACACAAAAATAAACAAAATTTTATTTTTTTAAGGTGCTCACCTTGTATATATTTGTATGAAATTGTATCGATTTCATGCGAAGTAGAGATAACGACAGATCAATAAAAAAACCAATTAGGGTAGGCTGTGAAATTGAATTATTTTGAACTGGTATTTTAGCCACATCTATAGAATGACATTTTATAACGTTTGTAATTTGACATTTTTATTGTAAACAAAGTTTATAACCTTAAATTGAAACTGCAGCAAAAAAATGAACAAAAATGTAATTTACGATATTGAAATTTACATAAAACTATAGGATATGTTGAAAATGTTGTCCATTTACGTCTAAACATAAACGAATTCTTCTTTGCAATCCAGCAAAAACGTTATGTAACATTTGAGGTGAGTTGTTGATTTCTTCACACTTTTCTGTTATGCGATTTCTCAGTTCTTTCAGATTATGAATCGGCGTTGAATAAATTGAATTTTTAATGTAAGGCCATACAAAAAAATCACATATGTTCAAATCGCAAGACCTAGTTGGATATGGGATTTCAGCGTTCCTGCTTATTATTCTATTATCGAAAAATTCTACAAGATATCGGAGCGTTTCCCTGGTGGTATGTGCTGTAGCACCATCTTGTTGGAAATACCCATTTTGTAATTCTTCGTCATCTAGCTGATTGATGAATTGGTCGAGTATCTCATCCCGATATCGTGCAGCAGTGAGTGTGCCTTCAAAAAAAATGGGACCCACCAATCTTCTTCGACAAATTCCAACCCAAACGCCAACTTTTTGAGGATGCAATGGTTGTTCAACAAAAAAATGAGGGTTTTCACTTGACCACCACCTTATATTCTGTGAATTGACATATCCAGAAAGATAAAACCAGGCCTCGTCAGAAAAAAATACAGTGTTCAGAGCTGCTTCATTGTTGAGATTATTTTGAAACCAATTGCAGAATTATATTCGTCTTGGAGGGTCTATTGGTAAAAGTTTATGAAAACATTGCAGTTCATATGCATGACGGTTTAAATCTTTTTTTAGGATTGTTCGAGTTGTGCCATAAGATAAATTTATTTGTAGAGCCAATACTCGAATGGAAGTTTTTGGCTGTTCATCCATAATCTGCTGGGCGGCTTCAATCGTTGCTTCTGTTCGTCTAAGCGGCGGTCAACTTCCACTTTTACGAGCGACACTACCACTTTCTCTAAATAACTGCACAGATTTAGTTACAACGTCGCGAAAATAATTGTAATTGAACACTAAATCAGGGTATTCTTCACGAAAATCAGTCATGCAGTCATGAAGTGAATATTGCCACTCTCCATTTATTCTTACGCCAGTTCGAAAGAAACATTCAATAGCTTTCGCTTTTTTTTGTGTAGTGAATACCATTTTTCAAACTTTAAATTTTTTCACCAAATAAAAAACTTGAAAAAAAAATTTACAAGAGCGTTCAGTTTTAAATTTTCATGGTCATTCTCTGGATGTGACTAAAGTATCGATTCAAAATAATTCAATTTCACAGCCTACCCTAATTGGTTTTTTTATTGATCTCTCTGTATAATATGTATGCAAAATATCGTCTTCCTCCGACAAATAATTTTTGAGCTATACTGCCAACAGACAGACAGGCAGACAGACAGACGGACGGACAGACAGACAGACAGACAGATAAACAGACAGACAGACAGACAGACAGACAGACAGACAGACAGACAGACACACAGACAGACAGACTGACGAAATTAAGAAAACCTCCTTTTCATCATCTAGGGACCTTGAAACGTAAAGATCTGAAAAAATCTCGGAAGGTGATTTTTTCGTGATTACAATACTTCCTTCGTCTTTCAGACGAGGGAAGTAAAAAGTAAGCAAACTCACACGCGCTCGTTAAATACGTCATACTTATTAAATTTGACATTCAAGAGCACTTCAATGTTTTTAGAATTCGGACTACTTTATAATTCAGCCGTAACAGTTGAACTTCCCTTTCTGTCTGCATCCCCGGATGGCGTTTCAGAGATGATGCGTTAGTAATAGTAAAATGTCCTTATACAGAAAAGAGCTTACATCATTTGGAGCATGTTTGCAAAATCAAATAAAATTTTGCAAAATAAAATATCAGCTTTTGCAAAAAAATTCAGTGATTATTACTTTCAAATTCAAGGCGAGTGAAACGTTTGCCATAAAAGTAAGTGTTATTTTGTGGTATGGACTCCTAAAGGTATTTCTAGTGAAGTTATATATAGAGATACTGTTTTACGAAACAGCAAAATGATTCCCAAACTTCGTGAGTTTCACTTGCGAGCATAATTACCGGAAAGAGTAAAAGTACTAATAATTATTATTTAATTATACGACCAGCGGAAGCAGTTATACAAAAGAAAATCAAGTTTTGCGATTATAGAAACGGCGAATTACAACTAAAGAAAGGTCACGACTACTACTACCAGGTGCAGGGACAATTAAACATATGCGACAAAAGCAAATGTTATTTTGTTTGGTCATCTAAAGGGATGTCCATAGAAGTAATACACAAAGATGAACAATTATGGAAGACTAAATTGTTACCAAAATCACGAGAGTTTTACGTGGTGGCACTACTACCAGAACTTGTAGATACACGAAAAAAGCGAAATACGCTAATAAGAGAAGCATTTTTGTTATCAGCTATAATTTACCAAGGGCAGTGATAATCAACCGCAATAATTTTGACAAATAACAACCCGAAAGTGCTTGCCTAGAAATAACCCGAGGCGAAGCCGAGGGTTATTTCTTAAAGGCAACGCACTTGAGGGATATTATTTGTCAAAATTATAAGGATTTATCACTGGCCGCGGTGAATTCGGAAAGATAAGTTCTTAAATAAATTGGCTATTTTCTGACAAATTAATTTGACACTTCATTATAATAATATTATGTTGGTGGCACTGTAAGTCTATGTCAAATTTGAGGTTATCAGGTTAGCTTTTGCGTCAGTTTTGACACAGACTGACGGAAAACCTAATCTGCTAATGTGGAATTTGACTTAGATTTACAGTGCCACCAACTTGTGATAGGATACTACTGAAATTTAATTAGGTAGTTTCCATAGTGATTGAAAATCACCCTAGGGTCGTTTTCACTTCAAGTGTGGTCTGATTTGTCAAACTGACTCACGTGATTAAAAATAATCAAATCGGATTGGTTTGCAATATATGTAAGAACTTATCACATACATAATAATATAAAGTTAAAAATCAGGGATTCCATTAAGTATGGTATGATAATTTTCGCACTACAGTTTTAGATTTTTATGGAGAAAACAACTAAATATACGATAAAAACATGTGTATACAGTTCTTAGTCAATTTAACAATTACATTTTGTTGATTTTTTGCCACTTTTTTAATTTTCTTACTGTTATATATCGTTTAGTATTCCAATAAATCTATTTATAATATTGTAGCCTGACGTGCTAGTTTAATTTAATTTAATTGCTACAGCTACCAGATTGAAACTGGCTTCCCGGGAATAGCTCAAAAATGCCAAGATCCAAATAATAAACTCAGATAGTAACGTGGAATAGAAACACAGAATAACTTCTTACCATTGTATAATAATATTTAACTAGATACATTAAATTAAACTGTATTAAAAACACGAAATAATAGAATGTAATGACATTTATAAAAATAAATTGATTCTTCTGACGGGGTGTTTCGCTCGCAGGCAATCGGGCGGTGGCACACTATTACGGGACAGCCTATATGTACATTGGTTTCCTCGTCACGTTGGCACCGCGCCGGTCCTAAACAGGTAATTTGACAGATTAGCTGATCGCCAGTAATGGCGGGCAACAACAATACACTTGGTCTTAAAATCGTTAAATAAACGAAACTGTGGTCAATATCAAACTAAATTGTGTGCATACCTAGTGCGTCCGGTGCTTTGACGGTGAAATTCCCAGTGTTCAAGTGGCGGGCGCCGTACTTAATTTGTTTTACTTGCCAGCTGTTCCGCCGCACCAGGTGAGTGGATTTTGATTAATTAAACGCCGCTTCTTGTTGGCGGAGGGGGCCGCTGAGTTGCCCTAGCTTCACGGGTGCGTACCTATGGGCGGCGGCCTCGGGCTCATTCCGCAGAAACCCCCGGTGCACGCTCCTCGGCCTCGGAGATGCTAAGCCACTCCGGTCGCAATTAACAGGCCTAATTGCGTCGGTGACGCCGTCCTGGTGCTAGGAAATTTGTTTCACGGACGGCGTTGTCACCGGCGCACACGGCTTGGCCTCCCGGGTGCCCAAACTTTGGAAGGCGTCGTCGGTGAGTTTGGAAAAACTCTGCTTATGTCCAGGTGTCTGACGTCGTCGCCGTCGGGCCTGGGACGGCTCTCTAGGTCGCTAGGTGCTCGGGAAATGACGCTGGAAAGTATAACAACAATCCGAACGCTCAGGGGTTCAAAAGATACCGTTGGAAAGTATAGTAACAATCCGAACGTGCAGGAGTCCAAGAGAATAACGTTGGAAAGTATAGTAACAATCCGAACGTGCAGGAATTCGAGGAAATAACGTTGGAAAGTATAGTAACAATCCGAACGTTCAGGGGTTCAGGTAGCTGGTCGGGATACCCTCGAAGAGTCCTGGGGGACACTCCTGAGAGCACAGGTAAGGCGGGAGGAGTGGGAAGATCTAGGAAATTCTAGGAAATTCTGTCTGTTGCGGACTCGATTTCTGCTTTTATACCTGGTGCGGGCGGTTCGTATCAGGTCGCTAGAGCGGGGATTCGTGGTCTAGATGCGCAGTGGTGTTGGGGCGATCGTTGCGGTGACGTCACGTCGTCCTCTCGGCGCGGCGCTTCGGTACTTAACGTGGTGCAAGACCAGGGTGAACGCGCAAATTAATTTTTAATTTATAGAATCGCGTTCGCGCTGGGCGAAACGTTACAATATCTACGTTTTTAAAAACAATCTTACATATATTATATACAGGGTGATTTATAAGTATGCTGATAACATTTAAGGATAGTTAGAAGACATTAAACGGAACAACTTTGCATAATAAACTATACTTCAAAAATTAATAATAATCCTACAAAAATTAAAACATTTAAATTGCTTAAACTGATCGAAGGTCACTGGAAAGAATTTTATAAACATAATTTCGTACAGGTGGTTGCAATAAACCCGAATTTAGATAAAATGCATAAACAAAAAACAGTTGGTTGGGTATTTCAATCACATTCGGTGCACTACATGTTAATCATTATTGCGTTAAACGCGGATTAATCTAATAAAGGTTTTTGTGTTAGCCAGTGGTTCTCAATAGTTTGAACCATGCCTAAAGCGAATTATTTTTCCATAAGCTAATTTTTAGTGAAACGTACTTGTACTGAGATCAGTATACACCCATTTAATTTAATCACCATACTTATGAATCACCTTGTAGTATGTAGTGGATAAATACAAAATGTGTTTTGAAGAGTATAATAACCTTAGGCATTTGTTTTAAATGGTGTATTATTTATATTTGACATGTTATTTTTGCATACTTATACCATTCTTTAGGAATATTTGGTAGCATTATTAATATTGTAAAATATACTGCTCCACAAATGAACTGGACCATTTGCATATCTAAGTGCAATTTTTAAAAATATTTTCGAAAAAGGAAGTCATGGCTATTTTGGTAACCTTTCATGATTGGGTCACTATAAAAATCATTTCTTTTCATAACTTGGTTTAAATAAAACTACTTCCATTAATAAAATATTATCATTTTAAAATTTTGAATTTTTCCCTAACGTTGATAGCACATTGCATACAAAGTATGCCAAATCGTTGCCAAATATTTTTAAACGTTCCGAAGAGACTCAAAGAACTATTAATTAACCTTTTTTGTAATTTCTCTTATTTTTGTGAAATATAGTTTTTTATAATTTTATTATTTTTTTATTTTATGAATACGATTTTGTTAATTCTTCAGAGCAAGAAGCATTTTGTAGCACGCACGGATTTAGGGTACGACAAGCGAAGCGAGGAGTGCCCTAAAGGAGTAAGTGCTACAAAATGCCTTATAAACGAGGTATCATACAGTATTTTATCTACTTTGCCACTTTTTTAAGCAAAAAATGAAAATTTTTAGTATTTTTATTATAACATCGCTTTGTGCCTCAGTACGAACGCAAAGTAGATAAAAAATATTAAAAAATTGCTTCAATACTACTTTGTATGTTACATATACGCAACATCAGTGAGATTTTTTCAAACTTAGTCTAACAGCCGTAATACACTTATTAACATATTTCAGGGATATTCTATAAATTTCTCACTAGAAAATGTTATACAAAATAAAGTCTTAAGCAAATATTCATATTAAAGACATGTAAACATCATAGACAGTAAAAAGGTCATGAGTCTCTGTTCCAAATTTTCTGTCATATTGGTGCTTTACAGTTGATATTTGTAACATGGGTAGCACATCTTACCGACTCGATTCGTTGAATGAAAGTTTTAAAATCTGATATTCTCATGCCTAGATTTGTCCATAATAAACAAAACCCAATCCTACACCCTCTGTGTACCTTTGTACCACTGCTTTCTAGTTATGACAAGGACAACAGAAAAATGAGAATTTGTTTTGTCATATCTGGAAGGTCTTGCTTTGCATAATAATTACAGAAAACATCCAACATTACTATTTGTTCTGAAAACTTTAAACTCGCACACTGCAGTCTTCAAATAAGGCAAATTTTTATTAAACAGTTAAACAAAGAGTTTTATGACTACGCTTCTGACGAATTGGTTTTATAAAGTATTCTGTTGCAACTTTGTGACATATTATGAACATATGAAGAGCAAAAAAGTAAACTTGAAATATAAATTTTTTTTATTATCCCATAATAGTAGCCTAAAAGTAAATAATCCAATAATAGTCGTGAAATCTGCACATGGGAATAAATTATGACAAAATTAAGAAAGTAATAATACTTTGGCCTAGTGCAAGTGTCACGTGATGCTCAAAAGGAGCCGTTCTTATAAAAAGCATGACAGTTCTGAGTGCCGCATAGCGGCAGCCTATCGCAGATATAATACAACTGGAATGACGTACATAGAGTATTGAAGATGGGTGAACAGCTTAGAAGCACTTCCTGTGGACGATGGAAGGTCCGGATTCATCGTACTCTTGTTTGGAGATCCACATCTGCTGGAAGCTAGAAAAGGTTGCGAGGATTGAGCCACCGATCCATACGGAGTATTTCCTCTCGGGACCTGCGATGATCTTGATCTTCATTGTGGAAGGTACTAGAGCGGTCATTTCCTTCTGCATGCGGTCAGCAATGCCCGGATGCATAGTGGTACCACCCGACAATATGATGTTGGCGTATAGATCTTTACGGATGTTTACATCGCACTTCATGATGGAGTTGTAGGTGGTTTCCTGGATGCCGGAAGTTTTCATTCCCAAGAAGGCTGGCTGGAAGAGAGCTTCTGGACAACGGAACCTCTCACTACCAACGGTTATGACCTGACCATCGGGAAGCTCGTAGCTCTTCTCGAGGGAACTGGAACTGGCAGCGATAGTCATTTCCTGTTCGAAGTCCTGGGCTACGTAGCAGAGCTTTTCCTTGATATCTCTGACAATTTCTCTATCATAAGTGATGGTGGAAGAGTAGCCACGCTTAATCAGGATCTTCATGAGGTAGTCGGTTAAGTCACAGCCGGCCAAGTCCAAACGGATGATGGCGTCGGGCACGGAGTAGCCTTCGTAGATGGGTACAGTTTGAGAGACACCATCCCCGCACTCCATGACAATACCAGTTGTACGACCATAAGCATATAGAGACAGCACAGCCTGAATTCCAACGTACATCGCTGGCGTGTTGAATGTTTCAAACATGATTTGGGTCATCTTTTCGCGGTTAGTTTTGGGATTAAGGGGGGCTTCTGTGAGAAGGACTGGATGCTCTTCTGGGGGAGCATACAGCATGTTGTAGAAGGTATGGTGCCAGATTTTTTCCATGTCGTCCCAGTTGGTGACGATGCCTTTCTCAATGGGATACTTCAGACTGAGGATACCTCTCTTGCTCTGGGCCTCGTCGCCGACGTAGGAGTCCTTTTGTTCCATGCCCACCATACCACCCTGATTCCTTGGCTGACCTACAATTGAGGGAAAGACGAAGCGGGGTGCGTCGTCCCCGGCGAATCCGGCCTTGCACATGCCGGAGCCATTGTCAACGACCAACGCACCAACTTCCTCGTCACACATTTTGAATTAGTACTGTAACAAAAGTAAGGCTGTTAGTCCAGTTTAACATTAAGTGATGTAGACACTCGTAGAACCGTAGGGGCTGTTGGAGTTAGATGAAAGTGAAGCATTGTTAAATTTTGCATACAATTTTTAAGCACTTCTACACTTCTGTTTTTGCTGTCCATTACACTCGGATGCCTTGGGTGACCTACTATCGAAGGGAATATGGTACTGGGTGCGTCTTCCACTGCAAAAACGGCTTTGCACATACCAGAGCCATTGTCGACAACTAATGCAGGAACTTCTTCGTGGCACATTTTGAATAAGTACTGTAGCACAAAAAAACAAAAAGGCTGTTGGTACTCTAGTCGGGGTACTGTTAGGGTTGGGGCTGTGTTAAATTTTACATAAAATTTATGTGAACATTTTTGTAAAAATATTTAACACAGTTACATAGGTAAAGTAAAAGAAGAAGAAGTAGAAGAAGAAATTGACAAAAATATAACTTCTTCTTTCTACATCTTCCGCTTACCTTTTTACTGTGTTTATAACGTGACCGTTATTGAAGTAGATGTTGCATACTTTCATTGTCCTTATACTAAATTTCAAATAAGCATGTATTGCTATGGTTTGTTCTAATAATAATTATAAATTTGCTTATGAGATTTGTTTCTATCAATTTGGATTTTAGACTTAAACTGATTAAAATATTGCTGTTTTGTATTTTTATCTACTTGACCCAAATAAATAGTATTATGGTATTTTATTTCTGTGCAATTTATTATCGTAACGTTAGCTCGGTAGAACAATTAACTCTATTCCCGGGGGTGAATTCCTAATAATTTGTAAATTTTTACTTAATCTGGTGTGTCACTGTGCCCCCGAATTAGTTCCAAATACGCAGTCGCTAATGTATGCACTATTGTCAAAAAACTACAAAATGGTTCGTATAGTGCGGCAAGCGTTGTTAACTTAAAAAAAAATTGTGAACATTCGAAGAGGTATTTATTTAAATCGTTGCACTTTGGCGGTTATTATTCTCGTTTATTTCAGGCATTAATTTGTATGTGACGTCAGAAGGGACGCCATCCGATTTTTGCAATTGTTTTATCTCCGCCTAACCTCAAACTTGGGAAAATGCTTCTAATTTGAATTGCACCTTTGTTGGATGCTAGGATATGTTTGTATCTTGATAAGCAAGGTCTGGTCTCGCATGCATACAAATTCCCGGATGCTCACGCTGATATTTCTAGGTGAAAACGGTACCTTAAGATTTGGTGTGTTCGCTTCACTGTTCGGAAAAGAGCCCCAGCTGGCATCTTTCCCTGGAACGGCTTCCCCTGATGTTTGTGCTGTTGGTCGCTGTCCTGCACTCCTGTCTGATGCGTCGCAGTAGAAAGCCCTGGCTCTGGACCCTATTTTGGCCGGAATTCATCATCGGAATCTTGATGTGGAACTACCGCAAATCTCGGAGATGCTCTTGATGCAATTAATTTTATTGTTGCGGAAATAGCCACAAACGTTTTCATATAAACTTCAACACTTGCTTAACCCAATGATATACTTTTTATCTCGAAATATTTAATTTTATTGTATAAAAGTTTTCGTTGAAGTGGAGCACAAAATTACATGTTAAGCTTCTAGATTAATTCATTTGTTCTCTTCGTCCGTTATAAACAAAAACTAATCTATTACTATAGTTACCAATACAAACGGAAATTAGCCATGTTCAAATTAAATACATTTTGAAATAAGTTTACTTACAAATTATTAAATTTACAAATCTTATACCTAAAATATTGTCCACATTTTTAATTGTTAAAATGTCTCTTTGCGCCACCACACGTTTTATTATTTGCTCTGCTCTGATTCACTTGCGTAATTGCGCTGATTATTTTAAAGAGTTCACTTCCTTCATAAATGCTTTTCGATGTCCATCTGTCTGCTTTTCACTTGCTTTTTTCATGTCTTACTGTCTGCTTCTCCCTTGCTTTATTATGTCTTGCTGCCTGATTTTCCCATTGCGATTTCCTGACATTCTGCCAGCCTTCTAATTTGCTCTTTGCGATATTATTATTCTTCTGGCTTCCTATACCTTTTTAGATTGCTAACAATTTTACCCGCTTAACTATATTGAAATCTGCGCCTCATTGACCTGCACATAGCAAACCTTTTTGTGACTATTCATTTCTTTTGGTTCGGCTAATCATTCTGCACAAACCTAATATTTAATGAATTTGAACTTCGACTTCAACCCTGTGAAAAGCAATGTTTGCCCTTTGCGTTCCTCAATTCATTTATTAATACTGGCATCTCTTATCCAATGCATTTACTGATTGAAATTTAAGCTTAGTATTGCAGTTACATAAAACACCTCAACTCTGTGCTTATTGACTTATTTCTTAAATTGTACTGCAAGCAGAGTCGAGTCTTGGGCCTAAGACCATTACAGTATGTATTTGTAACTAAGTAATAATCAGAAATGTGGCCGTAATTGGTCGAAACAAGCCATCTGAAAAACAAATATTTTTTTCATAATTGTCAGTTTGACATTCGGTATGAATTCTAGTGTATTTTCCTAGTGTAAAATTGATTTTGAGTTTAGAGCTCATCTACTTCATGCTTATTTGAAATGTAATATAGTATTTGTAATTTTTTAAACATGATAAGAACAAGAAAACAGTTGTGAAGTAAATCTTAAAAGTAAAAATGTCGGTTTGAAAAAATGAACTTGCAGCCGACTGTTGGTATATCACTACAACGAGCGAATCACTGATAAATATTACTACATATTTACGTTAAACCCTAGACAGTTTCTGTAAATTTTACATTAAAAATGAGATTAATTACAAACATGATATTTAAATTTGTATAAAATTGATGAAGAAATGTATCCAAGAATTTCAAGTTATATGTAACATTTTGTATTGCACATCAAATGATACTAATGATAATAATATTTACTGATCAAATGCACATTTTTGATTGCTTATGATCGACTCTGAGAGTGAACACCCAATATATATCCCAGGGTTATACCACTACCAGCTGGCTTCATGTATTCAAACGCCATGACATTCTATCAGGCGCATCTTCTTCTAGACCCCAAGTTTCCATATATTTTCTTATTCGCGCTTTTTTCCTCTTTTCTGGCGGTATTCATTTAAACGCTTTACTAGGCCATCTATCATCCTTCATTCGGATCAGGTGTCCGAACCACTTTAAGTCTCTTCTTTCTATTTTGTTCAGAACAGTATCCTGTGTCTTCATTCGTTTCCTAACTTCTTTATTTGTTATTCTGTCCAGTCTCAATAGTCTAGCACTTCGTTGTAGGAAGTCCATTTCTACGGAGTTTATTTATCTTTAACTTGCAGCATTTATCCTCCACACCTACATGCAGAACCTACTACTAACTTGACAAAACTTTTACCAATATGCTTTTTCACGTTGCGATATATGTTTGTCCCACCAGATTGAATTAAACCAGCCTACTATTTTTTTGCTTTGCTTTTGTTCTTGATTTCAATTCTCCCTAATCCTCCCTTTGTAATATTGGCTACTAAGTATTTAAATTGGTCTACCTGAACTATTGGCGTATCATTATACTGAGAGATTTTCCTTACTACGAACACGGCAGACGATATGTCGAATTTACAAATGCCGACAATTTGACTTTGACAGTTCGCGTATTTTGTCAGTAGATAATATCTGCTGTTATTTCTATCTTAAATCGATATCTACGAAGCAACGGATCAGTGCAAATTGTAAAATGGCATTATCAGGGTCCAACGGTCCGGGAAATTCAAAATTCTTTCACAACACTTGAAAATAGGCGTTCTTCGTCGTTATCAACGTTACATGGAAACTTTGGATGTGTTTCTCCCCAAAAGCCCAAAAGGCCTAATGTTCCCAATGAAGACAGGAATTTAAAAGATGTTTGTATTACCGCTAATGACTATCCAGATTATTCATTTAAATAAATTGCAGAACTAGCAGATTTAGGGGATATTCTTTCCATTGGCAATTTCAGAAGTATGGAATTTTGTGAAACTGTGACAGAAATGCCTAAAACTTCCTCTGGAAAATCGTTTTCACTACAACTAACGACTTGAAGAACTGCGTTTAAAAATTAAAAGGGTTGTTCAGAGTACTAGCACTAATACATTGGCTAATGTGCGGAGAAGTTTTTATGATCGCTTAGGATATTGTTTAGCGCAACACGAGGTAATTTAAACTTCTTGAATTTTGTTGTTTGAAATAAAAATAGTTTTATTTTTGTTTGCATCTTTTTTTACTATGAGTTAGTTTGTTCGGAAGAAATTATTTCTTTCTTCAGAATGGGTTTTACTTTGTGAACTACCTTCTTTTACTATACTGTTAATGTCTAAAAATCCTGTTTTTCAACTCTGAATTTATCACCCGAATTAATCACAGAATAACACAGTACCTCATACATTCTATCTGTGATATAATAATTAATTTAAAAAAATTACACTAGGCGTGGATGCCCCGTCTGCGTTGAACAATTACTTAAACAATCAACGCAGACGACCCGTGGATTAATATCAGAGTACCTTAGATCGACTGTCCATCGGTCTTGGCGTCTTTTTAGGCAATCGTAAATTTGCCTTGATTTACTCGTGTTTGCAGTTCATGAATTTTCACTGTATAACAGTACCTATTAGGAATCAGATCATCCGAATTGATGATCAAGTAATCAGTTTTTTCTACGATCGTGTCAAAATGACAATTTTTTGCACTGTTTCTAGTGTCAAAAGCGACGTTTGTAGCAGTCTTAATATTAGCGCGCGAATTACGTCTTTGTTGCACGTTGCCATTGGAGGCGTGTTTTAATAACTTTGATCTGAAAGTATTAAAACACTCGTTGCCTTAAATTTTAATGTCAACATAACCTAGAATATCTAACACAATGTGACGGAAAAAGTGTCACCGAACTAAGTTTTTATATTTCTCTTACGATCGTAGAAAAAATAGCGTATGATACACGTGTATAAGAGCCATTACTTGCGTACTTATACACTTGTACCATAATATACTATTATTGATATTAATATGCAACTTCCATTTTCGTATGTTCGATGCAGTCTACGAATCATAAATTCTAGGTCATATGAATCATGCGCCAGTATCACTTTGACATCTGCGAAATTAAAACTAAAGAGGTGATTTTCACCAATAGGAATACCTATTTTGTAAACACTCTTTCCCCAATCCTCTAAAATTAATTTTTATCAGATTCGATGCAGTGTTCTGTTAGTAGGTATCCGTAGTGGTCTGCTAATAAGTCTAATTCCACATTATTATTCGTAGTTTCCTTGTAGTTTGTTTCAATCGTTTTAAGCACCCCCACGCTTCTGCAGATTAAGATTATCCTAGATATGCATCTATTTCTTGGCATCATATTTGCCATGTCTTATTCTTTGCTTCTCTTACTAGCCGCCTACTCTCTCTATTTAGTGTGCTATATTCATCCCAGCACTCTTGTGTTTTTTGAGTTGTTACATGCTTGTTTTTCTATTTTGTTTACTTCTTCTACCATGCCTGTCTAACATTCCCAACTTTGTCTTTTGTTGGTTTTATCTCCTAATGCCTCTTTTGCCGCTTGTTTTCTGTACACTTTAAGTGGCCGAGTAGTAACTGAAATCTTTTTTGATAGAGGTTTCTATTTATCTGATATCTTGATCGGAATTGATATTAGTAATGAATAGAGTTCCTATATAGATAAGAAGTTGAGACAACGCAAATGTCAACGGCCATTTTTGTTCCGAAAATAAATGATAGCATACAAGGCCAGATTTGTCTTTCTTAGAATGTGTCACCTATGAATTTGTAAATTTAATGCATTTATGAAAACTGGTAAGTATCTACGTATCTACTACGGATCCTATATAAGTAATCGTTGATAAAGAGTTGAGCCAACATAAACGAAGTAGGTACAGCACTGGATTTAAGTTTTCGTTTTCCCACTTTTTCCCAACGATTCTCATCAAAGTGGATTTCACATACTCTGGTTCTACTTGTGGGTGTTCAGTTTATTCTGCTTATATCTTTGATTCTGCTATTTGCTTCTCGTTTTTGGGAACTTGTGTCAATAGATATAAAGCCTCGTTCGAATTTACTTTTGAAGCCAAAAATACAACAGCCCGTCATTTGCAGGATGTACTCCATACTTTCTACTGCGCAACAGTAAAGTTAGAACGGCGTTTTGTTTTAATTTTCTTTTGACATCTACGCGAATATTTTCCCATTGCACTTCATCAAAATGGAATTCGCAAACTCGGGATAACTTGGAAAACTTTTCAATATGAACCCTTGTTCCCATCGATGTTTGTCTCAAACAATACAGCAACCCGTCATTTTACGCACACCTATTTGATAAAGGCTTGATGGTAATAATTTTTTTCTACGGTCACCTCTAAAACTGACTATTAAGCGCTCACTGTCAATGCGAAAAGTTAGCAATTCACACATTTTTTCCCTAGTAACCATTTTAGCATCGCAACCACGTAAACAATGTCTTAATGAAGTAATCGCGTCACTTCATTTTACTTTACGCATCGCCATGGCTAACCTGATTATTATTGTTATTCGTAATTTTTCTGGAACTGGCTAAAATTATTGACAATTGCATCACGCACGTCCATCATCACGCAACAGATTTATTGAGTTTGTGAGTTTTTTTGAAGTTGAAGATGGAATCTGAAGATAATTGCACCCCGCCTGAAGTATTTGAAGCGAACCAGACAGCAACCAACGAGTTGTTGCCGGTCAAATCGCGCGGCCTCTATGAACGGCGGTACAACGACTTCATCAAATGGGGTGAATCGAAATTTCAATTATTTAACAATTTTGTCATTTATTTAGGACCGTAGAAAAAATTTTGTATGTATTTCGAGTGTAAAGAGCCATTTTGGTATTCGGTTGTTTTTTCGCGCCTCGCTACCGCTCGGCACGAAACTCGCATCCTCATACCAAAATGGCCCTCTTTACACACTAAATACATAAATATCTATTATTGGAAAATAAAATACGGTTACATACCGTTTTACAAATAGTTCTTCAAGAACGAAAAATCTTTTACTCAGTTATACAATTTTATGGCATTGAAACTGTCAGTGTCATGATTCTGTTTCCATAGGATCGATTAAATTTAATGCGTTTTTAGTGATATGAATTGCACATGCGCAGTGGATCACAGGCAATCAGCATCTATTCCCGAGTTGTCTCAACTCTTATAATATTCAGGAACTCTACTAATGAATAATGCAAAGCAAACAACTGGACTCCGACCCGTTTGAACGATTCAAACAATAGCTTTATTATTATGTTATGATTCATCAAAGCTGTGAATGAAAGAGCGCCCATTTTGTGAATTTTAAAAATTTATATTTAAAATTTTTTTAACTTGAATTTATACTTTTCCACAAATAACTTTCGACTCACTTCTGAAACGTCGGACTAACGCCCAATAATCATGTCTACAGAAACAATTACAACTGAATTCTAGCACATCCGATTATCAGGGGGTAGGAACAACGAACACTAATAATTCTAATCCAAATGACTGGTACAGAACCACACCCTAATAGTTCACTAAAATCACGGACACTTGAGAAGTTACTTACTTTAAAAAACCAGGAGGTAATATGTACAAATAGTTTCTAAAGCACAGCGAGCGGTGGTGCTGCAACCATCATCACAGAGTTCGGGAAGATATGGATGTTCAAAAGTCGCTAACCCGGAAATTTACACAAATTTCTAATCACTGCTTTATAACTCTTGGGAAAGGTAGACTGAAAATTTAAATGACTAAAAAATACTGCAAACGTTCATTGTTTGAAAAACACTTAAAAACCTTTAGCACATTGATTAAGCTACTATCTTTGTTTACTTATACCTTCATAGTTTAATCTAATCGTCAGATTAAAGAATCGGATTATCTTTTAAGGCTACGGAACCTATTTAACAAAAACCACTCCTTACATTAATATTTTAAAATTGAAAGGTATACTACGTTACATTAATTAAATTCAAATGTAAATTATTCCAAGTAACTAGATGTCGTTTTTCATATTTGTGAGGCACTGATAATGGTAAAAGAATCATTAACCATATAGTCAAATTAAACAACATATGATGTGTTTTTATCGGACTTTTTCCACTATGTAGGGTGTATATCACACAACATAGTCTAGATCAATGTTTTTCCAGTCCAACAACATAACATAAATTCCAATAAAATAAGAGCTTGAGTATGGGCAATAACATGTCCCTTTGTAACGTTTGCTTTTGAATTAAAATTCTAACGATACTTAAAAAGTATTTAAATTTAATTCATCACGCTATCAAGCGTTAAATCTATCCGCCGCGCCAAAAGAAGATAACGGAATCCCAGCGCCGATGCGCGAGAAGCGTTGTAGAACTGACGGAGTGTTTCTCCCCTTGCATGAAGTAGGGAGCCCAAGTACCGATAACAACGCACGAAACCTATAAAAGGAGAACACATGGCCGCTCCAAGATTATCTTGAGATTTCCTTTCAGATACCTACCTTCCGATCCCGACCTGATTTTATTTTGTCCTGACAGTGTTTCTGTCTCGCAGAATAAACCCAGGTATAATAGGCCCTTCGGGAGATGACAGCGTTTCTGACAGCCTATAAGTGCTTTTAATTTAATTTAATTAAATTAAAATCCGCCCAACCAGACTGTTAACCTTTATCCGTATTCGCTTGAATATAGAGCGTAAATTTTAATTGCGTTCAAGAAGGCCATATTTTAACGAATTTATTAAAGCGTTTCGAAATTTCTATCGCCACCACTGCATACCTGAAACAGCAACCTGAAGTTCACGGGATAAGAAGCCCACCTGTAAAGCCAGCCTCCAACGCCTTAAAAGCGGTCCAAAAACGCGCAGTCGAAGGCATCGCATCTCCAGCTCCCCGCCATTTAAATGCCGGCACTTCGCATATCAGCGGAAATCCCGAAGCAACCGCTGTATTGGAAATAAAGCTGCGTCCGTCGCCAGACTCCCAGGGGAAACGCCGAGAATAATTACGGATCGCCCCGCTACTTACAAACTTAGATCCGCCCGCAAGTAACACTTAAGAACTTGCTATATAATCCGGCAAATTTGCAGTTGCAATCTTCTGTAAAACACAACCACGAAATCCTTATCACCTCGACGCCAAGAGAGCTACGGCCAATTCCTGAAGAAACGAAGTGCGGAACCTTTAAGCGAGACATTCGACCTAATTGGACTCGTTGCTGAAGGATTCGGCGTGCGTCTTAGCAGGCCATTGTCAGCGGACCTGCGTTACTCTCGAGCGGCTTGGGTTGCAGCCCCATCCAGGAAAGCAAACACCTCCCTCAATAGTATTCATGTTATTTTGTAATATACAATTCATTTTGAGTTATTAATGTACATATTTGAATACATTATATTTATTTATAATATTATCCTGTGTTATTACTGATCTATTCTATATTTGATCCAAAGTGATTCTCCGATTCGAGCTAACCCGAGGTATAAATTTTGGCCCCCTTAAGCAAAGGGTTGAAATATCACACCTTAATGAGTGATTTTGTTATGAATCACTTAGAAATTAACGATTTGAAATATAATAAACTTTTCAATAAACTCCGTTTTTTTTTGTATCATTACGTAGGCGATGTGCTATGTTTATTCAATGGTAACCGTACTTCCAAGACCATTGAGTAGTCTAAGACTATGTGATCTGTGTTTGTATGCTTCCTGTGGTGTCCCAGTTTAAACTAAACTTTGATCACCCCAAAAAGGTGCTCCTCTACTAGAGCCTCTCTAGAATCATTTAATAAGGAAGGGACCCTTTCGGATCCCTCCTCAGTAATGTATACTGTATCGCAAAAAGAGCCTCCAACTAAGAGAAACCGTTGCGATGCAGAAAGAAGATTATATAAGATGGCGAAGGCTAGGTTGGGTGCTAGTGGCCAATCAGGCCCGTCTATAGTTTCTGGTATATAGCAAGAGCTTCTTACTACAGGCACTACTGTCAGAGGCCAGCCAACAGACTTGAGGACACTCTTCATCAATTAAGCACATTCTTAAAATTTGAATTTCAGGGTAAGTCAAAGGTACCCTGACAATCGAAATTTTTGCTAGCTAAGCTAAAAATCGATTCTGAATCTCTCTCCACATTTTAACCATAGATAAAAGGCAGTGTAGGGAAATAAAATCTTTAGGGTTAACAAGGTTCTCCCAAGTCTTCAGTCAATTTCTCTGGTAATGGATGGCTGTCCGATTCAGGTCAGAGGTATGTGGTGGAACCATCCTCCCCTATTTTCAAGGAGCAATCCAATGCTCCGGAGAAGGTTTCACTCTCTGCTGGAGGCTGCAAACGAGGCCGCCCAGAGAAGGAAATCCCCCCTAGCACACAGAAAGCCGCGAAGAGGGTTCGACCCGGTCTCTTATCCAGTCTTCTTCTTCCTCTTTTATTAGGCCAGTGGCCTGTTTATTCCACACCATTGTGGTTCTGTGAGCCCTTTTAACTTGTAAGTCGGGTAGATGGCTAGCCTTGCCCGTCGAAATTGCGGAAGAGTCCCCTTGTTAGGGGTTAACGACTACCACAAGTGTTAGCGTGGTAGCCGGGAATCGTACGATTTTCAAAATCCGTCTAAAGTCCACCGGGAATCGAACCCGAGTCGGCCGCCTGAGAGTCGAGCATATGCTCGCTGGGCCATCCGCTCACCCTCATACAGTCAAGCGAGAATTGCGATTGCTCGGGAAAATTTCCCGGAGTCGCAAATCACTGTTGGGTCTGCTGAGGAAATTCAACTCATTCTCAGCCAATACATGGATAAGGTCACAGATGAGGACCTCTCCCAAAATATGACGACTTTAATAGGTCGGAGCAAGGGATTGCTTCGGTCAGATGCTCTGATGCCTTATTCAAGATCTAGCTAAGAGAAGCCGTCCGAAAAATCAGTTTGGAGACAGGAGTTGAACTCGCTTTTCTGAAAGGCGACACTATCCTCAGACCGATTCAGATGGTAGGTTGGATACCAGGTGCATTTGAGGACGAAACTACCTTCCTAAAGAGGTTGAAACGCTAGAATTCGGGTCTTCGAACCGATCTCTGGAGCATCCGGCATGCCGGCCGGGTCGGTCCTGAAGAAACTCGGCATGAATGCCTATGCGGGCATGGCAAGGGTCTCTTTTTACTTTACTTTCAAACATGGTTTTATTGCTGCGTTTTGTATAGATTCGTAAGTGGTGTTTTCGAAAGCTTCTTCGATGTCAACAAATATGCAAAATGAAATCTTTTAAGCCTCAATGGCCTTTTCAACATCGTTTGTACGACAGTGTAAGGCATCCCGGTTGGAAAGCAAATTATTTATGGTGAAGTGAATGTGATCTTAAAGCACCATATTTTATGTGTTTGTCCTCTACTTTTTCCATCGTTTTAATGAGAAAAGATGTTAGACTAAAAGGTCTGAAAGATTTAGGTTGTTCGCTAGAACGCCTTTCTGCTTTTGGAATGAAGATGATTTCTACTTCTCTCCAGCTTTTTGGTATTTTTGTCAACAGAGGTGTTAGTATTTCTCTCCCTACTTGGAGCAGCGCGGGAAAGGTACCGTCTACTCCAGTTGTTTTGAAGGGTTTAAAAGATTTTATAGCCCACTGTATTTTATGAGGTGTGAAGATTAGTGTGCAAGTATTCCAGGTTTCCCTATTGTTCCGGTTGGTCAATCTTCAGCCCTCAAATCGTTGTGACTCAGGAAAATATGTCTCCATTAGAAGAGTCATTGTTTCCTCTTTGTCTTTTGTGTATTCACCATTTATTATAATCTGTTAGGGATTCTTTATGCTCTCGCCAGTTGCCAGTCGCTTTAGCTTTGTAGAAGGTTTCCTCGTCTTTGCTCTTAGTTGGGAAAGGGCCTTGTTCCAACAGGGAACGTTCCTACTCTCCCTTTTAGCTTTTAAAGGGCAGTAGTCTTCGTATGCTGTAGTAATTACGTTATTTAAATGATTTGTAGCATCTTCTAGAGCTGCTACAGTTTTAATAGTTGTGTTAATCCTTTCCAAGCCGCACAGAAGGTGCTCTTTATAAGCTACCCAATCTGAGTTTCTTGGATTTCTGCTTGGCATGTTATATGCTAGAGCCATTTCTAAATCAAATCGTATATGTCTATGGTCTCACATCGATGGCTCCTGGGAAACATGCCAGTTTATTATCCTATTTTCCTTTTGTCTCTTGTTGATTATTTCCAGGTTATTACTGACAATAAAATCAAATTGGTACTCACCCTTGTTGTTGATGTTTGTGCTGCTCCATATTGTATGATGTGCATTAGCATCGTATCCGATGATTAATGGTTTGTTCCTTTGTTTGCTGTAGGATACTAAATCCTTAAACTGGTGTTCTGTTAAGTCCCCAAGGAAGTAAGGTGAACAGATTATAATCTCTTGTTTGCATTTATGAGTGGGGATCTTTACCAGTATAGCTTATGAGCCTGCTATAGAGTACTCTGAGAGTAGAAAATAATTGATATGCTTTTTGAGCCTTATACCTGCTAGTGGAGTTGCATTGCTTGTAATATATTATACTAACTTACATACTTTATTGTTAAGTCCCTTAATTTAACTGTCTAAGGTCCATGGCTCTTGAAATAGCACAATGTCTAGCTGTTCGCTGATAAATCTTCTACTAAGCACATCCGAGGCTGCTTTTGCATGGTGGAGGTTTATTTGGAGCAGTCTGAAATGGTTAGTAACCATCTTCAGGGTTTTGAAGGTAATGAGAACTGTTTTGAGTCCTCTCCTTCTATCTGTTTCGTCTAGTAGAATAACGTGGTTGAAGATTTCAGGTGTCAATTTGCCTTTGGTTTGATGCGTAGGCTGTTTCGAGGGCTGTTTGGTGTAAGTCCTCTCAGACCTATCATCTTTAACCTCTGGCATTTTGACAACCTTAAAGTCGGATTGTGACTTTTGGCGACCAAGTGCCTTTAGTCTAAATTTGACTTGCTCAAATTTAAAATTTGATTTGAAATCCATCTTCTTAAGGCTTTGGTATGACATTTCATCAACTGACAGGATCAGTTGCATGCTGTTGGAAACGGTTTCGCTCCTTAGAACTACCCACTCTTCCGTGTGGTTATTCTCATTTTGTCCTTGCAAGAGGCTGAGTACCCTGTCCGTTGTGTCTTCTGCACTTTTAGGGAAGTATGCGGTGAAGTGTGGGCGAGAAAGGCCAGTTCCCTCTACCGTCTTTAACCCGGCTCCTTCCTACTAAGATGGGTGTAGCCTTTTTCAGCCATTTAGCAGTGGCTTGGTGGGCACACCCCAGAAACAACCAACATGAGTTAAGAAATTTATGTTTTACGCTTCCTGATTTTTCCTACACATTCTTGTTTAAGATTGCATCCTGAAGTTGGTCAATTGTGAAAGTTTCTCCTGGAAAGAGTGCGGGCACAATACCCACTTTGAAGCCCTCCGTTACAGCCTTATAGAAAGTGAAAGAGTAGTCTTCTTTTGATGTGCTATTAGAGTAATCAGTTTTCGCCTTTTTACCTTGGGACTTTGGAGTACTACCATCCGACCGAAGTCTTTTAGAACTCCCTAGCTCCTTGTCTGATATGATTTTCTTTTCCATGGGCTGCAAAACAAATAATTTTGCTACTTCTGGTTTGTGCCCTTTGGAAATAAACCACTTGTAACGCTTCCTAGCTGCACCACTAAGCTGCTTGCGTTTTTCTTTTAGTTGAAACTTTCCAATAGCTTCTCCCTGATTTTGACTGGTTTCTACGTCGTCACTCATCTCTTCACCTCTAAGATGTGGCGAGCTTGAGGCTGATCTGACGGTTGTAGCAGTACAGTTACTGTTTGAGACAAGTTAGTAGTCTGTCCTCATCCATAGGTTCAGATTGTTAAGAGAGTTTTAGATCAAGAATTTTATGATATTATTACTTATATTGGGCCCACGAGTAGCTAGAAAAACGTACAGTCAACCACAGCAGAGCCCCGCATTACTGTGGCAAGACGAAGTTCGTCATTCACAACGGAGCACCCCCACAGCCACGCAGTCCTCGGCATAGAAGTTCCACCTTGACTTGGAGATTCAGGGTTCGTGGGATCGGCACACCCAAGTAGTGGTTAAGCCACTACCTCTTGCGGTCTTCTATAACCTCCCCAAGTTTGGCAACACATTTTTGAAACACCCTGTATATTGCCCAATTTCTGTTCCAGGGATTTAGTGACAGTCAAAGTTGATCTCATACACGGCAGCAGCAGGAAAAACTTTGTTTTCAGTTTCTACCTATTTCCCCTATGATGCACAGGAACTGCCGCCCATCCCCAGAGCTTCAGGGACTGGTAAGTTACTGTAGCACACGTAGTTTAGTTCTGCTGGTCGAGTGTGATAATACCCACAAATGGTTCAGTGTGTACCACCCAGCACGTACAGAAAAGATCATTTGTAGAACAAAACTGTGTAACAAAGAAGGTACTTCATTTTGATACCTAAAACCACAACTGTCTTACAGCACGAATGGCGGCAATCGTATAGTTTAAATTCGCTAGATGGAGGGATGGTTCGCTGTTCCTGCTTGGTTCACTGTTGAACAACTGACCCTATGCAATTGTTAGGTATGTTTTCAAATTTAAATTATATTTGCATTTTCATAATTAGCTTGAAGATTGCATTATTGAAACAAGACAAACTACGTTGTCGTTAGCATTGACTATTTTAGGAACCGATGTTAAAATCATAAGATAAGCTAATTTGGACATGCCAGCTTGCAGTCTTTCGACACTGATATGCCGAAACAATCAGTGGCTCAAATGGTTTTTGGAATGACTAAGTAAATCTTATTTATATATTTATTTAATGAATTGAAGCCCAACAAACAAGATAATTAATAGAACCGTACAACTATATATTACACAAATGTATATTGAGATGCTTATTAATTGCTTCTGTTAATAAAATTTTACCAATTATATTCATCACTATCGTAATTTTCCCGGCTAATATTTTATTATTCTAATCTTCTATAATTAATAAAATGACTCTATCTCAATAGGTCTAAGTCTCTACATCCAAAATTAAATTGCTAACTTGCTATTATAAATTATTTAGTCTGATTACACATTTGTTTGCACGCACTCTGTATGCTACGATATTTAACTGACGGGAATTTCTAGCGTGATATTTCTACCTGATGGGACCTCGAATATTCCAAGATGGTTGCCTAGTGTCGAAAATTGGTAAACAAACTCCGTGTTCTATTTAAATTGTTTTTGTCCACGCAGTAAATGCTGTTGCTATGAGAGAAAAATTGAATGTAAGTATACCACGTCACGAAACAAGACACTTCTAGAGACGCCACTACCGGCAGTTAAGTACAAACCGACGCCACTCGAACAAATCTGACCTTTAGATGGCTTCTCAGATGATCTCGGTGTACCTGCAGCATGGCTGAAGGTCCCACGATGCTCAGGGCTAGATATCGTTACCGGCCCGTTGTTATCAAAGCAATAATCGGCTCTCTTTGTCCACCTGGATGTCGGTTGCAACTTGGATCGCTTTTGGATGGCTTTCGCTAAAGCCGGGGTTTCTACTATAGGGCTGAGGTGCACCACACGTACACTTCTCGCCTATGTAGGTTGCACACGCATTATGAAAACTGACTGGCCTCCATACAATCACTTTGCAATACTCTGACTTGCACCGGACCAAATGATGCCTCGTATTTACCTGTTGCGGAAGGTCAATACAAAGGAAAACTTCCACAAATTACCCTAAGCACACTCTCTCAATAAAAACACAACGTTTTAGTAAATTTGGGTATTAAATCGCACAGAAAATATTATTTATTTTTGAAGTTTAGCAAAAAACACAACTAAACTCTTCAACAAGCTGCACCCAATTGTCTTGTTTACAGTTTTGTTTTAGTTGCATCAAATGCCAAGCCTACTTTGATTTTTTAATTTGTTTTTACACAAAAATAATGTTATTCTAAAAACATCATACTATCAATTATTTACAAGTCCTGCTATTTTATGACAAATCTGAAATCTAAATTATTACATCTTCTGAACATGTTTACAATAAATATCTGTTTTTGTTGGTTATATTATTTTACATAATATAAGGCTACTAAAATGTGACCGTAGCAATATATACAGAAAAATTTTCTTTACTACGAACACGGCAGACGATAGCTCGAATTTAGAAATGCCGAGAATTTGACGTTGACAGTTCGCGTATTTTGTCAGTAGCTGCTGTCATATCTTAAAATCGATAACTACGAAGCAACGGAACAGTGCAAATTGTAAAATGATATTATCAGGGTCCAACGGTCCGGGAAATTTAAAATTATTTCCCAACATTTAGAAATAGGCGTTCTTCATGGTTATCAATGTTACGTGGAGTTATTTAAAATTTTGGAAACTTTGAATGTGTTTCTCCCCAAAAGCACAACAGGCCTAATGTTCCCAACGAAGACGGGAATTTAAAAGAGCTTTGTATTACCGCTAATGACTATCCAGATTATTCATTTAAATAAATTTCAGAACTAGTAGATTTAGCTGCGATATTGTATATGTATGGAATTTTGTGAAACTGTGACAGAAATGCCGAAAACTTCTTCTGGAAAGTTGTTTTCACTACAACTAACGATTTGAAGAATTGCTTTTTAAAAAAATCTTCCTTTTATAGTGATCTTATAATTAGTCAAAAAATTGATTTTTAATTTCTAAGTATTTGTCAAAAATTTTCAAAAATTACAAGTTCTATAAAAAACGGTACAAAATAGAGCGTTAGTTGAAGAGACAAATTTTCTCTAAAATTTTAAGCTGAATTCAAAAATGTAATAATATGCCGGGTGTTCTATTTAAAATAGGAGTTAATAAATAAAATAGAAAAAAAAACAAGAGAAGCCCACTTTAGAAATATTCAACTGGAAAATGACCTGGCTCACATCAATACACATTAAAAATGTAATAAAAATGTAAAGTTTGAAAAAAATCGTTCGAGCCGTTTTTGAAAAAATCGAAAAAAACTGAAAAATCACAAGAGTAAACACCTACTTCCGGTTATGCGATTTTCTTCAAAAGCTTGCTGTCTCATCTACATACTACACAAAACTTATATATGATGTTTCAACGCCATACCTCTTTTCATTTTTGAGATATTCTGTTCACAGGCACACAGACAGACAGACACACAGACAGACCAATGAAAAAAATATGTTTTTTGGGATCAGGGGACTCTAAAACGTGAAGATCTGTTGAAAACTCAATTTAGAATTTTTGGGGTGAATCCAATACTTCCTGTATAGTAAAAGGAAGTAATTAAAGGGGTAGTTCAGAGTACTAGCTCTAATAAGTTGGATACTGTGCGGAGAAGTTTTTATGATCGCCTAGGATATTGTTTAGCGCAAGAAGGCAGGTTCAAAGGAACACGAGCTGATTTAAACGTCTTGAATTTTGTTGTTTGAAATAAAAATAGTTTTACTTTTGTTTACATATTTTTTTTACTATAAGTTAATTTGTTTGGAAGAAATTATTTCTTTTTTCAGAATGCGTTTTACTTTGTGAACTACCTTCTTTTACTTTACTGTTAATCTCTAAAAATCCTGCAACTCTGAATTTATCACCTGAGTTAATCACAGAATAACACAGTGCCTCACACATTCTATCTGTGATATAATAATTAATTAACAAAAATTACACTAGGCGTGGATGCCTCGTCTGCGTTGAACAATTACTTAAACAATCAATGCAGACGACCCGTGGATTAATATCAGAGTACCTTATATCAACTGTCCATCGGTCGGATTTACTCGTGTTCGCAGTTCATGAATTTTCACTGTATACAATGAATTTATTTTAACGCGCATTGTGGTCTTGTCGTTTCCATGATTACTTGCGTGCTACCTATTGGTACCCTACGGATACTCCACGCCCACGCCATCCGTAAATGCGTTTATTTTAAAATACAATATAGGAACGCTACTGAGTAGTTAAAAAAATAACGTATTCTACGTAGAAAGGAATTCTGATGATCAAACGGTATAAGGACTTCAGTTTACAGCAAGTATATGAGTTATTACATGTTACATTACCTGTTATTATTTTGTATGCTTCTTTTTCGGTTCATATATTGCATTTTAAAATAAACGTATACACATTGTGTGGGAATGGAGTATCCTTAGAAACTAATAGGTAGAAAACAACGAATCCTCATGGAAACGGCAAGGCCACATTGCGCAATAAAATAATTCACTGTATATATTACAGGCCACCATGTGCATTCTATGTAGCAACAGAACTAAATAGATTATTATTATTATAATTCAGTTATTTTTTATAATGACTAGGCAGTTTATATAATGCCTAACAAAGTTAGGCACTTTATGAGATGTACTGGGAAAACTGAAGATCCAGTTAGCATGGGGAAATTGAATTGTTTTATGGTGTTTAATGTAACAGCAGATTGTTGAAACCGTGTTTTAAGTTGATGAAGTTCATCTAGTACAAGAAACATTTATAAGCAAATTTATAAACAAATCGCGTACTTCTGCATGACTGCGTCTTCTATCACCGTATCCTATCATAATCAAGATTTCTATACGTTCTTTTTCTGTAAGATGCGTCATAATTTAGCACTTCGGGCACAGTTTTAAGCTTTTGGCGTTCGTTAAACAACATAAACTAACTATTGTTTTCAGCGCTCACTTCAGTTATCCAGTCAATACCTACTCCCAATCTTTAATTTACAGTAGCGAAGTTATCTTTTACGGATAACTATGGCAAGCGGCATGTCGCTGAATTCTACTTGAAAATACCTTTCAAACGGTATGCGATTTGACCCCCCTTCCTATTTAAAAAAAAAATCAAGTTGGCTGTGCAGCTCCCGACCTCGTCAATTAAAAAAATAAACTGTGGGAATAATAGAAGGCTTTGTAAAAAGCATGCATATTAAATTTTATCGATTTAGCTTGAATAGTTTTGAAATAACAAGGCCGGCCTCATACATTTCGTACGCACTGTATAAGTTTTGTGTACTATCAAGATGCGACAGCAAGCTTTTGAAGAAAATCGCATAACCGGAATTAGGTGTTTACTCCTGTAATTTTCAGTTTTTTTCGATTTTTTCAAACTTCACATTTTATATGTGTATTGATGTGAGATAGGTGATTTTCTAGTTGAATACCTCTAAAATGGGTGTCGTTTTTTTTTTCGATTTTTATATTAACTCCTATTTTAAATACAATACCGGATATATTATTACATTTTTAAGATTTTAGAGAAAATTTGTGTCTTTAACTAACTTTTTATTTTGTACGGTTCCTGTAGAATTAAATTTTTGACAAATGCTTAAAAATTACAAATCAAATTTTTGGCTAATTATAAGATCACTGTAAAAGGAAGTTGTGTGCCTATATCACACCAGATTTTTCTTTATCCAATTTAATGTTCTAAAAAATCTCCTCATTTGGACAACTTTAAAAGAACATTTACAGGCTTTTTGTAACAGTAATTTATTAAGAGGGCTAGAGTAGAGTTTCTTGAAGCCATTTAAATAGATATTAATTAGAATTGAAAAATATTTCTCCTAAAACGCGCCTTGCATAAAAAATTTAAAAATTATGCAAACATACTACTTTTCGGTAAATAATAAAAAATCTAAAGAAGTAAGTAATAAACATTTTACGTTACTTTTTCCAATTATAAATCGTTATAGTCTTCACATAAAAAAAATAATTTTAATATTAAGTCTTGGTACGTGCAATTTTAAAAATATTTAAAAAATTTAAAAATTTACTTTTAGCTCAAATTAAAAAAAAATATGTTTTCTGGCCTTAGGAGTGTTCAGTTAGCTAAAAATATCCTACTCTAAAAAAATCTCATTGAAATCTTAGTTAATTTTATAAATAAGTAAAAATCACTCTGTATATATAATAGGGGCTACATAGGTTTTTAGTGTTAGTGTTAAAAAAGTAAATTCGATATGTAAAGTTGACAGCAAAAAGCAGTTTCCTGTAATTGCTTTTCTCAAAATGATGCAGTAACAGTCGTAAAAATCAGCATCAGGAAACATTAAATAAAAAGTTAACTGTATATTTACTATCTCCTGATACATAAAGAACTAAACTGTACATATTTACAGAATATACAAGGCACAGTTCATTGAAAATTTATTTTAAACCTATTATTTTTTAAAGTTGGGTAGACTTTATTATAACTATGTTATTGATGACGGGCATTAAATAAACTTTTCATTATCATAGGAAAGTGCTGTTTAACCCGCAACATTACGCTTCATTCAGGGACTAAATGAGGTTCAGATAGTTTGAAGAACCCGGTTCCTCAAATCAAGGGGACCCCCACTAAAATCACTTTAAAAAATTGTATTTCACACTTCTTACTGTTTGGCGCCCATAAATATGCCTGAAACCTGAACCTCTCCCAATGAAGTTTTGCCAAGGACTTCATTCACCAAATCGAGTCAGTAAAATCTGCAACCCAAGTTACAAATATCAGCAATAAGTTGATTACATACGATGTACACACACGATCATTGAAAATGAACAGGGTTATGCAAAACATGTCACACATTTGAAACAATGTTTTTAGAAGGCTACTATAATTTTCAAAAATTGTATAAAACTGTCGATGTAAATAATATTTCTGATCATGTATAGACTATTCAGAAATCGTACATCAAGTACAGTCATGTTGGTTGCATAGCCCTGTTCATTTTCAATGATTCTTTGTGTACATGTACAAGGTCCTTCACGACGAGCTGAGTCGATATGTATATGGAAGACTAGTTTTATAAAAATTTGTGTACGGGGGTTTTCCAAAGAGCTCGTTTAAACTAAAATATTTTCAGTTTTCAGCAACTTCCGGTAATACCGGAAATGGACCCCAACTTCGATATTTTAAATGGAATGTCCAAATTTTTATTGAATTTTTGGGATCTAAAGGAAAATATACGGTACCCACCACCCAAGAAAAGCGCCTTTCCGTGCTTTCCAAGAATACTTCGACATTCAGCATCACTCCGTTTCGCTAATACAATGAAATGTTATAACCCGGTAAAAAAAACAAAAAAAACTTTTTTTGCCGACGACCATACCTCAAAAGTTGATGTTGCCTTCATTTTCGGAGGACCTATCGTATGAAAACAATCCAAGACTTCAGGAAGGTTCCTGGCGACCGGAATCGTGTACACATACGAACATACATCCCCCGCACAGCATGTTTAGGCACCCCCCAATACGGGGGATTGATCTAGTGGGCTGGGATCTTCACCAAAAGATCCGCACCGCCGAGACGGAGATTTGATATAGTGGGTTCATTAGTCGGTTGGCTCGAATTTTAGAGATATTTGACTCAGAGTACACTTCGTGTCGAAGTAATTTGTGATTACATCCCTCTATCTAAAATGAACGGTTTTTGTAGAAACTTGAAAATACCGAAATTTTCGTGGTTATTGGATAATTTCAAATTATCGGTTGGCTTGGGTTTGAAGGTACTAACAAAACAAAAGCTAAAGTGGCAACAAACAAGAATTGCAAATAATTTTTGTCAATTTATATTAATTAAAACTCAGAAAGACGAAGAATTTTGACAAAAGTTAATTTGGACGGATGTGGCAAAATTTCAGAAGAATGGAACGTTTAACCGGCATAACTTCCATTAATGAGGTGATACTAATTCCCATATATTACGTGAAAAACACTTTCAAGGTTTTGCTGCAATAAAAAATAACGGCCTGCTAGTGGTACATTTTTATAATAAAAATGTGAATGGTAAGCTTATTGGAGATTGGAGGGGAAATGTATCAAATTCTTGTTTATTTCAAGCGAAAGATATGTCGAAATTTTACAAAATTATTTACATTCACTATATCTGAGCTGGAATCAGCTATGGTACCAACACGACGAAGCCCCACTTCGTAGTAGTGCGATTGTAAATATTGTCTTACAGAATCACTTCGAAGATCGTTGGATAGCAAACAATGGACCCCATCAATGGCCTCCCCGTTTGCCCGATATCAATCCATTAGATTTCTTTCTGTGGGGTCGCATAAAAGATCTTGTGTATGCTTTGCCGCTCACACAAACCCAAAATTGCCAGGAAAGAGTTTGTAATGCATTTCGATCTCTCTCTCCGTAGTGCCACTCATGTCGAATTTTTAAGAAGTGTTCATAAATGTTTGGAAGTTGGGGGTAACCATTTCGAACATTTACTATAGTTTGATCAATTTTTCATTTCTATTTTTCTTATTTCTTCTATATATTTTATCTCCTCCTGTTGTAATTTTTATCAATTACAAAAATTACGAAACGTTCGTGGAGGTCGGGTTTTGATGAACATTTTTAAATGCATACCCCACTCACCGGCTGTAGCGTCGAGAATAGCAAAATTGTGTGTTTTTACTTCAAGCCAATGCCAACTGATAATTATTTGAAATTCTCCAATAACCACGAAAATTTCGGTATTTTCAAGTTTCTACAAAAACCGTTCATTTTAGATATAGGGATGTCATCACAAATTTCCCTTACTTTTCTGAGTAGAATCCACTGGTGAAGAGAAAAAGGGCGGTTGCTATTTAAAAAAATTAGGTTTTCGATTTTTTTAAATAGCAAAATGCGGCGCAATTTTTGAGCACCCTGTATAATTTTTTTGAAAAGTTTTTAGTTATTTGGGTAGCTATAGGTCTCATCTGTGCAGACCCTATAAATATTTGGCCTGACTCGCTTGTATTTCAAACAATTTTTTGTAAGGGGCTAGACATATGATGTTCCATATGAAGTTGGATTGAAATTTAGCGCAAATTCCAAAAATGCAATAAAAATTGGGACATTCCATTTAAAATAACAAAGTTGGGGTTCATTTCCGGTATTACCAGAAGTTGCTGAATACTTGAAATATTCTAGTTCAAACGAGCTCTTTGGAAAACCCCCGTATACCTACAAATTTTTAGAAAACTAGTCCCATTAATTTCCCATATACATATCGACTCAGCTCGTCGTGAAGGACCCTGTACATAGTATAATATAGTTAGATTTTTTTCATGAGTCGCAGTGCGACTTTCACATTGATGATGCAAGCTGCAAGGTCTTGCAAAACGTTAGTGAATAATGGATCATGGATGTACAAACAACAGCAAGGCCAAATCTGCCTAAGTATCTTCGTTCGCAAGGTAAACCATAGAATGCTGGGTGTTTATCCACAAATACTACGCGGTCTAAGCCTAAATTCTATGTTAACAAGAACAATTCAAGTAACCGCGAAAGCCTCGAACAGTATACAAGTTGTATAGTTTGTCCAAATTAAGGTGGCGCAGTCCAGGTATACGGATTAAGCTGGGTTTCCTGTAAGTGATACTTTGTTTACATGTAATCCCTGGTTGTACATGCTACCTACCAGTTGAGACGAATTCTAAAAACCTGCACGTATTGTAAATTATTGAGCCCCAGTTTTTAGTACTAAAATAGTACATTGCTATGATATATAATTTTTAATTAAGAACACATAAAAACACTACATTTTCGTTAGTAGATATTAACAGGAAGTCCTCTAACTTGCAAATGTTTTATAAACGGCGTCCTTTCTGATTAAACAAAATTTACATTTCCTTTTTCCTATAGCCAATCAGAAAAGAGCGTACCACATTCAAATTTCAAATAAATCATAATGTGCAAGTATAAATTTTAAAACTAAACAAATTTGTATTTATAATGTAACATAAGTTCTGATATATGAAAACATAATTAAATATTAATTATTCACATGGAATAATAAGTCTAAATTCATTTATTTAAAATTAATCAACACTACTTTCTTAACTTCGTAGCAAGCAAACAAAAATCTCATTAGCTTACAGAGATCAGGGTGAGTATGCTGATAAGTGATAAGGCATTAATGTGTTTTGAACAACTGTATAGTAACTAACGGGTCACTAGTAATGCCATTTGGTTGAGTCATAACTGTTTTTCTTAATTTCTGTACCGTTTTCTAAATAAATAGTCTAACACTTTATTTTATTTAAATTGTATAATATACAAAAATTGCCGTGTTCTAGGTACTTATAACAATATATGTAAATAACTAGTTGCTTTTGTTTGATTCCTTGATTTTCAATATATCAATTGTGCGAAAAACCACTGCTAACTAAATGCGGACCTGTTCTGCAGGTAAAGGGGTTTCGTAATCTCAAATGACTAGGGTTAGCTCCGAAGTCAATTAACTACGGCAAATCCCTCATGTAATCTGTATAACTGGACTGCGCCACCTCAATTTGGACAAACTGTATATAGGCAATCCTTTCTACTATGATAATTATGCCACATGACAAATCCGGCAATGAGCTTTAGGCTCTACACTTTCACTTACCTTTCAAACTAATAGTTGGGTTAAGTATTGTCTATTTAAAACAAAAAATATCAATTGTGACTAGTGTACCTGTATAATACTTTAGTAAGTATTATACAGGTACACTAATCGTGACTTACCATTAGCGCTGTGGAGCCATATGGCGTATCTTCACATAATTTTCTATACATGCTGCTGTCCCCATCGCCCACTAATTACTTCCTTTTACAATAAAGGAAGTATTGGATTCAGCCCAAAAATTCGAAATTGAGTTTTCAACAGATCTTCACGCTTCAGAGTAGCCTGAACCCGAAAAACATTTGTTTTCATTGGTCTGTCTGTGTGTGTCTGTGAACAGAATATCTCAAAAAGGAAAAGCGGTATGGGGTTGAAACTTCATATATAAGTTTTGTGTACTATGCAGATGCGATAGCAAGCTTCCGAAGAAAATCACATAACCGGAAGTAGGTGTTTACTCTTATGATTTTTCAGTTTTTTTCGATTTTTTCAAAAACGGCTCTAACGATTTTTTCAAACTTTTCATTTTTATTACATTTTTAATGTGTATTAATGTGAACTAGGTGATTTTCCAGTCGAATACTTCTACAATGGGTTTCTTTTGTTTTCTTTTTCTATTTTTTTTATTAACTCCAATTTTAAATAGAACACCCGGTATATTATTAAATTTTTGAATTCAGCTTAAAATTCTAGAGAAAATATCTCTTCACCTAACGCTCTATTTTGCACCGTATTTGTAGAATTTGTAATTTTTTTAAATTTTTGACAAATGCTTAAAAATTTAAAATCAAATTTTTGGCCAATTAGAAGATCACTGTAAAAGGAAGTTGTGTGCGTGTATCACACCAGATTTTTTTATGTATTTTAAACCATACATTTCTATGTATTTCTTTAAACCCTTGAGAATAATAGCAGCTCTACCAGTTGAAGGCCAGTTCCAGTGTTTATGACACATGTGCGTAGCTGGTTCACTATCTTTGTTTTTAACACACATGAAAACACTTTTATCTACGACCACTACTAAAAGTAGGCCTTTTAGCGCTAGCTTGTTTCACTAAAAGTGACGTTTTATAGTTTACCGTGTTTAAAGAAATCAGCTGTTTACTTTTAGCACATGTGCTAAAAGTGATGCGAGGTTCAAAACTACAATTTCGAACTGCAAGTGAAGTTGTAAAGCTATTCTAGTTGCTTCTTGCGTTACAGGTAAAGCGTTTTTGAAATAATTAAAGCGTTATGTAATGAATACAGTCATATGTGGAGTATCAATAATTACATTTCTCAACTCACCTTGACAGCACGGGCGTGGCCAAACAATCGCCACCGCGGCGCAGGCCTACTATTCATTATGACGCAGCGTCGCAGATGCGAACCTTTCTTAAATCGATATTTATGGATTAATAACGGTAAAATTAAGGTCGTAGATAAAATATTGTATGCAACGCGTGCTAAAAGTCGTTTATGCGCGAGACATGTTATGAAACTCAGCCTTCGGCTTCGTTTCATAATTTTCATGTCTCGCGCATAAAAGTCGACTTTTAGCACTTGTTGCATAAATAGCTATTTTTGTTCTAAGGCCTAATATGCAAGCTACATCTGATAGTGGATTATAATTGGTACGGAACTTCTACTCCAGGCTCCATCTGCTATTACTGCAATTAACGGATTTCCATCTCCATCAATTTCTCCGTTTTTCATTTGCTAGTACAGCTAGCTTCCTTTTGAGCAGCTTTTTCCAGTTCTTTCTCAGCAACGGCACTATGGATATCAAATACTTCTTCTTGGTATTGTCCATAGGTAGCAGATGATGGAGCTGGTATACTGAGAACATTAGAAAACTCTCTAAGTTGTGAGTACCCTGCTCCAATACCTACTGTAGCAAAACAATGATGATAAATTGACATTCATCTGATTGTCTTCCATTTTCTCTGTAGAAAAAATATCAATTTTATTACAAACCTTACAAATGTGAGTTTGGATATGTAACCGCAGCGCTTTTCAGAAATTAAATATACATCATAGAAAGAACACAATATTTGGAGAAATGTTCTGCAGCTATTTTTTCTTGGAGGCATGCACGAATGCTTTTGTTAGAAAAAAAATAGCTGCCATACATGTCTTGCAAATATTTTCTTAAGAAATTTTTTATGCACGCGTTATATTTTGATAGAGAATATCACGAATGAAAACAACACAGTAGGGAATTTTTGTTGTTAAAAATACTAATAACACTAATATCTAAGTACTAACATTTTAGGATTTTTTGTCAAGACTACAATTAATTAACATTTAAGTTTGTTTAGGCGTAGCTTTTCATTGACCACAGCAACAATCATTGTTGGTCTACTAACTCTGTCGTTTGTTCACAGCTTTATTATCCCTAAATGCTTTGATAACAGTGACAAAAGTGGAAATTTTCACTTATAATACCATGCGTAGTTAAAGTTATGTCGAAAATCGTACGACACTCATTAATGACCAATAGAAAAATTAGTTCACGAGCCGTAACCAAGACAACAACAAAATTTCTTGCGTCCCGCTCGGGCAAATTAATACGACGTTGTTGGGACGCACTCAAAAAATTTCCGGAAAGAATTAATGCTCTTATGAGATTATATGTGAATATTTTTACTATGGTATCACGAATGCCCATTGCGCTTAGGTTGGATTAGGAGGAGTGCGCTAGCACGCGTCCTAATCTCAAGCGCAATGGACATGAGTTCTATAGTAGTGGGCTTCCAGCACTTAAAAGACTGATTTTTTAGAACGTTCTTGTAGCTTCAAGTTTACTTTTGAAGCGAAGAGCGACACATCAAATAACTCAAAATTTATATTTCTAGTGCACCTTGAAGCCAGTTTATTTTTAAATTGTATATTTTTTGTAAAAAACAGCAAAACGTGAAAAACTTTGCATCCCTTTTTCTCGTTTGATATACATTATTTTCGAACAAATTTGGCGCCAACAAATAGAGGAAGTGAAACTACAGTGCGCCTTCTGACTACTTTTTCTACAAGTATTATCTTTCTTTGTTTATTCTAACCGAAAGAAAATAAAAACTATCATAATTTTTGTCAGGTATACAACTTATTATTCAGCAACCATTAACTGCAAATAATTATTATCGGCTTAGCATTAGGCTTTGGCATAATAATTCTATTTATGAAGATGCGTCACCGCAGGTAGCTGCCAAGACAGGAAAGGAATTTGAACGACCTGGATTAGAAAGTTGCATATTAGGGACGCTCTAATGATGATACCTACAATTCTCAACTTAAAAAATATTTCAGTCCTATTTAGACAATTCATAATTTATCCGAATGAATGGTAATTTTCAACGGTTTAGGTTTCTAAACCGTTTTTATCTCGCATTTACGATTCGATTTAAGTTGATCAAATTTAGTTGGTCATCCAAATTCTTGAAAATTTGACAGGAGTTGATCAAATAAAAGTAGCCGGACATTAATGTTAATTAATTTTAATACATATTCGTATTGCAAGATGTAGATACCTTGTAAATAATTAATTGAGGGGTGTATCAATTGTGGACATCCCAATATTTTAATTATAGCATTAACATTACAATTACTCAGAAACTATTAACAGATGTTATTGTTACTAAATATTGTCAATAGCACTAACTATTGTCAATATATCTCCCTAAATTGGTCAATATTGATTGTGAATAGACTTTTTTTGATTGTATTTTACATAATTCATTCTCAGAAGAGGTATATGTAACGTACTGGAGAAGTGGTTTTTCAACTTTCCATGATCAAAATCTTTTTTTTTTCATGACCAGGTAAAAGGTTTAAAAGAAACAATGAAAATGATTATCTAAAACAAATTGTATTGATAGACAGCAACTAGTTGACTTTTTTAGCGACAAAGTGTTAAAGCAACAACAGAAATTTGCCTGACTTTTTGCTTCTGTCCTAGATTTATCTGTACAGAACTATTCCTAGTCGCTAATCATTCCGCGAAATGTCGTATTTCAAAATTTGTTGTATAATATAGATTCTTTGATAGGTTTATATATTTAATCTGACAATCCTGTGAACAAATTTACTCACCTTCCAACACTGTTTTCATTAAAAAAACTAAGTAGCCGTTTACAAAACGTCAACCTAAATATTTAATTGCGATTAACTTTTTAACATCGAATGAACTTGATTTTCTGACATTTTATTGGTCAGAGATTTTCACTTGTCTAGTGTTATTTTTATTTCCCTATTTACACGTTGGCCGCGTATGTAAACTAATGTATGTATGCTAATATGTAAAACATCATTTAAAAAACATAAAATAGTGACTAAAAATTGTAGTTGGTAAATAAATTTATTTAAAATGATATACGTATGTATCTATATCTACGTAAGTACGTCTTCTCATTAGGTGAGTTTTAAAGTGGGGAAGTGGGGGGTTAGAAATATCTTCACTTGCATCTATAAAGGTCATAATAAATTGGTGACTGTTTCTACAATTACCCAAATTATTTTGTGGTGTGTATTAGTGTCCTTTATTGTGTTTTGTGTTGCCTCGACTTTGCTTTTTCGACTTTTGCAATGAGTCTACGTAACAAAAAACATTTGACCTGTGGTAGTCGTCGCCGAAGTATAAAAAAACGGAAGAATAATCTTCAAAAGAAGTAAGTATCTAATAAAATAAGATATATTCGCAAATCACTAAAAAAAAGGAATAGATAATTTTTTTTAAGTTTCATAGCCATAACGAGCACAGAGTACAGAGTAACAAATAAAATGTACGTACCCCATTTCATTAAGAATTTTTTTGATTAAAAAAGAAGTTTTACTCTGAGGTGTTTTTCTATTGAGTTTGGAAATAGCTCACTTTTCCATATCAATATGCTTTGGCTCATTTACTTTCAAGTTGGTAAATAATGAGGTATCCCGTAGCTATTTTACTGAAACAAAACAAAATTCCATATTAAAAAATTCTTGTTCGTAGCTTAGTTTTCTCAGCTTAATTTAATTAGAATTAATTTCTTACCCAGGTCAAACCAGTTGCGAGAAGAACCTCATCTCACAGAAGATGTAGCGGAGAATATTTTTCCAGACTTGCCTGGAGGAGAGGAGACTTATACAGAATTAAATATAGAGAGAGGAAGCGATTCCGTTGAAAAGCTCAAGAACATCTGTGGCCGAAGAATTGTGGACATAGGACATTTATTTGGCACTCTAAAAAGTTTGAAACATGCAGGGTTTGACTATAGTTTTTTCGACATAGACATAGTGTCGGAAAAAAGATACGGATTAAAAAGTGTGTATGCAACCAAGTGTCGTGTGTGTGGTTTTAAAGGCACTTTCTCAACAGAAGGCTCAGGAACTGTTGAGGTGAACCAGGCTGTAATTTGTGGAACAATTGCTGTTGGAATAGGTTACTCGCAACTGAAAGAATTTTGTTCGGCACTGGACATCCCGAGTATGTCTTTCAACACCTATTCGGCAAAAGAAGATATAGTTCGGACAGTTGTGGAAGAAAATGCTTTGCAACAAATGGTGGACTCTGGAAAAGAAGAAGCTGCCATTGCTTGTGAATTGGGTGAGGTTGATGTGGATGGTACGCCCATGATACCAGTAATTGTTGATGGCGCTTGGAGCAAACTCTCTTACAAATCAAATTACAACGCTTCATCAGGGGTCGCATGCATCATTGGGGCAAGAACAAAAAAAATGTTGTATGCGGATGTAAAAACTAAATATTGTTATTTTTGTGAAAAGCATAGAGAATTTATATAATTCATTTGCCAAAAGTTGCATTTTTGAAGACCATGGCTCCAGTTTGATGCACGACGTCGATACAAACTATGCTGAATGTTTCAATAGTATTGTGAACAAACTTGAAGGTAAAAGAATCCATTTTTCAAAGCGTGGCTCCTATAAAACAAGAAATGTAAAAAGGCCTAACTTTCTGTATGAACTTATTTTTACAAAATTATGAGAAATGCAGGTCCGTATCTAAAAAATTTTCTGATAATAATCAGAAAAAAGTTCGAAACGTAATTAAACCATAATATGTGGCACATTGTTGAATTCAGAGTAACAAGGGCTTTGCAAATTTGGTATCAAAAAACCAGGACCGTATTTAAAAAAATGAAGTTGATGATGGTTTCTCGAAGACGAAACGTCGTATAAAAAAATTGATAACTTAATCATTAAGTCCACTAAAAGTTGCTATAAAGAAGTTTAATCAGTTTCGCTCTAACTTTAATATTAACGCCAGAAAAAAATAAAAAATAAAATCCAAAAATTCGGTTTTTTTGAGATAATTCAAAAACAAAAAATCATATCAAGGATTTCTAGACGTCATTTTTTTAGTCCTTTAATTGCGCAACTTTCTTCCCATTTAACCAAATTTGTATCTCTTACCATTACCGAGATGCCCATACTGGCCCTCCTTATCTTGGACACACTGTATATTATGTTATTTTATTTTAGTTTCTATACAATGCTGTTAAAATGATTTTTGTTTAGGTATGTTATGATAATTATTATTTTACAGTACCTATTATAATAATAAAATAATGTTTTTACTGTGATTATTGTAAAAATTTGTAAAAAAAGGCCTATTTCCGTAAAGGTACAGTTAGGAATTGTAAAAAAAATATTTGACCATGTGGAAAAATAAATGTTTTGCTGCTACTTGTTTTATGTTAATTTTCTCTGACGTGGTAACAAAAATCTCTGAGTACCTCCAGAACTTGCTATTCCAGAGTATGGTTGAAAAATAGCCTTAAACCAGTGGTTCCCAAACATTTTTGGGCCAAAGACCCCTTTCCCAAAAATAGTTGATACCATAGACCCCCCACTGTAACTCGTTCTTTTACTTGCTTATAGCACCTTTGACAAGGGCGTGCAAAAAAGTTGTTTCAACATGCATTCGTCCTGTACAGCTGATTGCAAATAAAACTGGGACAGCTAAAATGTAATATTGTAATATGAGGTACAATAACATATTAAATAGGTACTCGTAATTATGTTCCTTTTCTTATGCTTCTATCTTTAATAATATTTTATGTATTCACCTACGGAAATATAAGTGAGAGAAAGTTTCACACGTTATTAAAAACACAAAAAGTAGTCTCAAGACTTGTCCCACTTTTATTTGCAATCAGCTGTACATGTCCAAACTCGTGTACCAGCAGTGTGTTGAGACAAACCTAGCTAGTTACAATTTAATCTACTTAAATTTAATTTTGTGAAGTGTTAATTAGTACTTATATACTTTACCATTAAGTTAACATACGATAAGTTGATATTGAAAGATTTAAATAACGGCCTGTTTGGGGGTCGATTTTCAAATGTCTTCGACCCCCATTTTTATGCACCGAATTTATCGACCACTTTGGGAATCACTGCCTTAAACTAACTAAATCCTTTTATAATAATATTACCCACTGTGAAGGTGCGGTACATTACAGTCTAGGAAAACACTCGATTCACACTAGACTCAAAAGGAAGTTACCAATAGATATAATAGACAGTGATACTGGATGATCAATCAACGAAATCAATATTACACACTAACAAACATTCTTGTGACGACCAAAACAAAGTATAATCCGGCATATTTAATATTATTGAAAAAACTTATGTAGGTATATTAACGAATAGTGATGTAACATACAAAAATGTAAATATTATCCGTACCTTATATAGCACTCTATGCTGATCAGGTAATAGTGTTTACCGGTTTCAGGATATTAAGCCTTTGTTTACATATACAAAAGTGGGCTGGTAACTAGATCATAACTTATCTGTAGGGTAATGGCAACCATAACCATATAGCAACAGATAAACTATTGAACATATCACAGATGTTATGATCATAACAGCCTCAGATGTTTTAAAATCCTCGCTCTACGAGCTCGGATTTCAAAACATCTGCGGCAGTTATGATACTCATAACATTCCTAGATATGTTAATAGCTATAAAAAAATTCGTTTCCTTAGCGAAGTTTTTGTAATGAGGTACACTGTCAGATTAACTTATCATTACAAATCTAAAACAGGGCGTTTGCCAGAGACAATATTCATATTAAAGACATGACACATTGATGCTGACACTGATAGACAGTAAAAACGTCATGCATCTCTGTTCTAAATTTTGTCACATTGGTGATTTACAGTTGATATTTGTAACATGGGTTGCAGATCTTACCGACACGATTTGTTGAATGATAGTTTTAAAATGTGGTATTCTCATGCCTAGATTTGTCCGTAACATAATAAACAAAACCCAATCATACACCCTCTGTACACCTTTGTACCACAGCTTTCTAGTTATGACCAGAGACCCTGTATATCTTACTTTATATACAGGGTCTCTAGGTATGACAAGGACAACAGAAAATTTGTCTCGTCATATCTGGAAGGTCGTGCTTTGCACAATAATTACAGAAGACTAATTTTTATTAAAAAGTTAAAACATTTCCAATGAGTCTTATGACCATACTTCTGATAAATTGGTTTTATAAAGCATTTTTTTGCAACTTTGTGAGATATGACCACATGAAGAGTAAAAAAAAAAAGCAAACTTATAATATACATTTTATTATCCCATAATATTAGCCTAAAAGTAAATAATACAATAATAGTCTTGAAATCTGCACATGGGAATAAATTATTACAAAATTAAGAAAGTAATAATACTTTGGCCTAGTGCAAGTGTCACGTGATGCCCAAAAGGAGCCGTTCTTATAAAAAACATGGCAGTTCTGAGTGCCGCATAGCGGCAGCCTATCGCAGATATAATACAACTGGAATGACGTACATAGAGTAATGACGATGGGTGAGCAGCTTAGAAGCACTTCCTGTGAACGATGGAAGGTCCGGATTCATCGTACTCTTGTTTGGAGATCCACATCTGCTGGAAGGTGGACAAGGATGCGAGGATGGAGCCACCGATCCATACAGAGTATTTCCTCTCGGGTGGAGCGATGATCTTGATCTTCATCGTGGAAGGTGCTAAAGCGGTGATTTCCTTCTGCATGCGGTCAGCGATGCCGGGATACATGGTGGTACCACCCGACAATACGGTGTTGGCGTATAGATCTTTACGGATGTCTACGTCGCACTTCATGATGGAGTTGAAGGTGGTTTCCTGGATGCCAGAAGCTTCCATTCCCAAGAAGGATGGCTGGAAGAGAGCTTCCGGACAACGGAACCTCTCATTACCAATGGTGATGACCTGGCCGTCGGGAAGCTCGTAGCTCTTCTCGAGGGAACTGGAACTGGCAGCGGTAGCCATTTCCTGTTCGAAATCCAGTGCTACGTAGCAGAGCTTTTCCTTGATATCTCTCACAATTTCTCTCTCAGCAGTAGTGGTGAAAGAGTAGCCACGCTCAGTCAGGATCTTCATGAGGTAGTCGGTTAAGTCACGGCCAGCCAAGTCCAGACGAAGGATGGCGTGGGGCAGGGCGTAGCCTTCATAAATGGGTACAGTGTGAGAGACACCATCTCCGGAATCCAGGACGATACCAGTTGTACGACCTGAAGCATATAGAGACAGCACAGCTTGGATTGCAACGTACATCGCTGGCGTGTTGAATGTTTCAAACATGATTTGTGTCATCTTTTCGCGGTTAGCTTTGGGATTAAGGGGGGCTTCTGTGAGAAGGACTGGGTGCTCTTCTGGGGCAACACGCAGCTCGTTGTAGAAGGTGTGGTGCCAGATTTTTTCCATGTCGTCCCAGTTGGTGACAATGCCATGCTCGATGGGGTACTTGAGAGTGAGGATACCTCTCTTGCTCTGGGCCTCGTCGCCGACGTAGGAGTCCTTCTGTCCCATGCCCACCATAACACCCTGATGCCTTGGCCGACCTACAATTGAGGGGAAGACGGCGCGGGGTGCGTCGTCCCCGGCGAATCCGGCCTTGCACATGCCGGAGCCATTGTCAACGACCAACGCAGCAACTTCTTCGTCACACATTTTGAATTAGTACTGTAACAAAAAGTAAGGTTGTTAGTAAAGTTCAGGCACATCATATATTATAAGTAATATATGTATGAGGCACATTAAGTGATGTAAGAACTAGTAGAACCGTAGGTGCCGTTTAATTTGGGTTAACTCGAAGCATTGTTAAATTTTTCATAAAATTTACGTTATGAAAATATAGTTGCAAAAGTGACGAATGTATTTACGGATAAAATTTGTCGGATATAAAATGTATGCCGAAATCTCCCTACAAATGATATTTGACAATAACATAACCTCTCTGTATATTTTTCGCTTATCCAATATATTATTTTCTATACAACTATGTATAACGTGACAGTTGTTGAAGTAGTTATTATATAATTTCATTTCCACTAGTATTGGTCATTTTCTGAACGTTCATACACTTAATAAACAATTATTAAAAAAATTACAGTTGTTAAGGATAACCTAAAAAGTTATAACGTCAAAATGAACTTGGACCCAACTGTTTGTTATATCACTACTAAAAACGAAGCACCGATAAATAATAAATATTGACGTAAGTACGCAAACATATTTTAATTTGTATGAAATTTATATATTTAAATCTAAAATGTAATGCTAAATTGTGTCGAAACGAGTCTACGACGGTAGTGATATTAGGGATGAATAATGCAAAGCAAAAAACTGGACTTCAACCCGTTACGATTCGAACAATGGCATTTCTACAAAGTTTTTATGATTCCTAAACGCTGTGAATGGAAGAGTGGCTCCGCCCATAACGCAAATTTTAAACGTTTTTTATTAAAAATAAAAACGTTAACTTAAATTTACACTTTTCCACAAATAAACTTTTCGACTAACTGCTAAATCGTCAAGAGTTAACGCCCAGTAATAACCGTGTCTACCAAAACAATTGAAACTAAATGCTAAAACAATTATCAACCGGTAGAAACAACGGCCACTATTAATCGTAATCCAAATGCGACCGGCACAAAACCACACCCCAACGGTTCACTAAATCCACAGACACTTACTTTAAAAAAACTAAGAGTTACTATGTACAAATAGTTATATAAAGCACAGCGAGCGGCGGTGCTACACCCAATATCACAGTTGCGGAAAATGTGGACGTTGAAAAGGCGACTACCATCTATATAATGACTGCAGGGTTATCGCCCCTCCATGTCCGCGAGAGCCAATCGCCGACAACATTGCCATATATGGTATTACAATGCTGTGGTGTCCCGCTCCCCACCAAAAGACACATCTTATGACACACTTCAACGTTCGTGGAAATCTGTGGAAATCTCAAAAAATTGTAACACGCCTGTTCTGACAATTGAAAATCGCACGGCCACCTTAAGACTTTGCAGCCCCCTGGGAATTTACACACGGAAAATGCTAGTTTTCGGGAAAAGCAGACTAGAAATTTAAATGACTAAAAAAAATACTATGAACACTCATTGTTTGAAAAACACTTCAAACACTTTAATTAGGCTACTATCGTTGTTGACTCATACTCATGGCTTGATCTAATCGCCAGACCAAAGAATTAAGTTTCGAGTTATCTTTTTTAGGGTTACGTGGCGCATTACAGCGGAAACCTGTTTAATAAAAACGACCCTTTTCATTAATATTTAAAAATTAGGAGATATACAAGGCTACGCTACATTAACTAAATTTAAATGTAAATTATTCCGATTAACTAGAATGCCGTTTCTCATATTTGGGAAATTTGTGGGGCACCGGTAATAGTAAAAGAAACGACGGGGATGAGGTATGTGGGGCATCGACCGGCGAATGCACTTCATGGCATCGTTCTAAATGTAAAAACACATTTACTTCTTCGGTGGTTAATTCAAAACGTAAGCTTCGACGTGAATAGACGAGGTTGTTCCCATTTGGCACGCGTCTCGAGATATTTTTAAACTCTCTTCAGTGTCGAGGCCACACGTTCCTACAATCCTACATAAACAACCACATGCTTTTGCGCTTCTTCCAGCAACCTGTGGGATTTTCGCAATGAAGACATGAAGAGTACTAAATTTGAATGGTTGGTGGTACGCCCAAAACGCCGGCTGACAATTATCGGCGGTCGAATAAATTCGCCACATAATTTCTTTGTTATCAGACCGATGTAAACTTTATCTGGCGCAAACTAGAGCGATAAAAGATAAAGGGAATCTCAAGTGATCTTACCGTTCACAGCCACGTGTCACAGCACAACAGCGAACAACAAACGAATGAAAGAAGCCGGTCGCAGTCACAGCTTCCAGAAGTCGCGTGTAACGTAGAGTGGTCAAGGTGAAGTGGACCAAATTTTTAAAAATCGCCGCAGGCTTTTATGCGGTTCCCGGAGAAAATGACAGTGTTGAGGGTTTGACGCGAAGAATTGGGTTTTCTATGTCAAAACTAGGCTTCCTTTTACAGTGATCTTATAATTAGTCAAACATTTCATTTTTAATTTTTAAGCATTTGCCAAAAATTCTCAAAAATTACAAATTCTACAAAAACAGTACAAAATAGAGCGTTAGTTAAAGAGACAAATTTTCTCTAAAATTTTAAGCTGAATCCAAAAATGTAATAATATACTGGGTGTTCTATTTAAAATAGGAGTTAATAATAAAAATAGAAAAAAAAACAAAAGAAACCCACTTTAAAAGTATACAACTAGAAAATCACCTATTTCACATCAATACACATTAAAAATGTAGTAAAAATGTAAAGTTTAAAAAAAATCGTTAGAGCCGTTTTTGAAAAAATCGAAAAAAACTGAAAAATCACAAGAGTAAACACCTACTTCCGGTTATGCGATTTTCTTCAAAAGCTTGCTGTTTCATCTACATAGTACACAAAACTTATACATATATGAAGTTTCAACGCCATACCTCTTGTCGTTTTTGAGATATTCGGTTCGCAGTATGGTGTTTACTCTTGTGATTTTTCAGTCTTTTTCGATTTTTTCAAAAACGGCTCTAACGATTTTTGCAAACTTTACGTCTTATTACATTTTTAATGTGTATTGATGTGAGATAGGTGATTTTCCAGTTGAATACCTCTAAAATGGGTTTCTTTTGTTTTTCTTTCCTATTTTTTTTATTAACTCCTATTTTAAATAGAACACCCGGTATATTATTACATTTTTGAATTCAGCTTAAAATTTTAGAGACAATTTGTCTGTTGAACTAACTCTCTATTTTGTACGGTTTCTGTAGAATTTGTAATTTCTGAAAATTTTTAACAAATGCTTAAAAATATAATTTTTGACTAATTATAAGATCACTGTAAAAGTAAGTTGTGTGCGTGTATCACACCAGATTTTTTTCTAATTCGATATCGAAAAATGTTACTTTTCCACGTTCATTTCGGTTAGGAAACGTGCGGGAAAGTGCAACAAATAAAAAAAAGTCCGCAACCATACAAACTCATTTTTTCTGATCTAACAATTACTATTTATTTGATATCTTTAACGACCAAATATTTAAAATTCTTATTTAGTGTACAGTATTTAATAAATCCTCAAAAATTTAAAAAAATCATGTGTGCAACACGTAGAAAAAGTGAATTTTTCCGTACTTTGAGCGTTAAAACAAATCTCGAGGCTCATAAGGAAAAAAAAATTCTTAACTTGTTCTGCAAATAACTTTTAATGGTAGAGCCAACTGAACGTAAAATACATTTATCTACGCCTACTGTACAATGACCATTCATAATTCACAGTTTCAGCCAATCATAAAATTCTATTTTCATTATTCAATAGTTTGCAAGTTGCAACCAATCAGAAAATTATATTTTCATTACTCAATAGGTTGTAGCCAATCACAAAATTCATTCTTATTATTCAACGACTTTTGAAGTTAACAGCTGTCACAAATGTCATAATTGGGAAATATGAACACAAGACTCCTATTGCATTGGAGTAGATAAAATATCGTATTATATTCGCGATTATGGCCATTATTCACTCAGATGACTTGCACCACGCGCCTTCGGCTTGTGGCGCAAATGTCATCTTCGTGAATAATGGCTGTCATAATCGCTCATATAATAATATACTATTATCCCATTTCATATGGTAATGTCACTGACGGATCCAAGGGGGTGTCAATGGGGTCAATTGACAACCCCTTGGGCCTGTTAAAAAATGTATTCGGATGAAAATTCAATTATAATTAATTATAAACAAAACGCACACTTGTAGCATCCACCCGTAATATAAATTTTAATTTGCCGAATGTTTCTTCTATATTCTTCATTTCTTTTTAATTCCAACAAGCGCAAATTTGCTCTCATTCCAGCGTTGCTGGGGCTTTTCGTCGCTCGTCGATGTCGGTTCTGTAACCTATCTAGTGTATACCAGTCTCCACTAGACAAAACAATGAACTTCACCTGGTGTGTAGTGATCGGCGTATTTTGCAATTTTGCTAATATAATGTTTTCATTGTTTGTTTTAAGTTGTACAACTAGTTAGTTAAAGTTTAAATTATCCAAAGCCTGCATAGTTTTCATATACACTAATTTGAAAATTTAGAACAATTTTGTAGGTTTAAGTAAATTTATTTGCTATAAAAATTAGCATGATTCAAAATCTCAGAAAATCTTGCTTGTAACACGTTGCAAAATTAATGCCTTTCATACACAACTCAAATTTGCTTCACATCTAAAATGTGAAAAACACTTTCATGTTTCAACTTGATACATAAATAGCTATTTCACAACTGGTTGTGAAGCATTTTACTTTTTATAACTGGTTGCCAAAAGTGAGAGCTTTCGATACTTCACTCAGTTTTGAAGTTACACTTTATGTGCCAAAATTAGAAAATGATGTCTTGATATGCAAAAAAGCAAAAGGGTAGATACCTACTTGATTTATAATATAATTTAATTTACGGTTTAGAGAACCGATTTTATCAAAATTCGAAAAAATCTTGTTAGGAAATGCGATTTTGTGCAACTTTTGTGAAAAATTCTATGCATTACATAAACTAAGGCATTTTCTAACTGGTTTTATAATAGTTATTTCACATTTATTTACTTTGTTTTATTATTTTTTTAGCGTGAGGCCACCTTCTACAAACAAAAAACATTAGACGTTTTTATACAAAAACCACTGCCCTTCATGGCAATCAGAACAAGACAGTAGAATTTCAAAATCCAGTGAAGGCAGATGATTTCTCAACAGAAACTGAAACCGCTGATGATAATAGGAAGATCGGAAGATTATCAAACGACATCGGAGCTTATTTTGGCAGCACTGACAAGACTTCTTGAGAGTCTTTCTGATTTAAAGAAAACAACAATTATTGAAGAACCTTTACGTCTCTTGGAAAACGTACGTATTTCCTTTCTCGAAAAAAATATTACATGGGAGAGTACCTATTTAAAAGGCATTTTAATGTTAGTTATTTGGATAAATACACTTGGCTTATCTGTTCGCATATAAAAAAGGAGTTTTCTGTCGGGTTTTCTTCAAATGAAGCATCTTAAGTGGCTTAAATTTATGTTTTATGTTCAAACACCCATATCTGAAAAACAGTTGGATTTAGAGGTAAGAAGTAACACATCAAAAGAAAGCTAATTAAAAGGGCTTTCAAAAAATTTACAGGGCCTTCCATTTGAAAAGAAATACTTAAATTTGCAAATGTTGATCAACGTGTATATCAGTAATACTCAGAACCACCATTTTCCATTCGAAAGGTAGTTCACGAAAAGCATTTTATGTATTTCTCCATTCGATTGTTTTCTGTGACAGCAGCCGCCTGAAATCAAGCTATTTTGAATAAAGTTCTTAATATATTCAAAACAGTTGACGTCACTCTTGATATCAAAATGATTAGTATTTCAATGTAAAATTTTCAAGTTGCCTAAATATAGGGCATTACATTTAAAAAAAGTAAGTTTGATTTGCCAAACTTTTTTGAACCGCCCTGTACAATCAAAACTATTTTAGTAATGTGCATCACCTTCATACCTACAACTTGTATATACAATATTTATGTAACTCTCATAGTTTTAGAAATATTTTCTACCCCCACCCCAACCCCCGTTGCCGGACCGTGTATATGTTTTACTTTTGATTTTAGCATAAGTAGAGCGGTTTATTGTTCCTTTTCTTAAATAGTGTAAGGTTTACTTTTTTGTTATTTCTGTTTAGCCTATATAGCTAAATTAGCGGTTCATTGTCCCTTTTTTTAAATATAGTGTGAATTTAACTGGTTTTTTATTTGTTGAAATAAAAAAATAAAATACACATTTTTCTGAAAAATAAATGTTTAGTTTTTACCTCTTTTATTCTAAATATCTAGCTAGTACCATCCCTTAGTAAGCAAACCTACCTAAACTATTAGTTTCGCCTTACTGTTCAATCTACAAAAATCAGTTGACCCCTCCTTAGGAAGTCTCTGGATGCGCCTATGGCTAATGTACTACATTTCCACATGCAAAATCGCTTAGTAATGTGGTACTTTGCACCATAGCAACCATTACAGCATAGCAACGACGATCCGTTTTAGGTTTGGCAATACTGAAATATATTATTGATGACACTGTAAGTCTATGTCAAATTCGAAGTTAGCATGTTAAGTTTTGCGTCAGTTTTGACACAAACTGACGCAAAACTTAACCTGCTAACCTCGAATATGACACAGACTTACAGTGCCACCAACAATACACTTCAGCATTGCCAAATGCATAACATCAAGTGGAGCTGCTTATTGTATTTTAGTATAGTCAAAATTATACCCATTCGGAGTCACGTGACTTTTGTCTGTCTCTGTTCATCTTTAGTAAAATAGATGAAATGGAAGAAATTTTAAAAAAAGGCATGTCGATTCATAAAATTAATTTTAAAAATTTGACGTTTCTAATCTGTCAGATTATAGTTTTCGTGTAAGTTATTGAGATAAGGGTAATAAAACCTAAAATTGTTGAGCCGAAAACTGGAAATTAAAAGAAACCATCGGACATGCGGTATAACGAGCAGTCACAACAATTAATTTGAATATTATGCGTTTTTTTTTATGAAGAGTACAATATTAATAATAGTAAATCAACAGTTTCACCCTCCAACGCTGTTCGCCGTGCTTCTCTTGCGTTAAATATCTCGAAGAGCACAATTTACCGAAAATATGAGCCAGAAAGTGAAGAATGCAAAAACGGAAGTCGACGAAGCAGTCAAGACACTGTATATAAAATGTATGTAGCTAAAGAATTTGTAACCATAAAAATCTAAAAAATGCTTGGTTGAAGAATCTGGAGATTTTTCACATTCAGTTTCTTCCCTAAATAGATTGTGCAAGGAAATAGGCTTCAAATGGCAATGTTCTATAACAGAATATGCATGCACAGAAATTGACTTAAAATTTGCTATACGCAGCAGGTTTTTAATGTAGCAGCTGACATATCTGTATTATATTTACATTTTACGACATGTTATGTTTTCTTTAACCTGTAAATTCAGTTTGATTTCATATAAGAGAATAAACCCGTAGCAACCTTGTTTTAGAAATTGGCATATGTCAGGATAACCTACAAAACGGAATGTCATTTATTTCCCTAAAATTGCATTTTTAAGAATCGACATACGTAAAATTACTAGATTATCACGTGACTCTGAATGGGTATAAATTTGACTATTCAACACTATAACATATAAGCCAATCACATTGCAGACATTTGCTTTTTTCAACCAATAACAGCAGCATATCACTGAATATTGGGCACCATGCAAAATATTCACAAAACAATGTACGTACTCAAAAAATAAATAGCCTTGTTGGGAAGTATCGTTTAGCAACGATGTTCTGTCCTTAGTGATATCGCTAGGTTACGTAACACTAAACCCCAACAAACTGTGTGGCTTGTTTTAAAAATTTTAAAATGCTGTATTTTGGAAGTATTCCGCTGAATTTAATTGAGAATGAATAATTATATTAATTGTTGCAATATTTTTCAATAAAGTTAATCGTTATTTATTAATATTGTTAAATAGTCGTCCCAAATACCACTCGAAGTGGATATATTTTTTTTAAATATTTTGCCATTTTCATAGAAATTATTGCAAATTTCACTCAACAAAATCACATTTAAATGTCACTCGCCTTCGGCTCGTGACATTTTTGATGTGATTTTGTATCGTGAAATTTAAACGCAATAATTTACATGGAAACGACAAAATATTTGTCAAAAATATATCCACTGCTTGTGGTATTACCCTTGACTATACATAAAACGAGTTTGACTCAGCTTGGTTATGTTTCGACATTTAATGTCACTAAAAATCTAATATTTCACATTTCTACATGAAATGCGATAAAATAGTATACGAAACGCGTTAGAAAAGTGGTTTTACTGAACTCGTATGGCTCTTAAGTAGTACTCCCTAACTTTTAGGTATATGTTAAAAAAAATTGACTATTTTAATTTCCTCTTGCATCCAGCATTATGAACGCTATTATTTTAATTACGTTCTTTTACAAATATCGTAAAATTTACATATAAATTTACCACTCAATTATGTCATAACTAATATAATAATTTTAATATAAAAGGTCGTAATGATTAATTTAGTTATCAACATTATTTTCAAACAATTAAATATTTAACAACGTAACTATAATAATGTCTTTATAATCCATTAATTACTTAATCTCTTCAAATTGTTATCATAATTTTTATAACTGATGAAGCCTATATTATTGGCGAAACGTTTTACTATTAAATTGATTACGACTTATTGATTTGTATTATTCCTCAAATATAAATCATGCTAAATTTTACATAATAATTAACTTAAAATCTCCAAAATTTCCAAGTACTCCCTAACGCTCGTACTCAAACCAGCCATACTTGTACAGTAAAACGTCACTTTTCTAAACTTGCTGTGTAATATACTGTTTCCACCCCTTGACTGACAAAGACTGATTCCGACATTCCGAGGTAATTTCACATAATGGACTAGCAAAAGTTAGCACCAGTGAAAAATTTGCCAAACTTTACAAGCTAATAAAAGATAAAGAACTGAATCGAATATCTCCCTTTAATTATTCGCTTAAATGTCTAATTCGGCCAAAAAATTGAATCTAGTTTTTGAGATACTCATACATAAATGCATGCGTAATTGACGTGTATTATTTCAAAATTAACAGTAAATTATGAGTATAATAAAATAAATAATAACATAGTTATTCTGTTGAAATTGCACATATCCTTGAAATATTCAACATACGTACTCAAAAAAGCCGTATGTTTCTGAAGGAAAAACAAATTGCAGTGCGCCCAACATCAGTAAGTATACGTAAAATGGCCATGGCCCATTAGATTGTGAGCTGGTACTTGAATATTCTTCTTCTTCTTCTTCTAAAACGAACGGAACAAATCCCCAGGTGTGCGAATCTCCTTCATTTACCGTTTAGCATTTTTTATATTACTTAATTAAATACCTAGGTATCTTAACGTAAATTTGAATAAATACAAAAAAGATAATATAACAACTATTAATATTTTTCAGCGAAAATTGCAGATAATAGGTAAGCAGATAAATAATTTCCAATATATTGCATTTTTCTTTGCGTTTGGAAAACTGTAGACCATGCGGCTACATAATTAGCTTGATGCTCCGCAATTTCAGAATATAGAGTTGTAGAAAATTCACAAGCTGCCAGTCTGTTTCGTAAGTCTGCAGTTTCCGACAATGCTCCTCGGATGCGGCCTTTCTTCATTCGGACTTGATGAAGTCAACGTACGTGTCAAAGTTGTGCAAGCATAGATATCAGTAACCCGCTCACCCCTCGCTGCAGTCTATAAACGGTCGAAAAGCTGAGCCGCTTCGATCTGGCTCCAATGCAACCGTCAAAGCAAAGCAAGCAAGCCCTTATCGTAGAATGTATATTCACGAAATAGAAATAACTAGTGCTTTGTTTAAGCCTTAAGATCAAAATAATGTTGAAAAATTGGTACGAAAAAGTTACTTTCAAAATAAAAAGTTAATGCAATTGCATTTACAGCTTCATCTGATGTGATCAAATTTATGTGGAGAAGTCAGATTTATTTTAATATATTTTAATCAAAGTTGACACCTAAGGGTATACAAAGTTTAGATGAAAAAATAAAATAAACAAATATATTAATCAAAACGGCTTTTTTTTTTAAATAAACACCTAGCTACCTATTCAAATTGTCGATTTTTTTTCTAACCAAAATATTAGTCATCCTAACAGTAATTGTGGGGGTGACGACGCCATCTGGAAATTTCGCATCGCCTAGAAAAATTTCTAGGGCCGCCCCTGCTGAAGAAGTCAGGCATACCGGCACACCAGAAGTATAATTTCGATTTTTGGATTTTATTTATAAGAAAATTCTACTTATAGGTATTGGATCATGTTTAAACATGGGATGTTCATGATGTTTCATCAATTTTCTCAAATAGTTATTTAACTCGTCGAATGCATTGATTATCAAAAACGCAGGCGACGATCGAATTGTAATTATATCTGTGTGTAGCACTGGGCCACTGGCGCCGACTACATTATACCCTTATCTCAGGCCATGTTCCTACATGGAATGAAGTGCCCGAACATTATACAGGGTGTTTAAAAAATACGTTCGGATATTTTACCCATTTATAGATCTCATTAATACAAAAAAAACCGAAAACGTTTCCTTGGTGTTAACGTTTCAAAAAAAATCCATTTTTTATTGTTATCTAAAAACGCTTCTGGTGATTTTAATGAAATTTTTACAGTTTGTCACTTTATAAGGCATCTTTTGGACTCATTAAAGTTGATTCAGTAATTCCATGGGCGTGGCCATGGAGGCATGTCGATTGGTTTTTGTTTCACATTACGTCCAACAGATTTTTTGCAATTTTCATAGTTTCTTTAATGAAGCAACTAAATATGCAACTTTTTGTCTCCTCTTTTTTCGTATCTCGCTTCGTTTTCAAGAAAAAAAATAAAACCCATATTTTTGCACGTCTCTGAACCTGTGAAGACAAAAACCAAAATGCTTCAATATCTAAAAAACCCTTAGCCGATTTTAATAAAACTTTGAAGGTTTACTGATGCTATTAACGATCAAAATTTGCAATCGAAAAGGATAATAGTACTTCGAAGTCGACTGACGTTATTAATTTTTATGGAAATTACTTTCACCAATAATGAAATGAAGTTGCCATAAAAAATATTAATTATCCAGTCAACTTTTCAAAAGATGTGGAGAGTAGTACGTTATCTAGGGACCTACTTTTTGAATATAGTAAGATATATTCATTAAACGAAATGAGGTTTAAGGCAAAATTTTACACTGTAAGAAGAATGACATTTTAGTTTAGTCTGTTCTTTTATTTATTTTTTTTAACTACCTTTTGTTATATTTTTTAGTTTTTTTTTATTAGTCACCAAAAAATAAATATTTCTATTTTGTTGATAAGAGATATTTTAAATATTTTAATTTGTTTTTGCGCATTTTATTTATTAACTTTGCTTCTTTAGTGATAATTTTTGAGTTTTTTAGTGCTTACTAAGCAGAACTTTTTCTATTTTGTTGTGTACAAATAAAGTACTTCTCCCTTTTTATGTATGTACCTATAAATAAAGCAAATACAACGTACGCACAAGTGACAAGTAAAACACTTTCTGTTCATCCTTAAACGCTTTGTCAAACTGACAGTTATAATTTTTGAAAAAACAAGCTTATTCATGACAACTAGATTGCGCGGTACTTATTTTGGATTATTTTTGAAGTACTAAATTATGTATTATTAAACAGTTTTTAAACGTATTTAATTAAACTCATAAAAAAGCATGTGTATAATGCGCACAGAAAGTTATTTGCTGACCTCGTGCTCTTCCCACCCTCCCTTTGGTCGAGTTGCAAACGATGCCCTCGGTGGAGCCAGTGTTGAATGTAGGGGGTGAGCGGGGGGGGGGGGGCTGGAAATCCCCCTCCGGGCAGTACAGATTCCCTCCCGGAAACATTACCACATAATATTCAGGTTTTCTTAATATGTAAAGTATGGGTGGATTGTGCATTGTGCGGAAATAAGTAATGCCATTTAAACCTGCTTTGTTTTTGTAAATTAAATAATCACTATATTGAAATGGTTCAGGCTCTTTCTTTGTTTTACTCATGAGTATATGTTTATAATTATCTTTTAGTCACTTTAAATTGCCCTGTTTATTTTATTTGAATATTAAAAAAATATTCTTTTGGCTAGCTCCTGAAAATCAGGTGTGGATTCCTTTTATCTAGATTTTAATTTTGACGACTCAAAATAACTTCTGTCAAATGGTACGTCAAACAACTTTGAAAATTCAATGACAAATACCTAATCGTTACATTTGTTATATAACAATATCAAACAGTAAGTAATCCCTTAATAATTAATTCACTTTTAATCTTTATTTTCTTTGATTGCGTATTTTAAATACCTAAACTCATTTACCTTTTATTTGAACTTATCAATGTCCTCGGCAGTAACCAACTCGTCCCACTCTGCAAACCGATCACAACTGCTACACTCAATAAACAGGTGAAGGCCTCCACGGACAACCAAAATGTCAAAACTGCCTCGAATCAAGAACAGAAGCTTCCTGACAGCATGGATCCAAACAGACTCTAGTCGTTGTCACTTTTCTCTAATACCGTATACAAAACCACTCTCCCAAAGTATTCCACTGACCAGCACCAAGGACCCGCACAAGGACAAGACACCAGACCTCAATTGCCAAATCCTTCAAACATGTTCCCTCTGCCAACGATCTCCTCGGAACTCTCCCTCCGTGCCAAGAGCTCGCAAATGTAATTCCTCAATAAACTTAATTCAATATTTCTTTCTATTGAATTTCTTCTATAAATTAGCACTGCTTTAGTTAAATTTTCTCACCATTTTCTTTGTCTTCCTTCATTTTGGTATAATCATCTTATTTTAAAATATCATTTTTATTCCACCACGCAAATTTTGTCTTAATTGTAATCCTTTTTATTTTCCAAATATTTTACTTTTTAAAATAGGGTTTATTTCATAATTTCAAATTATACAAATTAATTACAGCTTTTCATTTTCAAATTTGTTATCTTAATAATCAAAACAAGGTCCTTAACGATATCATATTTTCTCCTTACAACATAGTATATAAGCTTTATTTTGATTTCTACCCACTATGTGCAATAATCTATCTCGATTAAGTATTTATCATTATTTTCCAATTTCATATTTAGATATTACATTAAATTCGAATCCTTCTGTTTCTCAATTAGGCCCCTATTATTCAATTATAAATTCTATTTTCTTTTCTAATTACATACCAATTATCCAAATACCCAATTGATATTCAAATTGATCCCTATAATGTCCAACTACTGTAATCCATTAATCCTCTTTTTTGCAGACCTAAGTTCTTTGTAGACTGCTGCTAATAGCATCAGTTTGCAAAATCTCTGCAAACCCCTTTTTTCTACGATCATATCAAAATGACAACTTTTTGCACAGTTTCTAGTGTCAAAAGTGACGTTTGTAGCACTCGTAATATTAGAGCCCGAATTACGTTTTTAGCACGTTGTCATTAGTGGCGTGTTTTAATACTATATTAAAACACGCTTTGCCGTAAATTTTAATGTTAACATAACCTAGAATATATAACACAATGTGAGGGAAAAAGTGTCACCGAACTAAGTTTTTATATTTATACTGTTACGATCGTAGAAAAAAAAACGTATGAATAATGTAATGGCGTCAAATCGCACGAACGAGGTGGAAAGTTAACAGATCCATTTCATGGCCAGTTAACAGATCCACAAAATGGATCTGTTAACTGGCCACCTCGTTCGTGCCATTTGACGCCATTAGATTATTTTCTTTGGGGATATGTAAAGTCGCATGTCTACGCCGATAAACCGGAAACAATTGAACACTTGGAAGACAACATTCGACGCGTTATTGCCGAAATACAGCCGATTTACTGCAAAGAGTGTGTGAAAATTGGACCTCCAGATTACGCCATCTACGCGCCAGCCGCGGCGGTCACATGCCCGAAATCATATCCAAACAGTAATGCCATAAAATTATCTTTCAAATAAGGCCAATTTCATGGATACTAAAAACATTTTTCTGTGTTTTATTTCAATTTAAAGTTCTCCGCCTCTAAAAAAAACACTCTTTATTAAACCTCAAAATTTATTTTGCATTCTATTACAAAATTTTATCCCTCAGGAAGTTTTTAACTATTTACAGTAATGAAAACGTGTATGTATTCAGAATATTGTCTAAGAAAGTTCTCATGATGTTGGGTATCACAAGTGCCGGTCCAATAACTAGGTATAATATAAGAAACATTCAGTGCAGTGTATTTCAAATTTGTGATTTTGAGTTGTTAACGAAATCTTCATGTACATATATATTTTTTATAAATTAAGGTTTTTAATTGCTATGGGAGCAGTTTAAAAGTGGTAGAGTATACATTGCAATAAACTTCAAATAAATATGGTCGGTCAGTATTATTAAATTTCGAAGTAATGTAATAGTTTAAAATATAAAATATTTTTGATTTAAAAATGTTTAAAAAGGAAATTGTTAAAAATTATATTTATGTTTAAACTACTCACATTTTATTGTATACCTAAAAATTAGGTTAACCCTCTAATTGAAGGCTAGTGTTATTAAACGTTGTGCAATAACGAAAGCGCACAAACAAAACAGACTATGGTTGTTATTAACAGATTATTACAATACTTCATATGGTAATCGCTGTGGCAATTTATTCGGAAACAATACAATAAGAGCTATTCATTTAGAGGATTGAATTAAAAGGTTACCTGAAAACTTATATAGGAAATAACAAGAGGGATATTTCCTGAAGCAACACGTATGAGGGCGAACCTTTGCAAATTGAATCGACTAAATGAATAGTTTGAATGGTATTCGGAGAATTAATGCATAAAACCAATCATCTTTACTGTTGACACAGCCAAATAATTTATTAATGTCAAGCATGAACCGAACAAAACACCTGCTTGGTGTTTTACACTGAATAAAACACCAACTTGGTGTCTATTCAGTATAAAACAACTACTATTTGTCCAAATTCAAATTTTAATGGTTTATGGTTGGGTGTATGTATTAATAAACACAAAAGACTATTGCGTAAATGCTCAGATAATAACGACGAAAAAGTGCAGCCTTATATTTTTATTTTAGTTGCAAAGTACTTAAATTGGAAAAATGACTCTGTTTATATATTTTATCAAATGTGTTATTGCCCTTAAAAAAGTTGTAGAACTTACAATAAAAGTTTTGACAAAATCTGTAGTATTATTTAATATATTTTTTCATTGATTGCTTGAAATTTTTAACGGACTTGTCATTAAAGAAAAACTCTTAATGCCTGTTAGTTATAACAATTATGCAATGTGGATTTCATTTGCAGAAAAACAGAATTACTCGATAAAGCAAAAAGTAAAAGAATGAGTAACAGTCGCTAGAACATCTTTATTACTGGTCAATAACGAAGATTTTAATCAAATTTGCACAATACGAACCATCACAATGCAGTTCCAACACTTAAAACACATCTGAAAATGGAAAAGCGGCTTGCGAAGGCACCATGATGTCCGCCAAGTAGCAAACAGTTCCAGCTATGCCTTCATACAAGCTAAACGGATTATCAGGGACTCGTGAATGACGCTTAAATTCTTGTGACTCCATGAACTGAGCAAATGCAATTGCCCTATGCAGATATTTCGGATTATTAGTTAATCTGTAAAGGAGTAAAAATACATAGCCACTTCCAGCAACTCCGTGACAAATTCCCGGGCCCTTCTTTAACAGCCCTTTCGTCCACACTAGCTCTGCCATCTTTTCGCATGCTTGTAGATATTTCTCCTCGTGCCCCACCAAGTATGCTTTGGCCATTAAATAAACAACCCCGGGCGCACCGTGACACCAATGAACCAGTTTGTGTGGTTTACCAATGTCATCTGTGGCACTGGGAAAATTGCCTTCGCTGTCTTGCAGGCTCAACAGATAGTCTACACTGGCTTTAACGTCCTTCGCATCGACAGGGTTTGCATCTAAATAGCCAGGAACACTCATTAAAATTTGTAAAATAATGCTTAAACCGTGTGCAGCCCCAAAGTATTCCACACCATAATACGCATACATTAATGGGCAGGCACTTTGATGACGGGAAGCATACTTGCGTCCTGATGCTACAATTACTCTACATATTTCGTGCAGATCTGGAATTTGGGGATTTGTGTTGGTTTCTTTAGCCATCCACAAAGCTCCACAGATGTAACCACTGCGCCCCACGAGCAACTCGTCGGATCCACAGTCTAAAAACTGCATTTCCTTACATGTATTGGCTGCTTCATAATACATTTTTCTAAAGAAGTCGCTTCGTCCAATATCATTGGTCGCCTTGTACACTGCCGCAGCAACTGCATAAATACCACAATTTCCCAAGAGAAACGAAGGTACATCCTTTTTACGAGTAGCATACTTCTGTGCCACTGCCAGAGCGGGGTTCAGATACTCCACCGCCTGTGCTAAAAAACCGCTACGCTGCTTCTGCAAGGCAGGAATCTTGCTCAAGTGGTAGTACATGTAGGCAACGCCAGCTGTTCCTAGATACAAACCATTCTCGCCGTTCAACTCCACTGGTTTCAAGTGAGTGGTGATATTTTCAAGCATGGTGTTGACTTCGTCTATAAGATGGGTTGCGGGGATCTCCAAACTCGAACTGCTGACTTCGTTAAAGTCGTGCAAAGTGTTGGGGAAAAAAAGGGTTTGCGCCATTGTTGGTTTCTTTAACTGTTTCTCGCCAAATATACTGGCAGCTAATCTGATGAGTGTTCTTGGTAGGATTTGGGCTCCTGGGTCAATATAGGGAATACATATGAACTATCGATTCGAGAGCTAGTAACATAAGAGGGAGGCTACACAATACAGAACCGGTCGAGGAGCTTCAACTTAAAGTAAACTACACCAATAAATTAACAAATGCAAGTTGAATCAGGGCCGCGCCAAGCCAGTGTGCAATGTGTGCACCGCACACGGGCTGCCAAATTCAGGGGCGGACAAAAAGGTTTAAAAATTATATACAAATTACAAAAAAAAATGTACAATTTTTTTTACTTTACAAATTTTAGAAGTTCAAAAATATGATGTACCTATATAGGTATAAAAAATGTTTATTGTGTAAATGAACACCTGATAATATGGTTACATGGATTATTGTTTATGTAAATTCTCGAAGTTAGTTTTTATTTCGTGGTGGCTAATTGTTAAACGAAGCCAACTTGAAGGAACGCTTTCCACGCATCTTTATGCAATGATTACAAAAAAGCCGGATATTTATCAGAAGCAACAAAACGTGACTTTTCAGAAAACTGGCGGCTGGCGGCTTTTATTGACTGTGAAACATATCGTATTTATGAAGTAGGTATTTATATTATTTTTGATCGGGGTGTCGGCGATCTCTTTTGTCGGTAAGTACCTAATTGTTTAAAGCTAATTTTAAGAAATATAATATTATATGATGCTTACATTAATGCTGTGGTAATATAGGTGCAATGATAATTATTTGGTCATTTAATTTTTGAATTGGCTGCAGAGAAGATCGAGTAGAGAAAATTAATTTTGTTAGTGATTGTGTTTTGAAGAAAGTTGAAGAAAAGTTATAAATATGGTAAGTACCTACATACATATCAATCATATATCAATCAATACACAGATAGTTACCTACATATTCTTAAATTGTATTAAGTAATAAAATTGTTATAATTTTTCTAGAACAGAAAAACGAAAAGGCTGTCGGGTTTTCAGTATCGAAAACAAAGTCTACAAAAAAAAAAGAAGAAAAGAAAAAATTGGCCAATACTTTAGAAAAATATTTGAAGCTTTGCGTCGTGCTCTTAAACTCGTCGCGCGTGCTTTAAAGGCGTACTTATACACTAGTATCATAATAAACTATTAAATACGAGTATTAAACAGGGGCGTTTAATTATTATTTATTTATTACTTCCTTTTACGATAAAGGAAGTATTGGATTCACCCCAAAAATTCGAAATTGAGTTTTCAACAGATCTTCACGTTTTAGAGTCCCCTGATCCCAAAAAACATATTTTTTTTCATTGGTCTGTGTGTCTGTCTGTCTGTCTGTCTGTGTGTCTGTCTGTCTGTGAACAGAATATCTCAAAAACGAAAAGAGGTATGGCGTTGAAACTTCATATATAAGTTTTGTGTACTATGTAGATGAGACAGCAAGCTTTTGAAGAAAATCGCATAACCGGAAGTAGGTGTTTACTCTTGTGATTTTTCAGTTTTTTTCGATTTTTTCAAAAACGGCTCTAACGATTTTTTTCAAAGTTTACATTTTTATTACATTTTTAATGTGCATTGACGTGAGATAGATGATTTTCCAGTTGAAAACTTCTAAAGTGGGTTTCTTTTGTTTTTTTTTTCTATTTTTTTTATTAACTCCTATTTTAAATAGAACACCCGGTATATTATTACATTTTTGAATTCTGCTTAAGATTTTAGAGAAAATTTGTCTCTTCAACTAACGCTCTATTTTGTACCGTTTTTGTAGAATTCGTAATTTTTGAAAATTTTTGACAAATGCTTAAAAATTAAAAATTAAATTTTTGACTAATTATAAGATCACTGTAAAAGGAAGTTGTGTGAGTGTATCACACCAGATTTTTATATTACATATACAATCTCGGTTTGAAGAATATTATTTTTAGCAAACAGTTATAGAAATTTTGAGAAAATGTTTGTAATTTTATTCGAAACTATACTTTTAACAAAAAAAAAACGTTTTAAACCAAAGTTATAATTGCTTAACATATGATCTAGTTTTAAAGAATTTTAATTTTATCAAACAATTAGAAAAATCTTGAGGACATTTTTGAATGCATTTAATTATGCTTTCAAAAACTGCTTTTACAAGAAATTGTAAACAAGTTGCATAATATATGATCTTGTTCTAAAGAATTCAGTTTTTATCAAATAAATATAACTCTTCCGACAAATGAAGTATCATCTCCGGTTGGCCGATTTTATCCAACAATTTATATTAAAAACGTAGATTAGTAATTTACGTTACAAAACCGGAAAGTAGTGTTTTGCAAGTGGAACCAAGTAGATTTCAGCTTGGGGAGACCTGCAAAACACTTTCCGGGTATATATCGTACAATATTTTTTACGACATCCAAGTCCATACTTTCAAACTTGCGAATTCACTTTCGAAAATTCAAAAGTATTTATTCTTTGACATCCTAACAACGATACAAACTTGTTTCCATAGTAACGAAGGCATCAGGGATCGGTAAGGTCTACACATTAACCTTTTTCTGTGACGCAACAATTTTCTCTCTATATTTAACAATAAGGAACTGGACGAAACAAAAAATCTGCAGTTTTTGGTCAGGTTCGCCGTAAGTATGGCTTGTTTTATAATACTGTCAATGTGCCATTTGTTAAAATGACAGTAAAGTAATGCGCAATAACGAGCAAGCAGGTAAGCCTAAAATTTTATTTTAAGAGTTAGGGCAAAGAGCATATAGTTAGAGATTAGAGTTAGGGACTTCTTCAAAGAGGAGGAACATCGGATTACATAGGCCAAGAATGTCTTGGTTTGAATAATGTGTTATTTAGAACATCCTTTACATTAAAGGTTAGGTATATGTCAAATTCTTTCTGAAGTCTACTACCTGTGATCTAAATGATCTTTTTGAATTTCACTGTAATATAAAAAATACGTTTAAAACGCTATGTTTTGTTATTTCTGACGTCACAGAAAAAGGGTAAGGTGTAGACTTTAATACCTTTGCCGATCCCTGATGTCCGTTTTTCGATCTTGGCAGGCAAAACATTACTTTCTGCAGAAAAATTATCCAGAAACAGTGGCGTCGCTAGGGGGTGGGCCGGGTGGGCCTGGGCCCACATAAAACTGACTTGGCCCACCCGTTGGCCCACCTTGGCCCCTGGATCACTCTGTGTTAAATTAATTTTAAAATACATTAAGTAATCAACATTATAAAACGATATATATAAATCTTCTAGTGAATTACAAACGGAAATATTGCCACCACTAGATGATTTATTGAAATCGTTTTTAATCGTGTTTAAATTTAAGCTCCACTGCTGAACTAGTAGGTTCCTAGCTTAAAGCGAACAACACAGTCCAATGCATGCGCGCGCATTAAGTTAGACAGATTTGTAAGCTGTAACAGTGTAACCATAATATTGATTAAGTTAAGAGTACCTACAATTAAACTATTTGCATTACACATATGCACAATGAATAAACGAAGTATCAGAGAGTACTTTTCTGCTGCGACTTCAACACAAAGTGTAAGTAAAAAGAAGAAAGTTGTTAGTGAAGAAGTTGCAATTTCCGAAAGTGAAATTTTTACACGTGGAAGTGACTCTGAAGAAGAATCATTTGCCGGATACGTTGAAAGTGAAAATTCAAGTTTAATAAGTAATCTGAGCGATTTAAATTTGGGAGCTGACGATTCCGACATCGAACACAGGTTAATGGTAAATATAAATTGTTTTACTCAGTAGGTCTGAGTATATGTCCGTCTAGATGTCTTTTTCTCACTTGTGAATCATGATGGCTTCTCGACGTCTAGATCTAGATCTCTAGAAAATGGCCCAGAACAACCTAAGTTAAAGGTTTATGCGCAAAGAAAATATGGAAAGGTGGCGGAATTTCAAAGTTCAATGGTATGAAAAGTTCAAGTGGGTCGAGTACAGTGTTTAAGAAGATGGTGCATACTGTTTTCCTTGCAGATTTTTCTCTTCACAAAGACAAGAAAATAATGTACCATTTTTAAGTGTTGGATATACTAACTGGAAACGGGCCATGGCAAAGAATTCTTGTTTTAATAAACATTTAATCAGTGTAAAACGTAAGAAAAGTGAAGTGATGTGGGTAGAATACAATTTAAGAAAAAGTAAAAGTTTATCAGTAGTAACGCAAATAAGTGATGCTAATTTAAAACAAGTGGAAGAAATAGAAAATACCTTGGGATAATTACAGAATGTCTTCTTTTTATTGCAGTTTAAGGAATAGCTTTTAGAGGACATGATGAATCAGATTTAAGTTCCAATAAAGGAAATTTTTTAGAGTTATTAAAATTTTTGGGAAAAAACAATGCTTTTCTTAAAACAAGATTAAATAATACAGGGAAGAATTCTAAGTATTTGCATCCAATAATTCGTAATGAACTTCTTACGATAATTTCCGAATTAGTTATTCGAGAAATCAACCAAGAAATCTATAAAAGTGATTGTTACGCCATCATGGTAGATGAAACAAAAGACATTTCTAAAACTGAGCAAATATCAATTGTTATTAGATATTATTATGAAGGAACATTATACGAGCGACTTTTGGGTTTTGTGTCTGCAGAAGCACTTAATGCAGGGGCTCTGTTTGGTCATATAAAAAAAAATTGAATGAGTGCAGTATAGACTTGGGTAAGTGTGTTGCACAAACATACGACGGTGCAAGTGTCATGTGTGGAAAATTTAACGGAGTTCAAGCGCTGTTTCAGAAAGAGGTACCCCAAGCAATTTACGTACAGTCGCGGAATTAAAAATCCGGACACTTAAAATGATTCAGTGTAGATCTTACTTTACTTTACTTACGTGGTGAAATTAGTGAAAATCAAAATAATTACTGGTATATGACAGCATGCCTCATTTAAGAGTCGAACAAAAAATGCAAGTAATTACATTACCCAAAAATTGCAAAAATCATCTGTAAGACTCGTCCGGATTTTTAATGCCGCAACTGTACATTGTTTCAATCGTAAATTAAATTAGGTTTAGTAGATGTGTCAAAGAAGCCGAAGCATTTTTTTCCTTACTGGAAAAGTTGTACGTTTTTTGTTCAGGTTCCAGCATACACATTAATGGTTATTTAACCAACAAGTGTGTTAATAAAGGTGATTAATAATCGAGAGATTTTAACGCGTGAGCGAGTGGAGCGAGCGAACGCGTTAATGAGCGAGATTATTAATCACCGATTAACATAAGAGTTGGTTACAAGACTTTTCCGTTAATCGTACGTTTATTAAAATCCATCAAAAATATTTATTAGTTTTGACATTTCAGATACATTTGACGTTTAGTACGTATGGTTGCCGATGCCGGAGCAACTTTGCGCCAATTAAAATACTTGGCGATTTGAAATCCACCTCTGTTGCCGAAGGATACATTGAGAACTCGATAGGTATAAAATACAAACTGCCACAAAGATATTGAGCGAAGCGTTTTCTAATGTAAATATTTATATTAATAAATCCACGGAATAATTTAACCTTTAGTTTTGACATTTCAGATACATTTGACGTTTAGTACGTATGGTTGCCTATATAAATTCATTGCGAAAACGGGTCTATTAATGCATGATTTTTTAGACAAAATCATGCATTAATGAGTCGATATATAAACGATTGACGGAAAATTTATTAAAACTCAGAAACAAATTTATCCAGACAAAAAACCAGTTGAACTAAAGCGAATTTGTTTTACACGTTGGACAAGCCAAATTCACGCTTGTTTGGCAATTAAAAAGACATTGGATGCGATTTTAGTTTTATTGCATAATGTTTATAACGAAAATGAAAGGGGCGAAAAAAAGGCCGAGGCTCGAGGATTGTTGTCACAACTAGATTTCTATTTTGTTTTGCAATTGCACATGTTCTATGATATTCTTTTGAAATTTAAAAGAATCAGTGATATGTTACAAAACAAAAATTCTACGTGTCGGAGGCAATTTTTCTTATAGAAAGAGCAAAAGAGCAATTTCCAGTAGAAAGGGAAAATTTCGATAATTTTAATAAGCTTTATGAAGCAGCTGTTGAAATAGCCAATGCATGTGATATAGATACAAATGAAGTTAACAAACGTGTCAGAAAGGTTCCAAAAAAATTAAAACATTTTGTTATTGTTAAAACGGGGATAAATAAGTCAATTTTAAATATTACAGATTTTTTAGCAGATAAATAAAAAATCATTTTGTCAAAATTGTTTAATAATTAACATTTTTAAAATTTTAGACGTTTCGCCAGTTTTGTTAGCATCATCAGTAAAAAATTGCAATTGAAGGTTTATAAAACAGATTAAAATTATAATTATTTTACATTGCTGAAATATAAAGAAAATTTTTAGGTTAGCGAAGATGCAACTATATTTCGAAATTAGCGTACTTACTTGAGTTATTTTAAAAGTAGAATTATTATCACATGTTTAATTTCAGAAATTCATTAATAAAACAACACTTTAGGAACAAGTAGTTCCATAATTAAATATTAAATTGGTATTTAGTTGAAAGTTTTAACATACTGCAAGATGGAAGGTTAAATGGGCAAACATTTTCTTTATATTTCAGCAATGTAAAATAATTATAATTTTAATCTGTTTTATAAACCTTCAATTGCAATTTTTTACTGATGATGCTAACAAAACTGGCGAAACGTCTAAAATTTTAAAAATGTTAATTATTAAACAATTTTGACAAAATGATTTTTTATTTATCTGCTAAAAAATCTGTAATATTTAAAATTGACTTATTTATCCCCGTTTAACAATCAAATTTATAAAAAGTCAATAAATTAAACTTACATTTTGTTATTACTCAGAATTTAAATTTGGAAAACATAGGGCCAAATTCAAAAGAATCATTCAAGATTCAATTGTACATTCCTGTGACTGATATAATTTTAAGTGAGCTAAATAATCGATTTTCGTCTCACAAGGATTTATTCATGGGTTTGACTTGCTTTAACCCTAATTTTAAAGATAAATTTTAAATTTTTAAGAATATTGTTGCCTTTGCTAAACACTATAATTCCGATCTAGAACTATTGAGTAGAATAGGGCTAGTTCACCCCCACTCCTTTTATTTGATTCGCGGATTCGCGGTTTAATTCGCGGATTTATTCGCGGATTTCGCGGAATTTTCGCGGATTGACCCAATTAATTTCGCGGTTTGATCTAATTAATCACATATGAAGTTTGATATATAATTTACATATGTGCTACTGATTAAATTACGCATTAGCTTCCGATTAAATTACGCGCGGCCATTTTTAATTTGCTTCCGGAATTACGCGGCGGCGCGCATGAATGGATTAACCAGAGTTCCATTAACCCTACTTACTATAGGAAATTTATCAGATTTTTTTTCTAAGTTCAATTTTTTGAATTTAAATCTCCCGGGTGTCCGCCATCTTGGTTTTCTGCGCGCGCACTTCTCACAGGTGTCGTTTTTAATTTTGAATTTTCGCGGAAATATTTGAATTTCAAACTGCTAAATCTTCCGTCTCCCTCATCGAAGCTGCTCTCTCTCTCTCTCATGCACGGAGGCCATTTTAATTTCGCGCGAATATTTGAATTTTAAATTTGTTCAGATTTTTTTTTCTAAGTCCCTGTTTTGGTAGATTTATCTCTCTCTCTCTTCTGCTCTGGTTGTCTCTCTCTTGCAGTCACAGGATGGATGTTTAATTTTAAAAAAATCTCTGGCGGACTTGGATTTGAACCCTCTACGTTTGCATACACATTGGGCTCACATCGATCGATGCCGCTAGACCACGGAGCGCTACGGGATTTAAAGGGTTTGAACAAAACGTCATTTCACAGCTCTGCAGTCACACCGCTCGAATTTAAACAAACTATTTTTTCAGAAATTCAAATTATAAGCACAGGAATGTGCAGCTTGATGTGATTAAAGGTAGATGCAATTTTTTAAAAATTGATTTCGCGCGTGATTACGTCATAATTAATTATTTTATTTTTATCGTTAGGCCCGGTATTACAAACAGTCAGTGAAAGTTTGCACTTCGGATTCTGCGAATATAGTCCTGAAATAGTTTAAAAATATACTCAAAAATTAATTACTTATTTTATATAGCGAGATCATAATTACGCGGCTGTTATTTTCAATTTTCAACATAAAATGTGTAATTATTCGCAATGGTTTTTGCCCCGGGTGCGTTTTCAGTTAACTTGATTGTTAGCACAGACAATGGAATTTGCATGATATCACCGACTCTGCAGAACTTTCTATTTTGTCATCCTCAAATGGCCTAACAGGTCGTTGCCTGTCGGTCACAATTATATATATCAGCAATAAGACAACATGAATAAGAAGATATACGTATTGCTTGAGTAAGAAAGAGATAAACATAGTAGCAAGTATTGGAGAAGGCTTGACTAATTTTAATTATGACATTTGTCAACTAAACATGTCTACTAATATAATTTTTTGTATGGCTATCTTTTTCTTACTCATATAGGTAAGAAAGGGTGGGGCGTTGCTTTCAGCTACCGTGTTCCGAAGATATCCGAGTCTTATTGTATAAGAATGGTTGTCCCCCATAAATTTGAATAAAAACAGACAATTTCGTTGAAAAAAAATAGCTTTTCAATATCGTTTGCAAATAAAACAAGGGATACTTGTAAAAATATAAGTCAAACCATTTTTCTTGTAAAAAAATTTACGAAAAGACGTGTGTGTTGACGATAAATTAAAATAAATTTGAATAAAAGCACGCAAAATTACGAAAATACGTATGTGTTGACTCCCAAAGTAACAAAAATTTGAATAAAAACGCACAATTTCCAAAGCATTTCGTTTAAAGTTTTAGAAAATCGACATCATCTCCCATGAAAATTTATAAAAATTGGCATCTTGTCACATTCAATTCTGCAAAAACGACAAAAAAACATTTTTATACAACTTTCATTGAAAAATAGTAAAATTTTACGAAAATACGTCTGTGTTGACGACAAATTGAAATAAATTTTGAATAAAAGCCCGCAAAAATTACGAAAAGACGTATGTGTTCGCAAAAATTACGAAAATACCGACGAAAATTGAACAAAAATCACTCAATTACACAGCATCTCACATAAATTTTTACAAAATCGCCATCATGTTACATAAACTATGCATAATTTTGCAAACGTTTAACAAATAAACCGTCATTTTTTAAAGTACATCACACAATTATGAAATCGTGGCTCAATTTATATGAATTTTCGATACTTTGTATGTGAAAAATAGCTTCAATTACTAATATTTGAATAAAAACATGCAATTTCCAAAGCATTTCGTTTAAAATTTTAGAAAATCGACATCATCTCCCATGAAAATTTATAAAAATCGGCATCTTGTCACATTAAATTCTGCAAAAACGACAAAAAACAATATTTTTATACAACTTTCATTGAAAAATAGTAAAATTTTACGAAAATACGTCTGTGTTGACGACAAATGAAAATAAATTTGAATAAAAACACGCAAAAATTACGAAAAGACGTATGTGTTGACCCCCAAAGTAACAAAAATTTGAATAAAAACACGCAATCATACAGCATCTCACATAAATTTTTACAAAAACTGACATCATGTCACATAAATTATGCAAAAATGGCATTTTAATTTAACACACGATGAAAATTTAATAAAAATATTGCAATTACGCATCATCTCACTTAAAAAATTATCACATTTCATTTTACAAAACGATTTATAATAACGAAAATGATGTAAAACAGTTTTAGAGTTATTTCTAAGCATAATTTTGTAAATGTTTTACACTTTTTTATAAAATGTATAGCCAAAAATTAAAAGAAATCACAATTTTTTAAATTATATTACGCCATTATGAAATCGTAGATTGATTTTTTGAAATTTTACACTTTGTAACTGTAAAATAACTTCAAATACTAATATTTTAGCTTTAGATTTTGTAATTATTGCAGATTCGTGAAAAACAAAAGCAGAGTAGAAATAAAAAAAACACAAACACTTTGTAATAAACAAATATATTGTTCTTATTTCGTATAATACTAAATAATATAAAAATAATTGTACAGCTGAATGTCTTATTTTCAAAAAATTCGTTAGCAATTTACAAAACTGTAGTTTGAGGTGCACAACATTTCAAATTAAAAAGGCTGCAAGTAATAAAATCAGAAGTCGTTTACATGGGGTCGTAGAACAAATTTCATTATGTCATTTTAAAGTTTAAGATGCACCCAATCTAGAATACCCTTCGTTTTTGGTGTTGATGACATCTGCCTTAGAGGCGTTTTTGTAACAGCCCTTTTTTGGAGGCGTTTCCTTATCGGCGTTCTTCTGACTGAACCTTTTTGATGTGGACTTGGATGAGTAGCTGGTGTTTTTAATTTATATTCTAAATCGGACTCGCAGTTATCAGTTTCCATTTCGGTTTTTCCTGTAGTACCAGTCGGGGTTGGCTTCTTTTGCTGTTTAGGTTTAGCTAGCAGCACATTAGCAACGTTAAGGTCTTTGATGTAAGCAGAAAACTGTAGGCGTCCGGGTGGATTAATAGTTTTTCGAGGCCGCAGAGTGTCGTGAACTAAATCGACTATGTTAGACGCCGGTAAAATTTCACCCTTTATAGTAACGGTACCCTTGTGATCCCAGCTCACATCGTTTGAGGCACTCAAAATGCGTAGGAAAACTTCAGCTTTTTTCTTAAAAGTTTTGGAAGTGTAGATAAAATAACGGCATTTGATAGGCTGTCACTGGTTGTTTCAATAGGTATTTTGATTGGCTGCCGCGCCTGGTTTGTGAAATGAAGGTACCTTTGTAAAACCTGATTGTACTGGATCCATTTATCGTGATCAGTTAATTTGGACTTTAAAACTTTTTGCATTTCGTCATCAAGCTGTGATAATATATTTTTCTCCGCATTCTCGCCAGACTTAAGACGTTGGACAAATTCCGGCGATACAATCAACATCTTCCGCTCTTGGTCCATTTTAGTCGAAAAGGAGCTCAATCGTTTGTTCTAGTAGAGCCGTCGTGAATAAACTAGCTTAAAATAAAGACTTTCATAATAAATATATAAAAAAAATATGACAGGTACGGGAATCGAACCCGTATTCTCTCTAGAGATCAGAGCTTAAATCTGACGCCTTAACCATTCGGCCAACCTGCCTCCCTATATAAACGACCACTCTCTGCATAATTAAGAAAACATATAGTTTAAAAAGCCTTCTACATGCAATTTCATACAATATTTCATATAAATTAAGCCATGTACAAATTTCTAAATCAGGTTTTGATATATATTTTATCGAAAGACTTGACCCTCAGCTGCCGTTTTATTATTTGTCGTGATGCGTCATCGCTGAATTTTACAAGTGCCATCCTGTCTGCGATGTGATGGACGCAGTGTTTCCATACCTTTTTATTTTAAAATTCTATAAAATCAGAGGTCCAAACTGCTGCCGCATCAGGTAACAGAGTACAGTGGTTTAAAACGTGTTAGTGAGGCATCAGTCGGGCCTCTGGTTTTATAAAATTTTAAAATAAAAAGGGATGGAGACATTGCGTACGTCACACAGCAGACAGGATGGCTCTTGTAAATTCAACGATGACGCATCACGACAAATAATAAAATGGCAGCTGTAGGTCAAGTCTTTCGATAAAATATATATCAAAACCTGATTTAGAAATTTGTACATGGCTTAATTTATATGAAATATTGTATGAAATTGCATGTAGAAGGCTTTTTAAACTATATGTTTTCTTAATTATGCAGAGAGTGGTCGTTTATATAGGGAGGCAGGTTGGCCGAATGGTTAAGGCGTCAGATTTAAGCTCTGATCTCTAGAGAGAATACGGGTTCGATTCCCGTACCTGTCATATTTTTTATATATATTTATTATAAAAGTCTTTATTTTAAGCTAGTTTATTCACGACGGCTCTACTAGAACAAACGATTGAGCTCCTTTTCGACTAAAATGGACCAAGAGCGGAAGATGTTGATTGTATCGCCGGAATTTGTCCAACGTCTTAAGTCTGGCGAGAATGCGGAGAAAAATATATTATCACAGCTTGATGACGAAATGCAAAAAGTTTTAAAGTCCAAATTAACTGATCACGATAAATGGATCCAGTACAATCAGGTTTTACAAAGGTACCTTCATTTCACAAACCAGGCGCGGCAGCCAATCAAAATACCTATTGAAACAACCAGTGACAGCCTATCAAATGCCGTTATTTTATCTACACTTCCCAAAACTTTTAAGAAAAAAGCTGAAGTTTTCCTACGCATTTTGAGTGCCTCAAACGATGTGAGCTGGGATCACAAGGGTACCGTTACTATAAAGGGTGAAATTTTACCGGCGTCTAACATAGTCGATTTAGTTCACGACTCTCTGCGGCCTCAAAAAACTATTAATCCACCCGGACGCCTACAGTTTTCTGCTTACATCAAAGACCTTAACGTTGCTAATGTGCTGCTAGCTAAACCTAAACAGCAAAAGAAGCCAACCCCGACTGGTACTACAGGAAAAACCGAAATGGAAACTGATAACTGCGAGTCCGATTTAGAATATAAATTAAAAACACCAGCTACTCATCCAAGTCCACATCAAAAAGGTTCAGTCAGAAGAACGCCGATAAGGAAACGCCTCCAAAAAAGGGCTGTTACAAAAACGCCTCTAAGGCAGATGTCATCAACACCAAAAACGAAGGGTATTCTAGATTGGGTGCATCTTAAACTTTAAAATGACATAATGAAATTTGTTCTACGACCCCATGTAAACGACTTCTGATTTTATTACTTGCAGCCTTTTTAATTTGAAATGTTGTGCACCTCAAACTATAGTTTTGTAAATTGCTAACGAATTTTTTGAAAATAAGACATTCAGCTGTACAATTATTTTTATATTATTAAGTATTATACGAAATAAGAACAATATATTTGTTTATTACAAAGTGTTTGTGTTTTTTTTATTTCTACTCTGCTTTTGTTTTTCACGAATCTGCAATAATTACAAAATCTAAAGCTAAAATATTAGTATTTGAAGTTATTTTACAGTTACAAAGTGTAAAATTTCAAAAAATCAATCTACGATTTCATAATGGCGTAATATAATTTAAAAAATTGTGATTTCTTTTAATTTTTGGCTATACATTTTATAAAAAAGTGTAAAACATTTACAAAATTATGCTTAGAAATATCTCTAAAACTGTTTTACATCATTTTCGTTATTATAAATCGTTTTGTAAAATGAAATGTGATAATTTTTTAAGTGAGATGATGCGTAATTGCAATATTTTTATTAAATTTTCATCGTGTGTTAAATTAAAATGCCATTTTTGCATAATTTATGTGACATGATGTCAGTTTTTGTAAAAATTTATGTGAGATGCTGTATGATTGCGTGTTTTTATTCAAATTTTTGTTACTTTGGGGGTCAACACATACGTCTTTTCGTAATTTTTGCGTGTTTTTATTCAAATTTATTTTCATTTGTCGTCAACACAGACGTATTTTCGTAAAATTTTACTATTTTTCAATGAAAGTTGTATAAAAATATTGTTTTTTGTCGTTTTTGCAGAATTTAATGTGACAAGATGCCGATTTTTATAAATTTTCATGGGAGATGATGTCGATTTTCTAAAATTTTAAACGAAATGCTTTGGAAATTGCATGTTTTTATTCAAATATTAGTAATTGAAGCTATTTTTCACATACAAAGTATCGAAAATTCATATAAATTGAGCCACGATTTCATAATTGTGTGATGTACTTTAAAAAATGACGGTTTATTTGTTAAACGTTTGCAAAATTATACATAGTTTATGTAACATGATGGCGATTTTGTAAAAATTTATGTGAGATGCTGTGTAATTGAGTGATTTTTGTTCAATTTTCGTCGGTATTTTCGTAATTTTTGCGAACACATACGTCTTTTCGTAATTTTTGCGGGCTTTTATTCAAAATTTATTTCAATTTGTCGTCAACACAGACGTATTTTCGTAAAATTTTACTATTTTTCAATGAAAGTTGTATAAAAATATTGTTTTTTGTCGTTTTTGCAGAATTTAATGTGACAAGATGCCGATTTTTATAAATTTTCATGGGAGATGTCGATTTTCTAAAATTTTGAACGAAATGCTTTGGAAATTGTGAGTTTTTATTCAAATTTTTGTTACTTTGGGAGTCAACACATACGTATTTTCGTAATTTTGCGTGCTTTTATTCAAATTTATTTTAATTTGTCGTCAACACACGTCTTTTCGTAAATTTTTTTACAAGAAAAATGGTTTGACTTATATTTTTACAAGTATCCCTTGTTTTATTTGCAAACGATATTGAAAAGCTATTTTTTTTTCAACGAAATTGTCTGTTTTTATTCAAATTTATGGGGGACAACCATTCTTATACAATAAGACTCGGATATCTTCGGAACACGGTAGCTGAAAGCAACGCCCCACCCTTTCTTACCTATATGTGTAAGAAAAAGATAGCCATACAAAAAATTATATTAGTAGACATGTTTAGTTGACAAATGTCATAATTAAAATTAGTCAAGCCTTCTCCAATACTTGCTACTATGTTTATCTCTTTCTTACTCAAGCAATACGTATATCTTCTTATTCATGTTGTCTTATTGCTGATATATATAATTGTGACCGACAGGCAATGACCTGTTAGGCCATTTGAGGATGACAAAATAGAAAGTTCTGCAGAGTCGGTGATATCATGCAAATTCCATTGTCTGTGCTAACAATCAAGTTAACTGAAAACGCACCCGGGGCAAAAACCATTGCGAATAATTACACATTTTATGTTGAAAATTGAAAATAACAGCCGCGTAATTATGATCTCGCTATATAAAATAAGTAATTAATTTTTGAGTATATTTTTAAACTATTTCAGGACTATATTCGCAGAATCCGAAGTGCAAACTTTCACTGACTGTTTGTAATACCGGGCCTAACGATAAAAATAAAATAATTAATTATGACGTAATCACGCGCGAAATCAATTTTTAAAAAATTGCATCTACCTTTAATCACATCAAGCTGCACATTCCTGTGCTTATAATTTGAATTTCTGAAAAAATAGTTTGTTTAAATTCGAGCGGTGTGACTGCAGAGCTGTGAAATGACGTTTTGTTCAAACCCTTTAAATCCCGTAGCGCTCCGTGGTCTAGCGGCATCGATCGATGTGAGCCCAATGTGTATGCAAACGTAGAGGGTTCAAATCCAAGTCCGCCAGAGATTTTTTTAAAATTAAACATCCATCCTGTGACTGCAAGAGAGAGACAACCAGAGCAGAAGAGAGAGAGAGATAAATCTACCAAAACAGGGACTTAGAAAAAAAAATCTGAACAAATTTAAAATTCAAATATTCGCGCGAAATTAAAATGGCCTCCGTGCATGAGAGAGAGAGAGAGCAGCTTCGATGAGGGAGATGGAAGATTTAGCAGTTTGAAATTCAAATATTTCCGCGAAAATTCAAAATTAAAAACGACACCTGTGAGAAGTGCGCGCGCAGAAAACCAAGATGGCGGACACCCGGGAGATTTAAATTCAAAAAATTGAACTTAGAAAAAGAATCTGAAAAATTTCCTATAGTAAGTAGGGTTAATGGAACTCTGGTTAATCCATTCATGCGCGCCGCCGCGTAATTCCGGAAGCAAATTAAAAATGGCCGCGCGTAATTTAATCGGAAGCTAATGCGTAATTTAATCAGTAGCACATATGTAAATTACATATCAAACTTCATATGTGATTAATTAGATCAAACCGCGAAATTAATTGGGTCAATCCGCGAAAATTCCGCGAATAAAACCGCGAATCCGCGAATCAAATAAAAGGAGTGGGGGTGAACTAGCCCTATTCTACTCTATTGCAATCCGAATTAAAAATATTACCAAGTACTATAAAAAAATACGAAGTTGAGAATAAAATTAAAATAGAAAACATAATGCAGTTCGTGGATATGGTGAAAAATATAAATTGGCGTTTTCCGAAACTAATAAATTATCTTTAATAAGTATTACTATTCCAGTATCCAGTGCTGCTTGTGAAAGATCATTTTCATGCTTAAGGCGTTTAAAAAATTATTTAAGAAATACCATGACTAATGAGAAGCTTTCTACTTCAGCAATAATAAATATTGAAAAACAAATAGCAAAAAACATTTGTTTGGAAGAAGTTGTGGATATATTTGCCAAGAAACATCCGAGAAGATTGTTGTTAGAATGTTAGATTAAAAAAATATTAAAGTTCACAACCAAAACAAAATATATTAGTATTGAAATTAGTTTTTAGTTGTTAATCGTATACAAGTAATAGTATTTAAATGTTTTTTTTTTTTGTTTTTTTTTGTTTTTAGGCTACATAATATACCAATTCTTAAAATAAGCCTGCATATGTTTAATTGATACCTATGTCCTATTGTTGAAATTTGTGCGTCGAAAAATGATGCCGCTCCATTAAATTTGCGTCGAAAATAAGTGGGCTACATTTTGACATACAACACACAACGTAAATATTTATCAATGTGTACGCGGCTTTAGCTGAATTATTTGCCTCACTAAAGCCGCGTACACATTAATAAATATTTACGTTGTGTGTTGTATTTCAAAATGTAGGGCACTTATTTGCGGCGCAAATTTAATGCAGGTGCATTATTTTGCGACGCACAAATGTGTGTTGTGCGTCGTGTGTCGGCGATCCGCCTGTTCGTCGATTTGCAGCGCGGCGCATTGTACCTACATTCTCTTATTATTAATAAGTTTTATATTTACATCAATTGTGGAAATAAAGAGCAATAACAGAAGATAGAATGTAATCGAGTAACGTCTTTCTTTCTTATTATTGAGTTTATTTTTATTTTTTCGAGTTAAATGGCGCATTATAATAAATGCCGTAGATTTATTTTTTACTAATACTAAGTAATAAGGCATGGTTAATCAATAATTTCCTTCTATAAGTCAGAAAATTCATTCCTAAAACTAAATTAAAATTAAAACAACGCGTACACATATATGCACTACCAACATACGTCTACATCAGCACAACGTTGCGCCGCAAATCTCTTCGAAGTTCAAGTAAAAACCAACTGGACGATGGATAGCGTGCGTCGTTTGCCACGAAAATATTTGTGTGCGTTTGTGTTCGGCGAACCGTCCACATCTACATTAATTTCAACGCACACGCACAAATTTGCGTCAAATATAACGCACAACGTAAATATTTATTAATGTGGACGCGGCTTAACGTTCGGCTAAATAAACTTCAGCTTCGCCACATAAAGTATCACTTTTACTCCTGATAACATAATCTACTATTATTTTATTTCGGATCGATCTATTAAACCGCCTTCCCTGTAAAGAAGAAGCAGACACTTACTAATTTTCACTAATACATTAACAAATCCTTCTTTATGACATGCTCAAATATTCCAGGGCTTAGACGGATAATATTTACTGCATGAAAGTAAAATAACAGGTAGGCTTTGGAACTGTTTTTTTTAACGTCAAAAATACGAGTGTTTTCAAAGTCTACCTATTTATTTTAATTTCATACAAGACACGATAAAACATTTTTCACCATCTTTAGATGGCTGTAAATCCTCAGGGATGGATTTTTGTATATAGGTAATTTGAGTTAAATCGCCTTATTTTGAGCTCTAGTATATGTGGTTTAATTTTTTCCGCACCTTTCAGGACGCCCTGTATGCTCTTTGGTAATAACACTGCCTCTTACACTTACAAGCCATGCTGTTGGAGATTTGGCAACGCTGCTGGTAGGCCAATTTTTGTACCGTTTATTTATAAAAATGTCTGTTCAAATGTGGCGTGTGATTAAATATTAATATGTTGGACTGCTCTAAGTTTGAAGAAATACATTTATTTATATTACTGTACTGTTCGTGATGTAAAAGTAAAATTGATGCTAGTATTTATGGGTAAGTAACAATCTAACCTAATTTTTAGCGCATTTCTTGTAACTTTTAATTTTATATTTAAAATGCCACGAAGATGCTGTGTACCAACCACGCCAGTACCTTCAAAGAAAATCGTATTTGCATAACATTTTCTTTTCCAATTGACGAGATCAGAAAGAAAGCATGGCTTTGTGCAATACCACGAGAATGTTGAACCCCAACAAAAAGTGCTGTCGTGTGTGAAATACATTTTAATGTAAAAAACATTTGAAAGCATTAGAAATAAGAGTGGGGAACTGCAGAAGCTGATGCTGCATCACCCTCGATTAGCTGACAATGCTGCCCCAAGCGTATTTCCAAATTTACCAACATATTTGTCGTCAAAAGCGCCTCAAGAATGGACAAATCCTGAATGTAGAAGAAAACAAATATTGGAAAGACATGCACAAAAAGTGAAAGTGTTTTTAAATGATGACATCAGCAGTTTTTCGAAGTTTATGGATTTACGTCACACAAATTTAGATGTTACCGAGCAGTGAGCAGGTTAGTTTATTATGTTCAAATAAGATTATTTACAGTAGCACCACCATAGTTTTTGCATATATGTTGTACTCTCAATCAGCAGTGGTGTATTAGTTATTTACTATATAAGTGAGATAAGAAAATCATTAATATAAGTGTGTGCAAGTTACAAACGTGTGTGTAGCACGAGTTATATAAGCACACAAGTATATTAATGATGCATTATCACACATGTATTGTACAAAATTTTATCTACCACTGCCCAAAATTGAGAAAAGTGCATTAAGCAAAATGTCAGATTTTCAGAAATATTTTGGTAGGCAAATGTCATTCATTTGACACTATTTCAGTTAGGTACTGAAGCCATTACATAACTGAGTGGTGTAATGAGCTTCATTACCTAACGGACATAGTGTCAAATGAGTGACGTAATGAGTTACTTATCCCACTGGAGTAGATAAAGAAAATTACAAACTTTAATATAATTACAGAAATGTTCTTTTATCCATGGGTTACATAGGTTAAGTCGTTTTATTTTTATAAATATACTGTTACATATTTGTATTACTTGAGTATGTAAATAAATGTCACAATTACAGAAGCTATCTTTAGTTAATTACAGAGTAACATATGATAAAGGGTAAAACTGTGCTCTTTAAAGCAAAATTATTTCAAATTGGAGTACGGTAATTTAGGACCACCAACTACCAGAGATGCAATGTTGCCAAGTCTAACAGCATGGCTGTAAGTGTAGGAGGCAGTAGTAATAGGTAACATTTTGAAAGACCATGGGCATGAGGTTATTAGCCCATGTACCCTCGTCAATATAATCAAATTGCAATGGTATGGAGGTTTTCTAAAACTTACTATAACAGACACATAAATTCTAAGCCGTTGTTTAAAGACAGGGCTGCATATTCATGGCGCGAGAACATTTCAAAATGCAGGATGAACATTTAGCAGACACAATTTTTGTAACTGCTGTGAAAAACTAATTTAAGAATGGGCAATCTCATTATTTCATTAGAACATTTTTTTTTTTTGAGCGAGCGTGTATAATCAAGTGTTTTACTAATGGGCACTGCCTTTATATGTACAACTTTTATGTTTATGTAACTTTCATAGAAATTACTGGCCCTGTATATTTGTTAGAGCCAGCGTTGTCCAAAGTTAATTTTAAACTTTTCTTGATATTTAGCAAAACACTTTTAAAGCATCTATGAGAATACTTCAGCATCCTCAATACATATGGTAAGTTAGCATTTACTTATTTTAAGTTCCAAATGTAAACCGTAAAGTTTTTATATACATTTCTAACTGCAGGGTCGTAATTAGACAAACCTTTATTGTAAGCAAGCCAACATTTTTGCGCCCCTCAGTACACTAACGATAGAGGTGACAAAAAATACTAAAGTTACTGTATGACTTCTACATTTATCTCCGGATATATGATGTAATGTATTCAAAACACACAGGTAGGTATTCAAAAATAAATCCAACATTTTTAATTCAAAAGGTTTAAAAATAAACAACTAAATGTTAACATAATAAAATACAACTCAAATAAAATAGGAACAGACACTACTCTATAAGCCACAATTCTAATAAAAAAAATGTAAAAGGCTTTACTAAGAACTACCCTTGCAAGTGGACGTTGTGACACTAAACCATTTTAAAAGCAAAGGAAAATAATAATTCTGTAACAATAAAACACTTGCTAATGCGAATTATATCAAGTTTTAAATTTAAAAAAAAACGTTACCGGTAGTAGGATTCGAACTACACACCTATTTTTGTCCCTTTTTGACTCTTTTTACATTTTCCCTGTACCTGTTGAGTCTTTTTTCGTCAAGTATGAAGCCTGAACTATGTGCAAATTATTACTTTTATCTATTTCGAATGTAAATCAAAAATAAATAAAACTGTATTTTTTGAGGTGCTCAGCCAATGTTGGGTCCACAATATGCCCTTTTTCTTCAATGGTAAAAACCTGAGTTATGTGCAAAGTATTACTCTCATTTAAGTAATACTTCTGGATTTAAAATAAAAATTGAAAGAATTTATTTTTAAGGTGCTCACCCTGTATATATTTTACCGAAATTTTCTCGGTTTCATGCCAGGAAGGCATATAATACGCATGCAAAATATCATCTTCCTCCAACAATTAAGTTTTTGAGTTATACCACTAACAGGCAGACAGACGGAATTGAGAAAACCTGTTTTTCGTCATATAAAGACCCTGAAACTTGAATATCTGAAGAAATCTTGGAAAGTGATTTTTAGCGATTATAATATGTACTTCCTTCGTCTTTTAGAAGAGGGAAGTAAAAATTACATATTATTATGTAGTCAGTAGAACATTTTACAAATACCTATATATAAACATGTGGTGTACCTGCGTCACCATTGCATCTGCACCAATCCGGCGTATTTCGCCCAAAATCGGAACGCCGCGCGCCGCTGCGTCATTTATAACACAACGATAAGCGTATGTATTTATCAATGAACACGAGTTCGAATCCCACTGGCTGCAATGTTTTTTTAGATTTCCAAATTAATATAATTCGCGTTACTAAGTGTTTCAGTATTATCAGCTATTTTTTACTTATTTTCTAGATAATTTTGAAGACTCTTCAACCAGAATTCGATTTAGGAAAAGTTTTTTCTTGCAGCACGCTTTCTGTATTAAAGACACCGAAAACATTTTCTTTGGTAAGTTTTTTATGTACAAGTCAATTTTAAAAATGTAAAAATTATTTTATTAGGATGAGACCACCTATGTGGTGTGCTCAAAAGCTAGTAGACATGTCAATATGTTATAATTAAAGCTGATAATTATATGCACGCAAATGTACGAAAATATACGCATATGTATGCATACAGTTTGTTGGCTATATGCACCCAAAGTTACAATATATGCAGATAATATGCATAATTTTTTTTGGAAATGAGTCGAAGTATTCTAAATATTGTAAAGATTTTAATTCTTTTGTATGGGTAAATTTGTTTCTCTAATTTTTATTCAAAGACGTCAGTCATTTTAACCTTTGACTATATGTTAACCATGTGCCCGCCAGACTATTATTCACCCAACACTCCAAGTTCGACTGTTGAAATGGATTGTATGTTGTCTTGTTGGCTGATTCCTTACACATTGCTTCTATGGGAAAAGTGGGGGTTGCTGGCAGTTCATGTTTATGTAGTCAAAGATTTTAACAGGGACTTCCCGTTTCCTCTGCTTATTACGATACGTGCACTGCACTCCAGCAGCAGAAAGTGGAAGTATATATTCAGTCGCACACACAAATTTTATTAATAAGTTTAATGAAATTTTACAAACAAATCTCAAAAAGTTCATACATTACAAATTATTGCTAAATATAACCAAATATGCAAAATCCAGAAAGTATACTCAAAAACGTATAAATATGCAAAATCAAACTTGGCTTAAACGATTTGTTTTCACGTAAGTAGTATACATATGGCAAAAAGATTTGCTGGCATATCAATTATACAAAATATGCACTTGCCATATATATCAGGTTTACTTATAATTAAAGCTGATAATTATACGCACTCAAATGTACGAAAATAAGCGCGTATATATGCATACATTTTGTTGAGTCTATGCACCCAAAGTTACAATATATGTACATAATATGCTCTAATTTTTTTTAAATAAGTAGAAGTATTCTAAATAATGTAAAAATGTTAATTATTTTATCCGCAAACGTCAAAAAAGTGACAACTTATTTGTCTTTATTGACAAGGTAAAAGTGTCACTTTATCTGCCTAAGCAGATAAAATAGCAACTTTTGCGTACTTTATCTGCCTAAGCACACAAAATGGTTGCTCTCTTTCATTCTTTCTATGTTTGTTCGCTATCTCCTCCGAAGATACTGGACCGATTAAATTGTATGATGGCTTTAAATTTTGCTAATTTTTAGACTTAGATCCAAGGCCGGTTCTTATTTTCAAAAAAAGTACGAAAAAGTTTTAATTTAAATAAACCTTTAAGCAGCGGATCGGAGCATCTGTCGCCGTGGGGTATGGTGTGACAGCTGCTGTGGCCGTGTGCTATTAGCTCCGGTGATTCAGTATGTTCATATATCATTACAGTAGCGCGTTATCTGAACAACAGAGGTTGGCGCAGGGGTACAGTGCTCGCCTGAAATTTACCTGAATACGTTTGCGGATAAAATAGTATATGTTATTCGGAGTAAAAGTGACTCTATGTTGCTTAGCTGAATTATTTGCCTCACTAACGTTCGGCTAAATAAACTTCAGCTTCGCCACATAAAGTATCACTTTTACTCCTAATAACATAATCTACTATTATTTGAAATCGGCATTAAACTACCTCGAAATCGTAATTAAAATACGAGAAAACGGCAATAAAGTAATCCATTGTTTTACGACGTTTTTGTAGGTGGAGAGGCGACAGATAAACGTCAACGGGCGTTAACTTAACCTATAAATGTTTGTTAAAATGTTGCAATTTCTCGATTTCAAATAAAATATAGTGTACATCTCGGCACTGAAGCTCCTTTTTATCCATCATGTGGTTTATTTGTCTTGGCCCTATGGGCCTCGGCAACTAAAACCACATTCGTGATAAAAAAACTATACTTCAGTGCCTTGGTATTGTTCAATTATAAAGGAATTAAAACCAGATTGAGTTAACAAAAGACATATAATCGCCGAATATGAATACAGATTAATTCGATTGCTATTTTAGTGTTCGAAGCGTCTCTGTTCGGATTCTGGCCGTCGACTTCCTTGCATGTGTCGATCCCGTAAAACAGAGCCATTGTTCTTTCCTTGGCGCCATTCCGGGTGGCCGACACTGCTCCATTAGCGCCAGAAAGGAATTTTGGAACAGCATGCGGGGCCAGAAACGTGCCCAGTAACCAAATACTTAACAGTATACAAACTACTATTGTATGAGTATATTTATTTCTCTAATTTTTATTCAAAGACGTCATTCATTTTAACGTTTGACTATATAAACATGGACTGCCAACGCCAACTTCACATTGTAAATCGACAAAAATGAGAATTCCCCTAACCCCGCTAGACTCTTGAATAGGATTCTATGTTGGCTGATTTCTTATACATTGCTTCTATGAAAAAAGTGGGGATTGCTGGCAGTCTATTTTTATATCGTGTGTTCACAGGGTTTCACACCATGGAATCAGAGCAACGTTAATTTATCCCAAAGATCAGCTCTTGCTTATACGAAAACATCTTAATGACAAACCCTATTATATTTATTTTTCTATGGCAATAAACGATTTTTCTACTCCCGCATGTATATATTCTGTTTTCTTCACAATCTACAGAATGGATATGTAGGCAATTGTAGTTAACTGAACGTATATGATTTCATATCCACACAAGAGTGGATATGAAATACACCAATCACAAACCACGTTAGTCGTGATTACCTAGGCAACTTTCATTAATTGTTTGTTTTGCAATGGGCACGCCCTGCTGTGCCCTGTTTGTGGCAAACGTGATTTTGTTGTAAGATATCTTATTAATTAGCGTTGAATAAATTTTCTTTTAATTTTCCATTCTTTTCCATTGATAGGTCGTAGAAAAAATACACTGTACAACTCGAGTGGAATGTCCATATCCACTCTCGTTGTACAAACTACTAAAGTCGTATTCAGCTTGACATATGATGTCAAATTCTACGTTAGCAAGTTAGGTTTTGCGCCAGTTTTGACACAGACTGACGGAAAACCTAACCTGATAACCTCGAATTTGACATAGACTTACAGTGCCACCAACATATACGTTGGCAGCTTGTTTCATCAAAGCAAGATGTCTTTCAATTGTTTCCTTATAAAAGTTTAATTAATCAATTACATTGACTATATTTAGTTAATGTTTTCGGGCTCCATAGCTCAGTGGTAAGCATTCTAGCTACTGATCTAAGGGTCGAGAGTTCGATCCCCGATCCCGGTGAGGTGTTTAAAAAATTAAAAAATGCGGATGAAAACCTCTACAGAATGCCATCATTCGGAAGTGATGTAAAGCCGTGGGTCCCATGTTACTACGATGTGTAGCATGTAAAAGATCCCTTGCTAAGGTTGGAACTCCTTAGTCTCGGCAAAATTCTAAGTAGGACTTTGACCATATGACCAAAGCAGTCGGTGTCTAAGGTACCTGGTACTCTGCATGCCTGGACCTTGTTCATGGGGTTGGCAAAAAGGGCCTATAAAGGCCTACTTGCTAGACTCGCTAGAGTCTCCCCAAAAATAACACTAACTAACTAACTAACTTAGTTAATGTTTAACCTCAATCACTAATGATTGTTTAAATTTCATCAATTTTTATCTACTTGACGCCGTATACTCTGCAATGTGGCTTTATTAAATCATTTGCATACTTTGTTAATAATTATTATAAAAATTTTTGGAAGCCATCTTGTAATAACGCATCTCATTCATTTCTGAAGAAGCAATCTAAAGTGGCGAAACGTGAAGAAATTTACCAATTTTTATATGTGTGACTTTTGGACCTTAAGGAACAACATAATTTATATTTCAATAAATTTTCGGCTAACTATCTCCTACAACATTATTATTCTCCGACTCAGCCAAACTTCATTTACCAATTGAATAAATTTAATGAAACAATAAATTTTACAAAAAAATCTCAAAAAGTTCATACATTACAAATTATTGCTAAATATAACCAAATATGCGAAATCCAGAAAGTATGCTCCAAAATGCATCAATATACAAAATATGCAAAATGAAACTTGGAATAAACGATTTGTTTTCACATAATTAGTATACATATGCAAAAAGTTTCGCCGGCATATCAATTATACAAAATATGCATTTGCCATATAATATCAGCTGTAGTTATAATACAAGATGAACAAATAATTTCATATTATTATGCGTAGTAACATGTGAACGTAGAATAAGGTGTACTCGCAGCCACACTGTGTTGTAGTAATCAATATAATATATAAAACTTAAAGCTTTTTCTGTTGGCACCTAGTATGAGCCTGGCATCATGCCGATTTTGATCATCCCTTTTTTTAATAAAAGTTGTCATTGTGTGGGGTCACAGAAGTGTCTTAAATTGGACAAATTCTAGCGGGCAAATGATTGTAGCAAAAAATGCTATAGTAGTGGAACAAGTATACTCTCGAAATCGGGCTGCGGTGTTCTGCTGATTGTTGCAACGAGCCATTGTATCAGAGATGAGCCCAGAGCAGTAAATGTAATTTATCAGTGAACCCATCGTTTCAATAGTTGTTTAAAATTTAAGTTAGTTTGTCACCACTACTGTATTACAGTCAGTTTTAACAATTTTATAGTTAGAATAAGGCCACCTTTGCAATGGTCTAATAAGTTAATAATTCTAATGCTTTGATTGATATATGGGGAAATTGTAAAACAAATGCCGTAACAATCTAGTCGACATATAACATTCCCTATGCAAACTCCACAAGCAATGTAATGTACTGACCAGATTGGGCGCAATTTGCATTATTTAGACTAAAATCGTTAATATTACGAATGAATTTGTTTGTAAAATCGCCTACTTGTTTATTTTTTTTATTAGTATGAGAGGAATTCTTTTTTTCAGTGCCATTTTGGTGCCCCTTGGGCCTGTAGGCGGGCCCTACTGGGCCTATACCTAGTTACGGCCCTGTCTAACTGTCCGAAGCTGAAGACCTGAAAACAGGTTTTGTAGTTAGCAATTAAAGAACAATTTAGAGTTTATAAAAATTCTCGGAACCGTTGCCCAGCTGTATGACGGCATGTTATAGAATTAGTGGGTTATAAAATTGCATTCAGGACTAATGCATGGATGTTCGGATATTAAAATCGTAGTTTCCACTTTTATCACTGCAACTGTAAGTCACTTAAAAATCAAATGTCAATTTTCACATTTAACTATAAACATGGTGGTAATCATGAAATAAGAACTTTTTTATTTCAGTGCTTGCTTGATAACGAAAGTTTGGGAATACACGTTACTACCAATATGTATTGGAAGTTTTCCTTGTACTAACAGAACTTCTTTGAAGTTCGGCCATTCTATAGAACAATTTAAAACACTCTTGATACGTCTAACAAATTGTTGCAACGCAATTCTAACTGTACATGACCATCGAAGAAATAAAATTAAACAAATATCAACATTGACTTTCGAATCGGTTTAGATTAAAGTATATTGGTGCAGATGTACTGGAGTTGCACCTAGCTTCGTTAATAAAACTTGCAAACAATTATGATCACCTGCCCACTTGACTAGAGCCGGATTAAGGGGGCTGCAGCACCTGGCCACCGAATTTTGGGGGCCTCGAAAAGATTCGAAGGTTATATAATCTAGTTCGGTTTCTAATCATTTAGATCCCTTTGTACCCGTTGCATAAATGGGAATGGGGCCTCCCAAAAAAAATGTAGCCCTGGGCCTCAGACATCCTTAATCCGGCTCTGCACTTGACTGCAAAAGAATCATGATCGTACAAGTGACCCAAATTTAAAACTGATCGTTTTGCAAAATAAATAATAATTTGACATTGACTTCAGAGGAATGTTTCTCTTACAATCCTGCCCGAATATCGAACAATATTGTGTCCTGAAAAGCAAAAAATGAAAGACAAACTTGTAATATACATTTTATTATCCCATAATATTAGCCTAAAAGTAAATAATATAATAATAGTCTTGAAATCTGCACATGGGAATAAATTATTACAAAATTAAGAAAGTAATAATACTTTGGCCTAGTGCAAGTGTCACGCGATGCCCGAAAGGCGCCGTTCTTATATAAAACATGGCAGTTCCGAGTGCCGCATAGCGGCGGCCTATCGCAGATATAATACAACTGGAATGATGCACGTAGAGGAATGAAGAGGGGCGAGCGAGATTAGAAGCACTTCCTGTGGACGATGGAAGGTCCAGATTCATCATATTCTTGTTTTGAGATCCACATTTGCTGGAAGGTAGAGAGCGATGCGAGGATGGAGCCACCGATCCATACGGAGTATTTCCTCTCGGGTGGAGCGATGATCTTGATCTTCATTGTGGAAGGTGCTAGAGCGGTGATTTCCTTCTGCATTCGGTCAGCGATGCCGGGGTACATGGTGGTGCCACCAGATAGTACGGTGTTGGCATACAGATCTTTACGGATGTCTACGTCGCATTTCATAATCGAGTTGTAAGTGGTTTCGTGGATGCCACAGGCTTCCATACCCAAGAACGATGGCTGGAAGAGAGCCTCTGGACAACGGAACCTTTCATTACCAATGGTGATGACCTGACCGTCGGGAAGTTCGTAGCTCTTCTCGAGGGAGCTAGAGCTGGCAGCGGTGGCCATTTCCTGTTCGAAATCGAGGGCTACGTAGCAGAGCTTCTCCTTGATGTCTCTGACAATTTCTCTCTCAGCAGTGGTGGTGAAAGAGTAACCACGTTCAGTCAAGATCTTCATGAGGTAGTCTGTTAAGTCGCGACCGGCCAAATCCAGACGGAGGATGGCATGGGGCAAAGCGTAGCCTTCATAGATAGGTACGGTGTGAGAGACACCATCTCCGGAGTCCAGGACGATACCAGTCGTACGACCGGAAGCATACAGAGACAGCACGGCCTGGATGGCGACGTACATCGCCGGTGTATTGAAGGTTTCAAACATGATTTGTGTCATCTTTTCACGGTTAGCTTTGGGATTAAGGGGGGCCTCTGTGAGAAGGACTGGGTGCTCCTCGGGGGCGACACGCAGCTCGTTGTAGAAGGTGTGATGCCAGATTTTTTCCATGTCGTCCCAGTTGGTGACGATGCCGTGCTCGATGGGGTACTTCAGGGTGAGGATACCTCTCTTGCTCTGGGCCTCGTCGCCGACGTAGGAGTCCTTCTGTCCCATGCCGACCATCACACCCTGATGCCTAGGGCGACCAACGATCGAGGGGAAGACGGCGCGGGGTGCGTCGTCCCCGGCGAATCCGGCCTTGCACATACCGGAGCCATTGTCGACTACCAATGCAGCAACTTCTTCGTCGCACATTTTGAATTAGTACTGTAACAAAAAGTAATGCCGTTAGTATCGCCAGTAAAATCGATGTAAAAAACGGTAGAACAATGGGAACTGTTAGGTCGGAACCGGTACTAGAGATGAATAAGGCAATCGGAGGAAGAAATCGGCTGCAACCCGTTTGAACGATCCGAACAATGGCTTTACTACGAAGTTTTTATGATTATGATTCCTTACAGCCATGAATGGCAATGCGGCTCCGCCCATTTCGAGAATTCCAATGTTTTGTTAAAAAGTCGACTTTCACACTCAAATTTAGAAAAAAATTTGTAACATCCGAATCTAAAGTGTATAAGTACAGCAAGAATCAATCAAATTATTAAAAAAAAAAAACAAACGCAAATGTCATACGGACAATTGCACGTGAAACAATTGAAGTCGACATCTAATATCGGCGAAGAGTAAAACAACAGGCACCAATAATCGTAATCCAAATGCGACCGTCACAGAACCACACCCCACCGGTTCACTACAACCACCGATTCACTTGCGAATTCAACTTACTTTAAAAACTAGGAGTTAATATGTACAAATAGTTTGTTTAGCACAGCGAACAGTGTTGCTGCACTTAATATCACAGTGGACAAGAACGTCTGCACTACGAAAAAGTGGCTAACCATCTATATAATGATTGCAGGGTTATCGCCCCTCCAGGCCTGTGCGAGCCAATCGCCGACAACATTGCCATATATGGTATTGCAATGCAGCGGTGCCCCCGCTAGCCCCCGCCCAAAAAGACATCTTATGACACACTTCAACGTTCGTGGAAAATTGCGCGAATCTACAAAATTTAAAACACGTGTTTGGACAGTTGACAATCGCTCGATCACCTTAAAGACAACGCAACCCCCTGGGAATTTGACGGGAAATGCTAATGTTAATCTACTGCGTTGCAGCTTTTGGAAAAGGCACATTGGGAATTTCAGACTAAACTAGATTAGAAAAATTTCAAAGTTTTACCTCAACCTTCGATTAAGCTACTATTTTTATTTACTTAAACCTACACCAATCATTTAATGATCAGACTAAAAAACACGCTTCCCTTACGGCTACGTGGCGCATTACATACGATGCCTATTTTAATAGTCATTAATATTTCGAAATTGAATACACATACAACGGCGCGCATAAGTAAATTCAAATGTAAATTACTCCAATTAACTAGAATGCCGTTTCTCATATTTGGTAAATTTGTGGGGCACCGGCAATTGTAAAAGAAATGACGGGGATGAGGTATGTGGGGCATCGACCGGCGAATGCACTTCATGGCATCGTTCTAAATATAAAAACACATTCACTTCGACGGTGGTTAATTCTGAACGTAAGCTTCGGCGAGAATAGACGACGTTGCTTCCATTTGGCAGGCATTTCGAGAAGTTATTTTTAAGTTCCTCAATGTCGAGGCCACTCGTCCCTACATAAACAACCACCTGCTTTTACACTTACAGCTGCAACCTGTGAGATTTCGCATAGATGCGTACCAAATTTGAATGATGGGTGCTACGCCCCAAAACGCCGGTTGTCAATTACCGGCTTGACAAACAAATACTTTGCGTAATTTCTCGATTATCGGGCTGGCGGAGGGCTTATCTAACGATTTCGGGGACAAACAAGAGCGATAAAGGGAAATCATAAGAGCTCTTACCGTTTAAACAAGACACGTCACAGCACGACAGCGACCAACGAACGAATGAAAGAAGCCGGTCGCAGTCGCAGGTTCGAGGAAGTCGCGTTCAAGATGGACTGATCCAGGGGGAGCGGGCCAAATTTTCAAAAATCGCTAATGGCTTTCTCGGGAATTTCTCAGGGACTGCGAGAGCGTTGAGAATTTGACGCGCGAAATTGAGTTTTTTATTGTCAAAAGCGCTCGCTTGTTTGAAAACAAAAGGGAGAGCGAGGAAGGCCGATCCGGCCGCCCCCGAACTCGCCGCGGTGGACTCGCCCGAACCTTACCTTACCATATATGGGCATAAAACGGACGGTGCGCTGCCATTGGCTCGATTTCGGCCTAACCTAACTCGAAAGACGGTTATCAAGCCGGCCGGCGTTCGATTCATCTCGGCCTCGTTCCCCGACCTTGAAACTTATGTCACAGAAGGCTGCTTCTTCCAGCGTTTTCCGTCATTCAGGATTTCGATTTTCCGTGGAGAAACGGCCGCGGCCGCTGCTGGGCCGCCGCGCCGTGTGGTTTTTTGACCCCGGAGGGTGACATCTGGCAAATGGTACGAATATGGATAAAACTGTTCGGAATGCGTAATCATAACAGTTTCGATCGACATTTGCGCTGTTCTCGCATATAACAATTATGCCGGTAACTGTTAAAAGTATCGATCCCGGAAGGAGCGCTTCCAACTTGCAGGCTTTTGTAACATCTATTGCGTGTAGTTCTTGTTCACTCAACGGTGTAGTTCAGCCAAAAATTTGTCGTTTTATGTATGTATCCACAAATGAAAAAAAGTGTTTTATTTCACTATTGGACATATCTTTTGCCTGTTTAATAATAATTTTTAAGTTTTCTGTACGAGCACCGAGACGCGCAGTTCCGGTGTTCCACTGCTAAATAAATTATCTTCTATATTCGTCTTCTATGTTTCAACATTTACACTGGAGTAGAAATCTAATTTTAAAAGTAGCGATTTCGTATCCAGGCAAAAATATGGGGAATCAAGGACCGGAATGTTATTTGCTGCGTGTGATCAATGAAGTAATCCTCGTAAATTCGTTTATTATAACTGGGCGTTCGTTATAAACAAACCTAATTATATGGACAAACATATACAATGTTGAAATAAAGTAACGGATAAATTCATTAACTTTGTTAATGTTACTTTTTATGAAAAAAACTTAAAGGGGTATAGCGATTTTAATTGTAGGAGATACACTACAACCACCTTTATGTTGCTACGTCATTTGTTTTAAAAGTTATGACGTCATCGACTTTTTTTTAAATGACAACCTGTATTTTTTATTTATTATTGATTTTGGTAGTACTTTTTATGTTGTTTTCAATGATATAAAATTTTCAATATGTTACATCTGAAAAAAATCTAGAAAAATGGTCTTAAAGTTTAAATATTAAAAACCATTAAAACTTTTAAAACAAATGACGTAGCAACATAAAGGTGGTTGTAGTGTATGTCCTACAATTAAAATCGCTATACCACTTCAAGATTTTTTCATCAAAATTAATATTAACAAAGTTAATGAATTTATCCGTTACTTTGTTTCCACACTGTACTAGTTCTAATCGGGACTTTCCTTTTTGTACGTTATAAGCGAGCGTCGTTATACGACGTGCTCGCTATATCCAATTTTACTGTACTCTTGATATCGACATGAATGCTGATGGATCCATTTTGTGGATCTGTTAACTGGCCACCTCTTTCGTGCGATTTGACGCCGTTAGATAATTTTCTCTGAGGATATGTAAAGTCGCATGTCTACGTCGATAAACCGGAAACAATTGAGCACTTGGAAGCCAACATTCGAGGCGTTATTGCCGAAATAGCCTGATTTACTGCGAAGAGTGTGTGAAAATTGGACCTCCAGATTACGTCATGTACACGCCAGCCGCGACGGCCACATGCCCGAAATCATATTCAAACATAAATGCCATAAAATTATCTTTCAAATAAAGCCAATTTCATGGATATTAAAAACATTTTTCTGTGTTTTATTGCAATTTAAAGTTCTCCCACTCTAAAAAAGCATCCTTTACATATAATAAAACGTCTGAGTATAATAAAAAATATATTGCAGTCAAGAGGACCACCGAAAAAGAAATATGTTATCCTCCTTTTGTCTCATCTTTATATAGGTATGTGGCCTATTGGTTCCAATATTAATTAATCTTGTCACGTTGATGTTCAATTTTCTCTCAACCTTTTGGAGGTTGTTCTGGAAGTCAGCATGTTCCTGGCGTATTATCTCGTCCAGATTCGAAAATTCTATGGTTTGACATTCTCTAACATCTCTTATATTTGCCCTTTTTCTTATGCTCTTATTTCAACTGCATAGATATGTGCTACTGAGTCGAATAATATATATTACAAAGTGATCAAATACGTTCAAATCGAGTTGGTTTATTAAACTAAAACATCAGTACTAATCATCAAAGATACAAATCATTGATGGAAAACGATATTATTGAGGTTAATGACATTTAAATGGTTGTATCAATACTATTGCTAATAGTAGGCATAAAATAGGTATTTATGTAATAAGGTCAGTATACGGATGTTTATGCCCGAGGATTATAAACATGAAGTATTGCCCGTGGTGCATACAACGTTTTTTTCACATTGAAAAGCAGTCCATAACGTCCTAGGCCGTAAAGATCAGGCGTAATGGTTACATCCGCCCGCTCTTTACGCCATGGACTGTTTTATATATCTATCTCATATCACAGATATAAACAACAAGTAATGAATCAGTGGAAAATTAAATATATGATTGTCCTAGCTAAAGTACGTTTTTTTCCTATAAAAATGTTCAAGGTCAAGACAAAATTGGCAAAACTGCTTTTTTAAATTATTAGAAAATAAACGGGGCTGTGTGCGCTATTACGCGGTCTATCCTATTCAATTTACGACCATTTTCGGCCTATTGCGTTGGGCCATTCCGTTCTGTTACACAACCCGCCCCTGCCGTCCACTTGACCAAAGAAATCGAAGCGACGGCGAAATGCATGCAAACGCAAATGCCGCCGCTACCGTAACCCGCATTCGCTCAATCAGGGACATCGCGTCTGCAAATTGTCGTGACGGACACACACGTCTGGATCGTTCTCCTCTATTATATAGATTTATTTTCGTTAGATTTTCTGTAAACGACTTGTGTTATTTTGACATTTAAAATTAAATTGTCAGCTTTTCTTGTTTGAAAATGAATATTCGTAAAAAACGGAATCTTTAAAATTAAATGTAAAAAAAGCAATTCTGAAGTGTGCAGAGGAACTGTTGGATCTGCAGCCTAACATGCCAAAAGAAGAATTTTACGAAAGATTACCTAAAAACTCCTTTGACAGATTTTAAATTTCCCACCAATTTTTAGTACTAAAAAGTTACTAAAACAAATTCTGCCAACATATATTTTTTAAAGGAATCCAAGTCATGCCAACATAAACTCTAAATTCTTTGACCTTCAAAATTTTTATAGTAAAACAACGTACTTTATCTATTAATAACCAAATAGAGTTTGAGATGCATTTTCATAATTATTTTAAAATATATAACACACCTTTTTAGATAACAACTATAGAATCTAAATTACGATAAAACGGGACGCAAAGAGCAGAAAGTCTTCTACGAAGTACTTGTTGAGAAAACTTAAGAAAAATATTTAAATTTTTAACAAAGCTCTTGCTGTAATACAAGAGGTAAAAGCAATGTCCTTAATGAATCAACAGATTCGACAATTTTTTAAACAACGGCATAAGAGTGATTCAACTCCTTCGGTGTTGTAAAATGTTCCGTGAACACCACCTGTTGAAGTAGAAAAAGATGACGTAATGTAGAATTTAGAACATCTTTTGAGAAATTGGGAAAACTATTGCATTGCTGCAGGTATGGTGTTTTTAAAATATGTCTGATTTAAATTGACAAAAGGCTTATTATACACCTAAAAGCACAAATAAGCAAAGTAGTGAGAGCTTCCAGCTGCATTCCAGACATTATATGGCACAATAACTATACATATTAACTCAAAAGATAAAATACATATAACATATGTATAGTTTGAATATAAAATGACATTGAATTAAAATAGCTAAATTGCACGTCCCAACGTAAGAAGAAAGAGGATTATCGTTTAATAATTGATGACTGAGTTAGATTATTAAAAACTACTATTTCTGCGCCCAGTAACACTCGCGCAACTCCAGTTTTCATACGTCATAAACTCAGCATTGAAATAAAATTTGTACCTCCAGATTCTTTCTCCCAGGAATTTTTGGATAAATACTGACTATGGGGTATCACTTACGAGTAATACGGAAATGTCATCTGTGAAAATGATCAAAATCTTTAGTAATTTTTCCCCCGTCTGAAAGAAAATTTTTGACAAATGCTTAGAAATTAAAAATAAGATTTTTGGTTAATCATAAGATCGCTGTAAAAAAAAATTTGTTAGTGTATCACACCTGATTTTTCAATATGATTTTTAAGACGAAATTCATTTAAAAATGCAAATTTTTGCTCGTCAAGCATTTACCGGTGCTTTCATTATATCTTTCAAATTTGCTTATAATTCTTGTTAATGTGGTTCAAAATGCTGCAAGTTTACCCAAAAGATGAAAGAATGGAGAAATCAGTTTTTTCTTTACTTCTTATGGTTTCTTTAGCTATTTTATTATTTGAATAAATTTTGCGGACTCTATGTCTTTAATGCTAATTTGGCGAGATCATCAAATTCCATGTATAGAGACTAGTCATATTGATTGATTTTTCAACAATGGCGTTTGATATGCCACCGCTAAATACTTGTTCTTCATGTAGATGTATTTAGTTCTCTACTATAACTATACTAGCAACCAGTGAGACAAATGTCTCATTTAATAAAACAAAAAAGACCGTTTTTCAAATAGAACGCGTTTTTGAGAAATCACGTGATTTGTCGAAAACCGGAATTGTCACGTGATTGAAATTCGGTTTCTGACCTGACATGACCATTCCAAACATATAACTTTCATAACTTTTTTCTCTATCTCTTACGGTTTGGCTGCTGAAACAGCGTCCCGGACACACAAAACAGCGTCCCAGACAAGCCTATTATATATATGGATATTGACGAAAAAGTGCACGCCAAAATTGAGTAAAGTAATGCATCCATGAAATTTTTGGTCACATTTTTGAAAAGTTGTTGTCTAATCTAGACAAGAGAACTAAATGGACGATAATTACATCTTCTAAATCTTACGTGTTGTACATTAATTAAAAACCGATTACTTCGTTTATTGCAATCTAATAAAAATACGAGAATACAGGTCCGCGATCCCTCTTCTGCAGCCCCTGGGACCAGCTGTGTTTCGGATTTAAAAATTTGTTGAACTTCAGAATAAAACTACCGGGTCTAGGGCAGCATTCCATAATCAAACATTAATACTGCAGCTGAGGCACAACTGACGTTTGCCTCTATGGCTGTCAGTGTTGGGTCACCTGTTAGCGTGCCAAACAAGCCTTGTAATGTAGAGAGGTCCCAGATAAGTCGTAATGCATGCAAGTGTTATGCTTGATAAATTCGCATTGAACTTCGTTTAAATAAATAGCTATATAACAACATCTAACAGTGCAAATAGATAATCATTTTATAAAAAGAAGCTGCGTTTGTTTCATACAGAATGCTTAGTTTTAAGTATATCAACTGTGTGAAAAGTATAAAAATTCAACAGTCCTATAATTTCAAATTAAAGTTGTAAATTGATTAGTTATTTTTAACGTGACCACTGCGCTTCTATAGTATTACAGTAGCAGTCTAAGAAAGCAGTCGTTCTGCAAATAATCAATATTAATTTATAAATAGTACCTATACGGAGCTTGTAATGATTTTCTTTTGCTAAAAATAGGCACAGGCGGCAATTGCTGCAAAAGAAATGAAGAATGCACACAGAAGCTTATACAAATAATTACAAATATAACTGCAAAAATATACAGTACAAATTTCCAAAAATTATTTATTTTGTTTACTAATTTTAACACGCCTCCTTCCTTTGGTTTAATATTCAGGGATCTAGCTAGCAATCAGGTCTTCTTTATCACCAATCCGAAGAGGAAATAAAAAGTTTCTTAAAATATAAACATAACGGAACACCATCGTGTGGAAAATACATACATAAAAATTGTGTAGACATACGTATTTTTGTAAGTAGAAAAGTAGATAACAAATATATGTATGTAATTATATGCTCTTTGGTATAACTGTAGTTGCTAGGATGTTTTTCTTCTATGTTCGTTCGTTTACTCCAAGTTCTATCGTTTCTGCCTAAAAGCCTGCAGAATGTGAGTCGTTAAAAAGTTAGTAGAAGTTGAAAAAAATGCTTTCTGAAATAAAAATAGAACATTTAACTTACGTTACTTACTTAAATCTACGTTCTCTCCATCTTTTTCTATCTTGTTTTAGCTGCTTACTTGCTTCCCATGGAATGCCTTCTTTCTTCTTGGTCTTTCATTTTTTTTGCATTTTGTTTCGTGCACTCCTACTATCCTACTCTTTTGTCGTTTATGAACCCAATTTTTAGTTGCTGTGTATATGTCTCGTTTTTTATTCTATGTCTTCTCGTTTTACTCCCTATTTTCTACAACAATCGAGTTCCATCACAATTGTTCGTGTTTGATGTTTTTCCGATAGTGTCTATGTCTCGCTGCTGTACATTATTGCCGGTTTTTATGTCCTTTGGTATTTCCTTCTTTCTAAAAATGTTGTTCTCATCGTTCTTCCTGTTTTTCTCATTCTTAAATTTATCTATCATCAGTATTTATATATTTTATTTTAAATTTGAGATGATCATACCATTTATTTTATCTATGTTTGCTTTCGTCTTACGTAATTCTCTATCCAGCACTTTCACATTGTGTTGTGGACTTTTTCTGAGTTCGCCAAATTGGCTTATATCATGGTTCAGTTAGCTGTGTCCTCCATTTTTCAATATCCCAGTTTGATTTTCTTTATGTTTATCTTTGCCCATTTTATAGCTTCATCTAGTACTACCGCAAATAGTAATGAACTCAGTACGCATACCTGTCTATCTTTATTACAAATTCTTTCCACTCTTCATTATTTGTCCTTACGATGTTTGTATTATCTTTATACATATGCAGCTTTTATGACTTCTAGTACTTCTCTATATATATCTTCGATTCGTATTCTATCGAATACCTTTTCAAGATCTATAAAACAAATTTCTAATTTCTTCGTTGGTTTTTTTATCGTAAATACTAATAAGTCTTGTGTATCAGTTGCAGTCACGTTTATCCCCTGTTTTACTTCCCTCGTCTAAAAGACGAAGAAAGTATTGTAATCGTGAAAAAATCACCTTCCGAGATTTCTTCAGATCTTTACGTTTCAGGGTCCCTAGATGACGAAAAACAGGTTTTCTCAATTCCGTCTGTCTGTCTGTATATATACAGGGTAAGCACCTTAAAAAAAGTTTTGTTTACTTTTAAGTTAACTTTGAAATAGATGGAAGTAATAATTTTCACATAGGTCAGGCTTTACATTTGCCGAAAATATGACTCAACAGATACAGGATACACAAAAGAGTCAAAACGTTTCAACAATAAGACCGTTCTCTTCAATAGAGGCGCGTGCCGCACTCGTTCCAGTAAGTCTGGATGGCGCAGTATGACAAGTCGATGCGATTATAATCGCTCCGCAGATGCGGCGGAGTTCAAACCCCAGCGGGCTATATTTTTTTTAATTTTCAAATTGACCTAATTCGCGCGCGGGAAGTTTCATGTAAACCCCGTTACAGATTTTTATAAATGGCAGTACAATTCCTGAATTCCATTCCTGGGAAACGTTATGTTTTCTCTCTTTATTGCTTCAATCATTATTTCAGTTATCTCTTTTCTCCCCCCCCCCCATGTATTTAATCACTTCTGGGGTAATATTGTCTCTTCCTGGCGATTTACTTAATTTTATCTTATTTATTTCCACTTTCTCTTCTATCATCCTTGTATTTGTTTCTTTTATTTCTGTTGATTCTCTAAAAAAGTATTTGTTGATTATCTATATCATTTTTCGTCATCTTTTGTTCCAATTTTACCCACTCTTCTCTTTTGCTTGAATTTTTCGTAGCGCTTTAGTCTATTATACTTAAAAATCGTTTCCATATCTTTTTTCATGTTTTCTTTAATAGCTAAACATAACACGTTAGCCCACCAATATGTTTTCTTCATATTTGTATTTGTTATCTTTGATGTTGCACAGCTCGTTTTTGCTACTGCTAATATCTTGAAATTTTTTTTCTGCCATACTTTTCCCTCTTTTTTCTGTTTACTAATTCTTGATATTTCTCTTAATTTCTTGAAGTCTATATAACTCGTTATTTTTTCTTTTACTTTCTTTCTTCTTTTTCCTGGATTTTTTACTTTTGTTTTTTAAGTATCTTATGTCCTATCTCTACTTTTCTTATGACTTTTACACCCTTTACTTGTTTCCATTTTTCTTTACTTATTAGAAAATAGTCAATTCTTGACCTTTCGTTTCTATTTTCTTCTACTCTCGTATATTTGTGAATGCCCGTATGTTTAAACTATGTATTCGCTGTAATTAAATTATTTTCTATGTTTAATTCTGGAATTCTTTCACCAGTGTTATTTATAGCTTCTTCTCCTTCTTTTCCTATCTATTCCTCTATCTCTGGATTGTGTGTGCCTACTCACCTATATAAATCCCCCATAATTAATTTATTCTGTATACTTTCTTGTTCTCTTGTCTCTTAATATACTCCATATGCTAATCCTATAATCCAGGTTTCTGCATCAACCAGTTTCATTTCTACTACCAATGCTCGTTCATTTGCGTATTTTTCCTTTATAATATCTATTATATTTGGTGCAATTATTAATTCTACTCCTCCTTTCGCACATTCTTTGTCATCTACTCCCGATCAAATTAACCAAATTTCTCTATGTATTCTATTCACACAGTTTCCTTTCTTTTTTGTTTATGTGATTCTTAATATTTATATTTGATGATTTATCATTTTGTCTCTATTTCTTCTTCGCACTTCACCGCAAAATTAAGGGATCAGAAATAAAAATGCAATATTTTGTATCGTTGAAAATATTGTTATGAAACTCATACGCAATAAAAATAGGACTATTAATAGACATTTAATAACATAACTTCGATCATTGCTGTTTAGAGAAAATCTAGACTCGTTGGTGAACAACACTGATGCTCATTCTTCATCTCCTTTCCAGTTCAAATGATCATGAGCAAATGCTAAACGTAGCCTCCCATGAAGGGGGGGGGGGGGGTCAAAATTGGACCGGTTGTAGAATGTCTTGCCTTCATACCAGCATCATTTAGTCTCCTCAATACGATATCGCAGCTAATGACTGTTCCGGTGGACCGTTGGAGATCATTCCTCAGAGATCGAGCAGTGATGAACCTTTCACATCTCGCTGTTACGACCAAATACCGGTCTTCACGCCTGGTGGTTTTCTTCTTACGATCTTGGCCAGGTCTTCTGGTATAATTCCATGTCATTCGAAATCGCCGAGACACTCTACAAATCACTGACTGCGCAACCAAAAGCCTTGCAGCAACTTCTCTCTCAGTATTAGGGTTTCCAAGTCCCGGGACCAAAAGTGTTTTCGGGACTTACGAGCTAAATTTCAAGTCCCGGGACTAGTCCCGAAGATCCCGAAAATGGCCCCGAAAGGAGAATAGTGTTCAGGTGAAATTTCAGAATGCAATTTCCATAGAAAAGCAAGTGTTTTAAATTAAATAAAGTATTTCTGGGCTGATAATCTGCGTTGGGACTCTTCTATAACTCCATTGCTTTCTTCTGGTACTAAAAATGTCGCTCTTCATCTTTTGATTTTGTTGGAACTGCAAAGTGATTGTGTAATCCTTTCGTCAAGCTGCCTCGGATTATGATAATTTTATAGGAACAAACTTTACATTTCGCCAATTGTTTATCTTCAATATATAAAATTGTTGCCATATTGACTTCAAATCGTTATTTTTTTTAATGTCGAATGAAGGTAGGGTGCGAATTGCAATTCATTCTAATTGTTACGCTTTAGCAGACAAATAAGGAACACATTTAAAACCCAAAAATATTAATTATTCAGCTTCTTCGCACATTATTTTAAAAGTCTACAAATTTGGTTACCTTACTGTTACTACGTACACACACGAGTACGCGTAAAATATATTTAAATCCAACAAAAAAACCAGACAAATACATAAATAGAAGAAGATATGCAAATGCGGCTGAAACAACACACAGGTTTAATTCTAACCTACCGAAAATAATACTCCTCCTGAGTCTCGTGCCTACGCAAAAGGCAAATAATGCAGAATGTGCAAAAAGCATGAGTAATACGCCGGACGCCGGTGAATACCCGTCCTAATTCTCTGATATCGAGTATACGCACGCATGTTGACATGGTCCCGGGACTTCGCCTGGGCTGGCTGTGGTCCCGGGACTCGGTTTCTGTAGTAGAATCCCGGGACTGTCCCGGGACCGGATCCCGGGACTGGAAACCCTACTCAGTATAGCCTTCCTTGAGCAGTGTGGCCACTTTAGATACATCTACCTGCGAAAGAGAGTTTCTCTGGACATCGGCTGCCATTTATTTTGATTTATATCACTGTATCAATTGTTTAGAACACCTTGACAGGCAACTTACAATTACAAGACTTCTGCAATTTCTGCAGTATTTGTTATCAAGCAACAGTTTTGTCATATCTTAAGATGTGAATGTCCCTAAAATATATGTATGTAGCGATAAATAGTGCTATGTTTATTGCTTATGAGTTTCATAACAATATTTTCAACTACAAAAAAAAATATTGCACTTTTATTTCTGATCCTTTAATTTTGCGGTGAAGTGTACTTCGTACATTCATGTACCAATTCTCAAATCGTTCTCTCTTCTTAAATCTTTTTCTAATTTTCTCATTTCTAGCTGGATTTCAGTTTTTCTTATTATTTTAGTGTGCTTTGTTTTATCCATTTTCCGCCATGATCGTTATGCTTTCATTCGCGGCCTCATTTGGTCTTGTTTTTTGACATATCATTCATCGTTGTACCACACATTATGGTTTAATTTCATTTCGAGTCTTTTTTGACAATTATTAAGCAATTTTTGGATACGGACCAGGGACCTAGAGAAATTTACAAAGCTGAAACAACGTATGAAATGCTCTATGACACAGGTACGTATCCAAACGTATCCTTATCAAAACGCAATTAAACTAAATCCATAGTAGAAGTTGCCATAAAGAAGTTTTGTCGGTTTCTCTATAACTTTAAAAATAACGCCAGAAAAAAATGATTTAAAATTGCAAAAATTAGTTTCTTTATAACTCAAAAACGAAAAATCATATCAAGGATTTCTATGCGCCATTTTGTTAGTTCTTTAATTACGTAACTTTTTCACAGTTAACCAAATTTATATCTCTTACTATTAACGAGATCCCATACTGGTCTTCCTTATCTTGGAGACACTGTATATTCCTAGATGGTTGTAAGAATAATAATTTTTATTAAGTTAGACACTATTTTAAGATTTACAATTGTTTACATATTAACGATACTTATTAATAATTTGTCTTAACATAATCGCTTAAGTTTTTCTAAACTCATAGATATTTTTTAACTTCAATTGGACGGTTATTATTAATTTTCAAGCAATTTTGGGAATTGCTTTTTGTAAGTTTAGTTAATCTAACATTATGCCTATATCTAGTACTTCTTGTATATTTAGAACAGCTTAATCTAATTCGCATTACTCTGTACTGTTGTTTTTACATTCTGGCCAATTTTTGTTCTTACATACATACTTGCACTACTACTGTGTTTTGAAGTAGAGGTAAATGCCTTTTAAATGTAAGATAACTTTTGATAAAGAATCGTCGTATGAAATCAGATAAACATTTATGGTACAAACGTAAAATTTGCATAAAGGTAAAATCTGGCTCTATTCGTAAAGACACCAAACCATAAAATACAGTTTATCTACAAAGACGGCGAGGTCTAAGCTGAAATTTTACTTCTATATTGATAATTCAAGTAACCGTGAAAGCCTCAAACAATATAGATACTTATATTTTGTTATTTTCATTAATTGCATTATACGTATGGGTTTGGTAATTTTCCCATCTGCTACACGCACACATTGCCTTGTGGCATACTTGACATTCTCGAATTGATTTTATATGCAGTTAGTAAGCCGCGTAATCGATGTAATTAGGCAAGCATTTGTTTTACGTTTGTCGTACAACAGGTGCGACAGCGCCGCACAAGAACGTCAATATGAGCAATGAGCATGCAGCCACTTAATAATTCTGTCTGACTTCTTTTACTTTTGAATCTATTATCAATAGTCTGTGTAATATGTCGACTTGTCAAATCAAATAGCATCTGCTTAATTAAAACGAAAGACAATAAAAATTTGAAATTTCGTTGCAGTCAGGGCGCAGTTAGGGGGAGGCAGGGAGGGGCAAAAAAAATTAAGAGCAAATTGTCTGACCAATACACCTCCCACGAATGGCTCCAAAGAGTGTCCGTGGCAATAGGATGGTTCGCAAATAGTGAAAAAATAATAAATAATAGTATATTACATACCGAGGTGGACAGTGTTTCATTCCTGTCGAGAGATTAAGTAGTTAACCGAGACGCGTAGCGTCGAGGTCAACTTTATCTCGAGACAGGAATGAAACTTTTCACCGTGGTATGTATACTATTTTATTCGCAACCACTTTATTCTAAACAATAATTGACAAAATTATTATATTACGATACCACAGGTTGTGACGCGCATGAATGGATGAACGAGATTCCCAGTGTCCCTACCTACACAGCGGACGGGAATATACTTCCCGCACTTACTTTCCGCACTCGAGTGCGGGAAGTGAGTGCGGGAAGTAGCGGGCGGAAATGTACGACTTCCCACACTCAAATGTTAACATTACATATATGGTTGCGAATAAAAATATTTTTATTTTGAAAAACAAAATTCAATAAGTGCCAATTAATGGGTAAGTAAATAATGCCTTTATATCATGATAATTATATTCGAAATCTTTAAAAAATACACAACACTTTTTGGATGATTATAATTTAAGTAATTTCAACGGTACTAATGTGGAAAGTTACAATACTTAGGAAACTGAAAGAGTTGGAACTAGCAGAAGTGATGAAAAAATCTGCAAAGAACTTTACACGGAACTTCTCTCGCAAGTGGATATCCAAAATATGGCATTTTTCGTCAAGGGTAAAAATCTGAGCTATGTGCAAAATATTACTGTTATTTAACAAATGTTAGTGCTCGATAACATGGTTCCTAGATATTTAAATATTTCAGCCTTCTACTTGCAGTCTCACCGTTTTCATTCCGCTATTATCTCATCTACTATCTTTGTATTACACTTCTCTTTGTGTCTGTCTTCCCCCGTTCTGACATTTCTTCGTTTATTTTTCTCATCAGATATTCTAATGCTGCTGACAATGCGTCTTCTTGTCCGACCCTTCTATTCACTGTAAAGTCCTCAATTTCACCTTTTTAAGTTATTATATTGGCTCTCATTCTACTCATTGTCATCCCGATTAATCTAGATTGGTATGTACTCCTAGTTCTTCTAGTACTGACAGTTTCCTTCTTTTGATTGAGTAGAAGGCCTATTGGAAGTTAATGAAAAGAAATTCGATCTCCATTTCATACTCTTCTTTATTATATGAGTGTGCTATGTGCCAGCTGCCTTTGAATTATTGAGGGTGCTATTTTATAGGCCACATTTACCACTGTAATCCTTGTATAGTTTCCACATGTGTGCTGGTTTTTCTTTTTGTGTATTATTATGATTTGTCCTATCTCCATTCTCTAGATATTCTCTCTTCCTTCCATATTTTCTTTATTAGTACGTATAAGCGGCCTTGTAGTTTGTCACCTCCATATGTATGTTTAGGTATACTGATTATCGTCTACTCTTTACCTTCTTTATTTTCTATACCATTTATTTTACCTTTATATGCATTGCCTTGTTCTTTAATTTTCTTATAGAAACTGTAGTAGTTCTGCTCGCTCCTTCTCTTTATATTTCTTTCATTTTGCTATCCACCCATTCTGTCTTTCTTTACCTTATTTTGTTGCATTCTTTTCTTATTCTTTAATAATCTTCTTTTATTTGTTCGTATCCACTTTATACTCGCATTTACCTGCTTTAATGTATATTTAAGTTAGATTTAGGATTATTGATTGTAATGTGTCTCTGTTGCACTTTCGGTGTGCTATGCATGATACCGGACAGCGAAAGGTAAAAAAGCTTAAGATTACGAATGAACTGACTGTATGAATTAATGAAATTTCATCATTTTCTGGCACTTTTCGTTAAACTTTTTTTTTCTTCACTATACCCAGCTGTTCTTTAACTGGCGTTTCTAAACAGTTCATAAGATATTTAATTATGTCTTCGTCCTTAATGCCTCGCTTTGTTAGTCGCTTCTCCACTTCTTCTTCGTATTTCTTTCTTGCTTCTCATTGCTAAGTTTCTCTATGTTCCACTTGGTTCGTGTATTTTTAGAGTTTGTTGTTTTTTCTAATTTTTTTTGTAATCGTAGCTGTTCCCATAGAAAAGCCAGAATCTGCTCGAGCTTTCATTAATTACAGTCATATTTCATTATATTTGCCGCTGTGGAGCGCCAGGTTTTTACGAAAAATTGTTTTTTGTTAAATGCTATTTCTGGGCCTTATTGAGCTTCATATACCTTTAACTACGCTTAACAATTATGACATTGCCTAGTAAAAATTAAAACTGTTTACTGTTACTGGTATATTTCCTTTGATTATCCATACCTTCGACCCTGCATGAACCTGCTAGTTTTTTGTTGTGGTTTAGGTTGTTGGAGCAAGAGGCATCCAAAGTGGGTGGTGAAGTCATTGGTTAACTAGACTTGTGCTTTTCTTAAATTGATTAATTATTTTGTTAGCTTATTGTTAGCATATTCTGCCGAGGGTTTGAGCTAGCCAGGGCTGTGTTCACCCCTCGTTTAAGGGTGGTACAATTGTTACAGTTTCAGAAAAAAAGTATTACAAGAATGTTTACAGTCGCAAACAAAACAGTTGATAGATTGCATCTAGTTACGACATACAACAAATGTGTTTCCCTTAGACCTACTCACACTCCACATAATGACATAATCGCCTATTCATTTATTACAAGTGTAATAAATGCGCAGTATAACCGATCGGAAAAATGTATTTAGCAAAATTCCAAGCTTGTTTGAAACTGCCTGAACCTAGTACATACACAGGACATTGCTTCTGCGGTAGTTCTGCAACCCTACTAGCTAACCCTAGGAGTGATTTGCTAACACTTTGCAGATCATGGAAGTTGGTGGTCTTCTGCAGTTGCAGAAGGATGACTGCTTATCGAATAAGATTAACGTGTTTCAAAAAATTCTGGCAAACCAAGAACAGCAGCCTAGTACTAGCAAAACTAAAACAATTGAAGTGTTAAGTATTTCTGACCAAATAAATGAAATACCAGTTAATCTTGACAATTTTAATAAATCATCAACTTCATCTTTAGAAATAAGTCACCATGCTACTAGCACTGCAAACACTTAGCAACTGCTAACAAATTCTGGTAATACTATCTATAATTGTGCTCAAGGGATAATTAACATTAATTACTATAACAAATACATTCATAAATTGTTACTACTTAAGTTTCTTATTAGATATATTGATTGTATTTTAAAAAATACAGATTTTTGTGTGTGTGTAATGGTAAAGCTAGGCGAGAAACAGAAGTGTCACACATGCAGCAAACGCATTATCAGCCCTTAGCCTTCAGCTGCCCTTGCTACACTTCGCTCGGGTAACTAATACACACGGGCTGGTAATACTCGTTTTTTGCCCTTGTGACACAATATACTATAGTCATTTCTTCTGAGCATGTTAGAAGCGCTTGTGTCCATATTTAAATTGCTCCATCCATTCCATGCCATTTTTAATTTCCCACTAAATTTTATTGTTCTCTTTTCAATCTCTTAATTTTCTATTATTATAATTTAATTTTCTTTGTTCAATTTCCTTTGTTCCTGGTTAAAATGTTTTCGCCCCACCTTCATTTGTTGCACTTTTTTTTCTTATCTCTTTCTAAGCAATATTCACGTCCTTCATCATGTTCAGTATTAGATTTAATTTGTCTTCCTCTATATTTTGTATTTTTATTGCTGTTCTTGGCGTTCTCTCTTGTTCTGAGAATTCCTGCAGATCATTTATTGATCCCTTCTTACCGTTATAATCACCCAAGTAAGTTAGTAGTTTAAAATTTTGAGTGAGGGAATTTGCCATTTGGTTGGCTCTTTGAAGTAACAAATTTTAATTTTTACTTCCTTTTACAATAAAGGAAGAATTGGATGCATCCCAAAAATTCGAAATTGAGTTGTCAACAGTTCACGTTTTAGAGTTCGCTGAACCCAAAAAAACATGTTTCTGTTCATTGGTCTGTCTGTCTTATCTGTGTGTGAACAGAATATCTCAGAAACGAAAAAAGGTATGACGTTGAAACTTCATATACCTACCTATAAGTTTTGTGTACTATCTATATGCGACAGCAAGCAAGTAAGGTGTTTACTCTTGTGATTTTTCAGTTTTTTTCGAAAACGGCAGTAACGATTTTTTTTCAAACTTTACATTTTTATTACAATTTTAATGTGGATTGATGTGAGATAGGTGATTTTCTAGTTGTATATCTCGAAAAAAATTTTTTTTTGTTTCTCGTTTTTTTTAACTCTATTTTAAATAGAACACCCGGTATATTATTAGTTTTAGAGAAAAATTGTCTTTTCAACTAACTATTTGTACGGTTTCTGAAGAATTTGTAATTTTTGAAACTTCTTGGCAAATGTTTAAAAAATAAAACACATTTTTGGCTAAAAGGAAGATGTGTGCGTGTATTACACCAGAAAGGCTTGTGTCTGTTTAACCCTTATGTGGCGGCAAAAATAATACAACGTACATGGCGGGAGGTGGTACCTGGGTACCACATGGTGTTGCGTGGGTTGTTGTATGTTTGTGTGCCTGTGCGAGCCAAAAGGTAATGTTGACTGTTGTTTTATGTCCAGTCATCTCTCATGTGTGATCCAGTCTATGTTGTGATCTTGTTGAATTGTAATCAGCTTAGTTCAAATGGGGAAAAAAAGAATGTCTACTGCTCGTGGTAATACTGCTTGTGCTTCTTGTGATGGAAAATGTGTTAGTACCGCTTCTAGAAGCAATGAAGAATCTAATAGTGGAGCTTTAGGAAATGGTAGAAGCCGCTAGTCCCCACCATTTATAATCCCAGATGATATCTAGACTTTGTGTTCGTTATACATTTTCCTGTGGTAGTTAATGGTTTTCGATATAATGACGGTTGAAGATGTCGCTAGATTGTATGAAATGTCTGATGAGGAATTTAGTGATTCATTTGAAGATAGTAACGACGAGGATTATGTGCACCAGCAAACGATGGAGAATCAGATGTAGAAGATGTTTCCACTGGAGAGTGTTCCTATCAAAATAGAAGTGGAGGTCAACAGCGACAACAATGAGGAATTTATTAGAGAAGCAGGAACGCGTCCGGACGCAGGGACTACTGCAACGCCACCACCTGCTGATATTTATCGTAGATGTAATTCGACCATTTGAAACACGACCCCATTATCCTCGTCTCAAATCCGGTTGCATAATATTATGCGGGAATCAAGCAATGGGCTTTAAACATTAGCGAAAAAACTGTAATATACTTATCTTGGAATTACAAAGGTTTAGACCGCAATATATTACTAGCGACAATTTCTCACATCACTACGTTTTGCTCACATGCTGAAATCAGATGGGCTCATTCTAGATGGTACTCTTAGGAAAATCAAACCTTATATTCCCGGACCTTTTAGCTAAAATTGAACAAACGCTTTTTTCAAGTTTGTTTTCAATGTATTAGATGTAGTAACTCTGACTGCCTACATTATCTACACTGAAAGAATTCCACAAAGTATCAGAACACAAGTAAGAGAAGAAATTTTTTAAAAGATCTAGCTCATAATCTGTGCTTGCTAGCTGTGAATCAAGGAACGAACAATCCCATGGTATTGCAAAATCGGTTTACGAAGAACGCCATTGAAAGTGTTGTAGGAATTTCCGTGGTAACTCTTAATAATTCAATCGTGTCCCCGAACAGGATTCCTCTAGGTCTAGACGCATTACAGTAAAGGGCGTATGATACATCAGCGACGAGAATAAAACAAGGAAAGCCTGCAAGATGTGTAGCATTTGTAACAATTCACACACAATTCAGCACACGGGTTCGAGGGTAAAATGTTTTCAATGCCAGAAAAAGTAATAGCAATTCATTTTATTTGATATTTTGTAACGTTCGAAACAGAAAAACAACAAGAAAAATATATAAAAATATTGAAAACACTGCTATTTTCTTTGGTTTTCCGGTAAAAAATATACAGTGGTACCCAGGTACCACCGTCCGCCAGAATGTGTTGATTTTTTGTCAAGGCCACAGAAACGCGACACTCCATACCTCCCGACATATGAAAGTTTCCAATATATTTAAAATTATATACTTAGAGATGTCCTAAGAGGTGAAGGTGATTCGTCTTTCCAAAAACGGAATATTTCATATTTTATACCCTAAAAGTACCCGGGTACCACCTTCAGCCACATAAGGGTTAAGGGTGATTTAAAAGTCATCTAGTGGTCAAATACTCGCGATGATAACATTGTTTTCTGGCGAACGAAACTTAACAAAACATTAACTAAACTGTAAAAATTGCCTAGAGCAGAAGATGCCAAAGTTTACTACACCAAGCACCAAGCCACCTAAAAATTTCGCTATGGTCCGTCTTCGACCTCCTTAAGAGGATTATAGAATTGTAAGAAAAAATATTGCAGCTGTTTAGAAAACTGCAGCTACTCGTCGAATTGTAAGTAGAGTTATATAAACTGTACCTTAGATTTTTTACTGTTATTCATACTATTGAACTATAGACAGAAAAAGTTTGACGCAACTACTGCGGCTTCGCTTTTAATTTTAATTATAATTTTAATATTTTAATTCCGTATGGCCTCTAATCGCCTTTTTGGTATGTGAAAGTCCATGCGATCATTTTCTACCTAACTGTAATTAGCTAGTCTGCAATATGGACACCCTGTAAAAACGTAACAGTAGCTCGTAAAAGACGGGCAATATAACTGTGAAAATGTATAGCAGCAACTTCATAAAATCATCAAGTTCGCACCTTGTGTTGCAGTTATTCCAACATGTAATCACTAATCCAACAACTGACTCACCGCGGGCCGTAATTAACTCATCAAGAAGCCGTTCGCATGCCTCGAGTGCTTATGTTGGCCTCTACGTGCGTCTGTGTATGTCGCCGTCTGCCTACCCCAAGGCTCGGACGCGTGGGTGAGTCATGGATGACGTGTCCGGCCACCCCAAATTATTCCAATTCGGCGGCTATTAGACCGCTACGCTGATTCAGCCGTTTTGTTTGGTTTTAGCAATAATACGATTATGTAAACTGTTTACGTGGGCAACTGGACGACTTCGACGTACTACCTATCTATCTAGTCGAGATATTTAAACGATTTGAATGCAGGAATTCCTGCGACGTGAGTAACGCACCGCCTGAACTACTGGATGAGATTATTTATTAGCTGCGATAACTATGACTAATTCTGTGCATGCTTGGAAGTTTTTCTCACTATTATTATTAGTACTGTATCGTAATCTTAGGTGCTGCGACGTTTTAATCTTTTAATAACTGCGAATCGCCTTCAATTGGAATAAAAAATTTCGGCAGCTTTTGATAGTACGGAATTTTCTCTATATCGCTGCAGATAACCACAAACTTCCCAACTCCTCTCAGGATATGATTTCATCAACCCGTAATGTGGGTAAATTTGGAAGTATCCTGGTTTTGTTTCGATTCGATTTCTCTAGTTATAAAATTATATAACAATTTTACTCTAAAACGGACGTCATGGAGAATAATGTCTTAAAATAAGTTTAGAGGCAAGAACAGATGTTCTTATTGCATTACATATTAAATTAGAATCAAATCCATTCATTATTTTCATTTTTGTAGGTATTTACACTAGCCATTAGTCGACGTTTACTGTGAAAGTGTTTTAAATTAGGAGCTGACGCAACAAGGAAGTAATTTATTACTTCTTATATGTTGTACTTACTTACTACTTACTTAATCCTGTTGTCTTTCTACCTTTTCAGGTGTAAGACTTTTTGTGGGTGGGTTACTGCATTCGTTTCCTTAGACATAGTTCTTTACATCCTTTTCTGTCTTGCGTCTTCTGTCTCACTTCACTCCAATTCATATTACGTTTTTCGGCTGCTATTTTACTTCTTCTATCCATGACTTTCTCGGTCTCCCTTTTTTCTTTTAGTCTTTGCTTCATATACCTGTCTTACTGTTCTCTCTTCTTCCATCGTTATAAGGTTACTGAACCATCTTAATTGCCCTTCTTCAATTGTGTGTTGGATTGACTTAATTTTTAGATTTTCTCTAAATATCGTGTTCCTTATTTTGTCTTTTCTTGTTTTCCTCTGTATTTTCTAATGTATCTCATTTAGATGGTTTGGATTCTCTTTTTTGTTTTTGTGTAAGTGACCATATCTCTGAGCCATTAATCAGTATTGTGTGGCTACTCCCTTATATATTTCTACTTTTGTTTCTTTTGGTTTTTATTTTATGATAGGAATTGGTTCTTAATTGCGTTAAATAGTCTTCCCGCCGCCCCTGGCCTTTCGTTAATTTCGCCATCCAATCTTCCGTCTTGGGATATTACCGAACCTAGATATTTGAAACATTTGACCTGTTCCAGTTTTATCTCTCCTATTGTTATCTAATGTGTCTTCTCATTCCTGCTTACTACCATTGTTTTTGTTTTCTTTTTGTTAATCTTCATGCTGATTGAATCCATACAATTGTTCTATATGTTCAGGTTTACGTTCATGGTTTTCTCGTCTCTTGCTATCATCCTCATACAGTATTTCTGATATTTGTACGTCCAGCATCTTCCAGTGCCCTACTTTATATTGTTTTATTATTCTTTTGTTAATTCCGTTGTCCAGTACTGCTGAGAACAGTATGGGGCTGAGTATACATCCCTGTCTAACGCCTTTTGTTGTTTCGAACATCTGCGATTTTTCTTTCCTGACTCTTACATAGTTTTTGGTTTGTTTGTACAAGGCTTTTATTCCTTGTATCCACTCTTCCCTTATTCCCCGTTCTTCTAATACCTTCCATATGTCTTTTCTTTTTACTTTGTCAAAGGCTTTCTCTAGGTCGATAAAACATAGATTTATCTCCCCGTCTTCTTTGATTGCCTTTTCTGTTATTTTCCGTCACTCCTCTGTTTGTTGTAAAGCCCTGTTGTGAATCTTCAAACATTTTTTCCAACTTTTCCCTTATTCTCTTCTCAAGCACCCTCGCGTCCTCGCGTCGAGTTTGCTTACTGTGCTTAGTAAGATAATCCCCCTGTAGTGATTGCAATCTTTCCGGTCTCCTTTTTTGTGTATTGGCGTTCATGGGCGCCGTTACATAGGGGCAAGGAGGGGCGCTTGCCCCTCCCTGTATTTTTCCAAAAATAATATAATCCACCATTATTCGCCACGTGCTTTCCGCCGAGCTATCAGAACTCACCGCACAGAAATTATTTTCATAGGGTGTAATAATATTATATCGTGTGCGTAATAACAGCAACGATTTATTCATTTGTCCGCTCACTTTACAGAACCGATTCTTTGAATAAGCAGAAACAAGTCGACGACCGAAATATCGAGATGAGGGGCGTTTATGAATTTGTCACTCAGCGCGATACAAAACAATATTTAAATTTCCATTTTTTGACGCCTTTATATAAGGGCCGACCGATGTTGGGTTTTCTTGTTTCTAGGCACGTTCAAGTAATAAATTCAATGGGTCGCCAAATCCCAGTGCACCTGCACGGAATGTTAGCAAATATTTAAAATAAATGCATTACTTATTTCAAGTTAGTCGTATTTGCCCTCTGATTGAGTTACTACTGTTAGATTATTGTGTATCCTGGTTTACATTGTTTTTTATTTGGGACTTCGATCCGATCTACACGGTATGCGTATCTTTTTGCATATATTATTTTATTTGTTAATCAATTTTATGTCTGCATTATTGTGCATTGCGATTACTAACGCTTCACTATTCTGTGCGCTTCGATGCCCAAACCATAAAGTAAAGATGTAGTAAAGAACGTAATGATTTTATTATTTTTAATTTAGATACACAAAACGTGTTGGTAATACAGGTATTTTGTCCAAACACTGTAGTATTTTGTCCAAACACTGTAGCATTTTGTTTTTATATTTTTTAAAATCTAATAACATTTTTAGGTGCGCATCAAGTGTTTCTTTTTTTAGACACTCTGTGAATTTAATTGTCTTATCTCAATATCGAAAAAATATTTTGTCTTTTACTATTTCTTTTGAGTTGCCTTCCGCCGATGTTATATCTGTTCCTTCTAGTAGCTCTTTGAAGTCTCCACCTCTCTATGATTTCTTCTTCGTTTGTGAGTAGTTCTTCATTAAAATCTTTTATATTCATGTTAGCATGTTAGTTGTATCGTTACTCGCATTTCCAATGGCCCCAACGAATATTTTTTGGTTCTCCTTATATGCCTTTTAAATTTTTTCGCCAAAATCTGCCCAGGACTTTCTTCCTTTTTCTTCCTTGAATAATCTTTTAACTTCTCTTCTTTCTTTTTTGTATTTTTCATAGTCCATCATTATTTTGGTGCTTAAGTATTTTTTCTAGCTTTGTTTTTTTCTTTTGATTGCGTCTTTTATGTTCTCTGGCCACCAGTGCTTTCTTTTACTTTGCGAGCTTGTAATTCTTGTTGTACCGCATGTTTCCTCTGCTGCTGTTAGTATGCTTGTTTTAAAGTTTGTCCACATCTGTTCTATTGCCTCTTGTGTGTTTTTTTAAACTTTTTGTTCCAGTGTTTCCTGGTACTGTGGTTCCCTTAGTCTATAGTATCTAATGTTTCTGTTTGCGATCTTCCTTTTGCCGCCTTCTTCTGCTGTGATGTTTCTACTTTCTCATTTCATCACCACTAGAAAGTGGTCACTTCCGATTTCGGACCCTCTTTTGACTCTTACGTCTTTAATTTTTCTCCACACATTTTTACTTCCTAAAAGGTAGGTAGTATATAATTGATCTTTCATTCCTACTCTTTACCTCACTTGTGAATTTATGTATGTCTTTATGTTGGAAGTGTGTATTGGTAATTATTAATTCGCTTTCTACGCAGAAATTTAGTAGTCTCTCTCCATTTTTGTTCTTGACGTTTTCTCCGTATTTTCCTAAGCATTCCTCGACTCCTTTATTTTCGTCTCTTACTCTTCCATTTAAATCGCCCATCACTATTACATTACATTTACTCTCATCTATTTGCTTTTGTAGTTCTTTAAAAAATCCTTTTCTTCTTTTTTATCGTCTTCGTTTGGCCCATAAGCAATCACAACTAGGTGTTCTTCGTTTTCCCTCCCTTCTTTTATACTAACTGTAAGTATTCTTTCATTTATAATTTTTTCATTCTTCACGTATTTCATTTTGTCCTCTTTTACTATTAACGCTACGCCGACTTTTGCGTGGTCTTCTTTTCTCACTCCAGACCATATCATTCAAAAACCATCCGTGAGTTTGATGATTCCATTCCCATTTTTTTTTTGTTTCTGTGATTCTCAGATATTCTATTTTGGTGTTCTGTAATTCCTTTATCAGTTCGACCTCTTTACCAGTGAAGCTTTTTATGTTCCATGTTCCCATTTTGTTATGTTTTTCCTTTCCTTTTTCCTCTTCCTCACCTGTTTCTGTCTAGATATTATTATTGTAACACTTCCGTAATGCATTGGCAATTTATTTTGTGTCACATATATGTGTAAATTATTTTTGCACGCCGATCGGTTACGACAATACAAACATTACAATAAAAATACAGTGATCGTTTCTTTACCTACGTTAGTCAGAAGTCTGAGAAGCCCGAGCTTGTGGCCCAACATTTCAGGGGTCGCAAAAATAATATGATTCTGAAAAATGGTTTCATCTTTGTCATAAAATATTAATTCTCGGGCATTTTCTGGAAATTGCAACCCAAATAATGTATCAGTTATTTCCACGACGGCAATCAAAGCGAAATGATCAAGTTACATGTCAAAGACCTAGGTATTTCATCAAAAGGACTGCTGCACCTCCTAAAACAATTAAATTGTAATAACATTAATGTTGGCTTTCTATAACCTCTTCCGACCCAAACACATACCAGTCAACATTTTTATGACCTTAGCCATTTTTATCACTAAATGGCATATAAGGAGCAAAGAAACACCTTACATATGGTGCAACAAATGTCAATTTTGTGCTGTGGTAACCTCTACAAATTGAACCAAAAGTTGCTCTGCAAAATTGAAGTCCAAGTAATCCATGATCACTTTTTTCGGCAAACTTTGCAGTTGGGCATGTCTTCTGTACATTAGCCATCGAGCCACCACAGAAAAATGATAAAAGGCTCGGATCGTCCATTTGTTCTGTACCTCATTGGATACTTTCCAACAGCACGATCTAGAAGATCAATTCTCCCCATCTTGACATTGTAAGAGTTTACAATAGCAGGCTGCGTCACTTGAATATAGTTTGAATCTGGTTTGCTGCAACGTCTGCATTCACCTTCTGCCTGAGAGTCTCACACAGAAGAAACCAAATGAACGGGTCTGGTATCAAACCACTTCACCACAACTATTTTTGAATCATCCCTAACAACCTGTTTTCTTCATTTTGAGGTCAAGTGTAAAGTTTACTGTTTTAGGAATTCGGGATTTCATAAGCGTTCCAGGCATGCCAGTAGATCTTGCGAATAAAGTGTCTATCAAGCAGACTGAAGTAAAAAGCTGTAGCACTTGGTGTTGAAATATCGCACAGTTTGAGTACAAATCTTCCACCCACATCAAGTTTTTCTGGTGTTGCAATCAAGACAGATTCTACGGGAGTTCCTTTTCCTTCATATAGTTGAAAATCTAACGGAATAATGGGCTTATTCTTTACATACTGCCTCATTTTAACTTGACCATGAAACGGTATAATTTGTTCGTAACTGACACGTCTATAGATCTTTCGTTTTGATGACAACCCTTTTAAAGTTTGTCCAACATATTAGGCTTGATCTTCCAAAAACGATCTTTGGCTTCTTTAAAAATAGCATTGTCGTCGACAACTTTCAGGCGTACCCTCATTTGAAAATAGCGATTTCTTGACATGTTGTTTGCTACAGGAACTCTTGTCTCTCGACCCATGCACATCCTTATCCGGGGCAAACCGTAAATTCTAATAAGCATTGAACAGCCAATGAATTGACTTATTTCATAAGGAGTCGTTTCTAAGGACTTTCCAGAAATATTGGCCTCTCTCATATTGGTGAACAATGCGATTTTCTCTAAAAAATCGACATCCAAATATTTTCTTAAATAGTCGAAAGGCTTAAGGGCAACAACATCGTCGTTATTATTCCTTGATTGAACGTCATCATTTGTAGATATTGTAGGGGGTTGAAAATTAAATGAATGAATCCATTTTTTAGGAACGTAGAGCTTTCGAGGCTCATCGCCAGATGACTCAAAATCAGCATCGGCATCGAAATCATCAATGGGATCAACGTCGGCATCGTAATCGTGGTGGACTGGAGATTCGCCCAAAATATCTTCCTCGTCATCATCGTCGCTATTTGGAATTAAATCTGCTTCAGTGTCCGAGTTATCAAAGTCTAAGTTATCTGTTACCTCTCCCAGCTCTTTCTGAGTTAGAATCCCTGCCAAATATAAATTACGTAAAATATCTACCACAAGAAAAAAACAATATCATGACTAGGCAGTGAGCGATTAGACCCAAAGTATCACATATAATACTCCAACCAAAAGTCGTTGCCTAGTGCAATAATGAAATGCAATTTGCAATATCAAGTTATGCAGCGATAAGTACATTTACTAAAAGCCATTTGTTAAGAAATTACGGCATTACTTACGTTTTTTAGCATAATTATCCATTATTTAAAGTTCACTTGTCACAGAGGTTAGGTTGGCCGTAAACATAACATGCTCTCAAACATAGTTGAGTCAGGCAAAACAAACGCAAATTTTATGCACATGTCTGAGAAGATATCTTATATGATACATACGGAGCCGCAGCCATCAGAACGACACGGCGGGCGCTTGGAAAACAATATTTTACCGAATGTATCATTTATGATAGAGGAAGAGGATAATGTAATAATTCTGTTGAGAATGTTCGCTTGTAAAGCAGTGACCACCTGTACAGACGAAAGATCATTTTCAGCCCTTAAAAGAATGAAAGACTATCGCAGATCTACTTCATCCATCCAATACAACATTAAATGCGTTAGCAATAATGTGTATGAAATGGACCTTTTAAATGAATGATATATTACATTACAAGTCATGAACGTAGTCTTCTGGCTTGTTGAAATATACGAGGACGCGTCAGCCTCCGAGCACTTCTTCTAAGCCTGCGAGTCAAGCATAGACACTGTCACGGCGCGCGATGTATACGATTTTTTCCGAGACCTCTTGTTAATAAACTAAAAATTAAATGCACAAACAAGTTGGGGTTACAACAATAATTAGATTTGCATTCATCACTAGGGCTTTGATCAAGTAACAACAAATAAACAGATTTTGAAAGCAAAAATGACTAGTCATGAAACGACCTACTTTCATGCCGCTAATGAGTTATGAAAGTAGACATTTTTATGCCGGTTTATGAAAAATAAACTTTGACGACAAAGCAAGAAAAAACTCAATATTTGTGTTTGATATATTAAGTTTAATTATCATTATTGCATTACTATATTACTATTATTATTAAAAGTTGGCTAAATGATTTCTGAACTTTTCTCGCACTAAGTGAAATATGGACTCAAAATTTTAAGGGGCTTCTGGATGCAAGCATGCTATTGAACTTGAAAAGCAAGGGATGGCATATTTAAAAATTTCCAAGTTTTAAATTAGTATTTTAAAATAAAAATCGCATCTTGAATATTATTATTAGTGGTATCATTTGATGCGTAATAATCTTTCCATTGATACCATTACCTTCCCTGTAAGTTGAAATGGCGAGCAGGAATCGGCAAAAACGTTCAATACAATGTTAATCGCCTATGTTCGACTTTGAGAACGGACACCCGGTATATGACAACATTACCTATCATACGGTTCAATCCGATTTTCGCATTCGAACTGTGCACATGTGCACTTGTATCAAATTCTATCATTTATACGAATTTGCCCACTGTTATTCAAATGCTAATGAAATAATATGACGTTACATTGTCTATATTTGTGGTTGTAGAAACAGGATAACATGTAACACATTATATCGTTGTTAAAAAAAGAAACTTATTTAGGGTAGGCCTTGGAAAGAAAGATAGAAAATCTAGTCATGTCTTAACTTAAGTCTCTAGTAGGTGAATGTCAGATTGCATTTTGTTTATGAACACATCCGTCACTGTGACAGGAAAAAGTTTACAACGCATCAAGTTTACTTGTATCAAGCAAAAAGGAAAATAAGATGACATTTTCACAACAACAACGAGTGTATTAATCATAACCGTCAATAAAAATTGTTTTTATTTAGTGTTTTGTATATTTTAGGAAAATAGTTCAAGATCAAGATGTAATGTAGTTCGCTCTGCCTTATGGTTGTTCATTTATTTCACTGGGTATATATCAAGTTATGGCAAACTTCAATTTGATTATGGCATGCTGCGTATGAGTTTTTTTTTAAACACAGGATATAAACTCGTCTAAACACTCGTTTATTAAACACTTGCTCCGCTACGCTCCGCTTGTGCCTAAAAAAACTCGTGACTAAAGTAATGGTCATAAAACTTGTTAGATACTATATTATTCTCTACTTTGGTGTTTTAATGTGGCTATTAAAACACTGAAAATAGTGATTTAATGGGGTCTATGTGGTGTTAGTGCCTCACCATTATTATTATTATTATTATTAAGACACTGTTTCGCGTTGTTCTTTTCATATGAAAAACTAGTATTATCAGCTGTCTACTGTCCGCCACGCCATAATATAACCAAACAAATGCTACAACCCTTTTTCGAACTCCTAGGGCCTAGGTTTTTAGCAGGTGGAGATTTTAATGCTAAAAATACGCATTGGGGCTCACGTTTAACAACTACAAAAGGCAGAGAGCTTTATAAACTTATGGTAGATAATAAATACAACTTCCTCTCAACGGGCAGCCCAACATATTGGCCTTCGGATCCCAATAAAATTCCGGACTTACTGGACTTTTTCGTTACTCACGGCATGGCATCAAACTACATCAATATTGTCCTCAATTACGATATTTCGTCCGATCATACCCCTGTAATAGTTACTGTAAGTGCAACCATACTCTATAAAGAGCCCAAACCTACTCTCAGCAATGCAAAAACCAACTGGAACGTGTTTGAAACACATATCAACGAATTCCTTAATATAAATTTAAGCTTGAAAACAAAAGTTGATCTGGAATACGCAACAAACCATCTCATAACAACTGTACAGGAAGCAGGATGGAATTCAACACCGCAAGTGCTCAATCTGAAAGCCCATACTCCTAATATCCCTACTGAAATAATGGAACTAGTGAAAGAAAAAAGAAGAGCAAGAGCAACTTGGCATCGTACCCATAATATCGCAGATAAAACCAGATTGAACCATTTAAATAATAAGTGAAGACGCAGACTGCAAGAAACTCGCAATGACACCTTTCAATTCTACACAAATTCACTCTCTGTTCATGATCACTCAATCTGGTAAGGGACCAGAGGAATTAAAAGTCCTAAGGAACATGTACCGCCTCTACGAGATGAGACAGGAACGTGGGCAAGGTCTGATAAGGAAAAAGCTGAGGCATTTGCACAGCATTTACAAAACACCTTTCAACCAAACTCCAACGAACCTGATCAAGAGGTTGAACATTACTTAGAAACTCCATTACAGCTATCGCTTCCAATACAAAATTTTACTCTCCATGAAATTGAAACCCAAATAAAACTTCTGCATAATAAAAAATCACCAGGGCACGACCTTATAACAGGAACTGTTTTAAAGCATCTACCTGAGAAAGGAGTTCAATATCTACAAATTCTGTTCAATGGAATACTGCGTCTCGCACACTGGCCATTATCACTCAAATTCGCTCAAATTATTTTGATACTGAAACCCGGAAAACCTCCTACCCAAATCAAGTCCTACCGCCCTATCAGTTTACTTCCGACAATCTCTAAGTTGCTGGAAAAATTAATACTAAAACGTATAAATCAAAGTGCACTTCAAGATACATGGCTACCAGATCATCAATTTGGTTTTCGATCCGAACACTCAACAATACAACAATGTCACCGACTAACAAACATAATACGTAGATCATTTGAAGACAAAATTTACTGTAGTGCAGTGTTCCTGGATGTGAGCAATGCTTTCGATAGAGTGTGGCACAGAGGTCTGCTCTACAAAATGAAGTCTATTACCATATCACTACTACTTACTTTTACGCTCCTACCTGGAGGATCGTTTCTTTCAAACCAAGTTTGGTAATGTAACCTCCCAGATAAGACGAATTAATGCCGGTGTTCCACAAGGGAGCGTACTTGGACCGCTAATGTACTTGCTATACACGTATGACCTATCAACCTCAGCACAAACAAGTATAGGGACGTTCGCCGACGACACATCAATCCTTTCATATAGTGAAAATCCGGCGACAGCATCAGCACTACTCCAAGAACATCTAAATCTTCTGGAAACTTGGTTAACTAAATGGAAAGTAAGAGTAAATGAAGATAAATCGGTGCATGTTACGTTTACGACGAAGCATTCAATGTGTCCTCCAGTTACTCTCAATGACATAAGCATACCTCAGGCAAATGAAGTCAGATACCTGGGCTTACATCTCGATAGACGTCTGACGTGGAAGACACATGTGAGCAAAAAGCGCAAAGAAATGGACCTAAGACTTAAAAAATTGTATTGGCTTATTGGGAAAAATTCAGCACTTACATTAGACAACAAAATATTGATATACAAGAGCATAATCCGTCCTATTTGGTCCTACGGCTGCGAACTTTGGGGATGCGCTAGCAAATCAAATATAAATATAATCCAACGTTTTCAATCAAAAGCACTTAGAATGTTATCCAACGCCCCATGGCTTGTGTCAAATCTGACCCTCCACAACGATTTCAACATTCCATATGTGGCAGACATAATCAAAACAAAAGCGGTAAAACATCACGAGTGAGCTAGAAAAAAAAGTTAAAAAAATCTTGCCCGGGCCGAGATTGGAACTTTCGACTTCAGGTTCGCCAGTCGAGTATTTAATGACATTGCAGTAAATATTATTTCCGGAATCTTATCAACGAATGAAAATATTGAGTCGACACTCTACTACTGTACAATGCACTGCTGGCGAAACTAGATGATGGTCAAAAAATGTTTCCTTGAAAACGATTTTTGCTTCATTCAACAACCCAAATGGAGCGATTTTTATGGAAGTTGTTACCACTCTTAATGCCATATTAGTTATTGACTAGATTCAAGCAGCTGTTAAGGCCACGGTGAGAGCATATGTTGACGGTCTCCCGAAGTTTGAAACTGACGTGTATCAAGTGTATATCTACAAACTGTGGGAATAGATCGGTTGAGTGATAAATTGCTAGCGAATATGCAGGTGCTATCTAATGACCGATTGGATGAAATTGATGTAGATTTTGTTATGGAAGAGTCTTACGATAAAACGACAAAGTGCGCCTTACAAATGCATTGATGCTGAATTGTCAATAGTCAATGGATGAGGCTACATCAGCTTCTGAGCCAGTAAAGAAGTATCAAATTACTTTATCTATCCTTGATGTTAAAGTGCTACTTTAACATGTGCTATAGAAAAAAGTGATATTTTTGGAGATTTGTATCTGGTCAAGGTTCATAGTACTATACACCCAGAGGCTTGTGGATTTTTGAAAAGAAGACGTGGGTGGCAGTTGCTTTTGGTCAGCATTGACGTTTCTGTTGGAGGAGATATCTGGTGTTTTGTCGAGTTTGCTGAGAGTTACTATCGGTTCCTGGTGGTCTGGTGCATACATAATACGATTTGTGTGGGCATAAGGAGACGTCTGTGAGTGTGCTGGAGGTGATTTGGTCCAACAAAGGAGTATTTTAGGTTCAGTGAGATCCAGAGCCGTAGCTACAGGCTTGGGGGCCCTGTTGGCAACAGATAATTATGGGGCCCCTACATTATCTTCCCCTTTACTTCTACACCACTTTCATTTAGTAAGCCTTTTTAGTAGGGTTACTATTTGGTGTTTTTTTCTGTTAATATAGAAAAATGGGCATTTAAAACAGACAAAACACATATTTACTTGTCACAATAAGTTTAATATAAAACTGTACTAAATGTTTAAACAGGCTAAGTTTGGTTCAAAACCTTTTTAAGTCAATTTCGTAAAAAACTTCCTCCGCTTTCGGGGGCCCCCTATGTTCGAGGGCCCCGGGGCGCTGCCTCGGTGGTAGCTACGGCCCTGGTGAGATCTGCAAGTATTTATAGTATAAACTGAAAGTAAAACATATAAAGAGTAAATTGAGGTAACCATAAAGAGATTCCTTACTATTTTGTGTTGTTAAATGATCACTATTGTGACGAAAAAGTATTTGATATTGGTTTTGTACTTTCATAATTAAAAGTGACAGTGACAGACGTTTGAATTATCACATTATTTCGATCTTGGTTTTATAATAAACAAAAATCCACCTGAGTTTCTTAAGAGTAAATTTTTCTACCTAAGCTAGTTATATCTAATAACATTGATAATTCATAATTTATTTAAAATGTAAATGAGTTACTTAATTTTTATTTTCAAAAGAGATTTGATATAAAATAAACCATTGCATTATAGTTAATTATAATATTAAGTAGATGCCCATGAGTAAAGTATACTCGAAAAACGGACACCCTACATGATGTTACTTGTTGCACTCAGATATGACCCAATTTTTATATTCGATAAAACGTATCTTTTTATACTTGCTGCTATTCAAAACAAATCATTATAATCTCTTCTTTTCCAATGTAGAGAGCTAGAGTTTTTTTTTGACTTGTTTGTTTTGCAGGAAAGGAAACGGAATTAGAAATAAAATCACGTACGTATCTATTTGCGAATTGTTTTGAACTACACATAGGATACCTCCTGAATATGTTTTAGCTCAGGTGAGAACAATTACACTATACACATTTGGCAGGGATCCAAACGCCTAGGCGTGGCAGCAAGCGACAGGAAGGAATAATAATGTTATCTTTTCAATTCAGGGATGACATCTCGTTGGGACAACAATGAGACTCGGTTTCATTGAATGTAAATACACGCACTTCGCCCACCGATTAGTGCTTTGGCAACGTCCGCACCACGTTCGATCTACTCCCATTCTCACTATTAACACCAAATAAGGCTAAGTATCTAATTGCCTACAATAACGCTCAAAAATCAACGTATACAAGTTTCTATCTCTGTTATGGTTAAAAGTGCGCGATAACTCTTCCTTTTTCCATCTGGGAGTGGAGAGCGGTGCGTACAGATGGGTGTGACCCACAAACACAACTGTTAGATTGTGCGTAACTTTTTACAAAAGGTAAAAGGTGTTAAATTTTATTGCTATACGGCAGTATTTTCTATTTTTTGTATAGTTAATACTTACAAAATACACATTTGTCATTCTTATACAGTTTAAACGACCGCAGAGACCTATCGTAAACAGAGAAAAATAACGCCCATCACGGCTAAAGATAAAAAAAAATGCAATATCATGTAATCGAAAAAGACAAGCTAGATGAAAAAACGAAGTATCTTTATAATCTAAGCTGGATTTTGATATGCGCCCACGAAGCCTTTAGGTTAAGGCGCCGAGTTTAGAGGGATTGGTAAATTTAGGTTGTCTTAATTTTGATACGTTTATTATATGTACTTTCTATTGCAACGTTTGCTGTACTAACGATCTTAGTTTAATTTAAACAAGATTAACAGTTTTAGCTCAACTAAAATTCGTTTAACCCAACTTTTTAGTGCAACTAGAGCAAGAAACGTCTTAACAAAGTAAATGACGAAATGTGACATTCCAGAAGCAAGATTAAAACTGATTTTAAGACGGGATTTCTATCAGCTTCGGTTAAATATCGTTTGAACGAGATTAAGAGTAGATGAAACTAAAGTCTGTATAATCAAAAAGTTCAGAGCAGGCTGTGATATTTTAGACAGTGTACTAACCTAACCTTAAAAATGTCACTAACGTCACTTTTAACAGCTGTTTGAACACCGTTTCAACCTTCAAAAAAGCTCAAGCTTAGTTTATTCTCTTAACTTTTTGGCATTTTGAAGGCATAATTTACAAAATCTTGTAACTTTTGCAGTGTAATAACAGTTGTCAAAAGTAACGTTAGTGATATTTTTAAGGATAGGTTAGTGTACACTGTAAAAATATTAGAGGTCACAGCTTGATCTGAGTCATGTTGAAAAAAGACTGTAACAATCATCCAAGAAGATTTAATCGTTTGCAATTGTGTTATATAGAATGGAATCTGTTTGATTCACACAGATGCGCGCATCAAAACCTTTTTGATAATAATTAATCACGTAATTCAAGTCATAACTGTTTTATCTCATTCAAAGGTCGTGGTAAAGTCAAGTTTGCATCTTGCCGTATTTGTTTGCCTCTGTTAATGTTGGAAAGGAATTTGTAAGCTTCCCTTAATGGCTTTTAAGCGGATGGATACATTTTCTAATAGAACTTAAGCCGACTTAGCATATTTGGGAATCATGGGTTTATGGATTTCTTTCAATTGCCTCATTGAGAGAGCTTAGCATTCAGATTTTTAGAATAAGTATTTATTCCTACGTGCGACGCTCCGATTGGCTACGCAGGATCGCCTCAGCCAATAGTGTTTGAGCTTGCCCCTCCTTGAATTGGCGAGCTCGCCTCGTTGTAAATTCAGAGTTAGTTAGATTCAGAGTCTCGAGGAAGCAAGTTCAGCTATGCTTTGAGCTGGGTTGCGGTCGTTCTAACTCCCTGGTAAAGACGTTTCCAGGTTGTTTTGTGTTACGGTTACGCGCAATTCGCTATTTTCGCGTGGCCAATCCAAGCGTGTCACAACAGTTGAAGCTTTTGTAAAATACCATCGGTCCATCAGTGACGTTTGTAATCGTTGTTACTCAATATACTCGTGTTTGTTAAGTCTTGTTTCACTCCAACAACTAACTGAACCCAAGTTAGGGTTATTAAGTGGCAGTTCCCGGCAATCCCATTGAACCGGAATTCGCAGCGGATTAACTGGAGGCCCCATTCGTGGAAGCCTCTTATCAAGTTAATCGTACAAAAAACATTGGTCCTTCGAGCCGGATTTGGAAGAAGCTAAAAAACACGAGTGTACAAGTTTCCAGTAGCTGGTGGATGCAATTGCTCCAACATCGTTTCGTCGGAGAGCGTCAAGAAGCTTCGCCAACACCAGGAAATTCAACCATCGAGAGCTTACACCGAGTCCAGGTCCCACGTCAAGCGGCAGCGATCGGCAGCGGGTTGGTTTTCTGTTCGTCAAGAAGTTACTACGTTCTCAAATCAAAAGTAAGTCCTTTTCCATTACACCTTCGTTTAGTGTTGTTTTTTGCTTGTGTCAGTCATGGTGGAAACTCGTTCGGCATCAGCGGTCATGTCGGAAACTCGTGCTTTAACCACTCGTTGCAAATTCATAAAAGCCAAAGTAGATCGTTTCGAAACTCTATTTCATAGAATTTCTTCGTCCAGCCCCGTGAAGGCTCACGAGGTCGGCAGCTTGTCAAAAGAGTTTAGTTGTTTCCAAAATTTGTTGGATGAGTATGAGAAGTCAATGGAGGGCCTAATGGAGGCCGACGCTGAACACTTTGATGAACTTTTCAATGAATTCGACTCTTTTATGACTCATTTTAGCGAGATTAGTAGCACAGTCGAGGAATTCTTATCAAAAAATAAGATCAGTCCGGGTATAAAACCGAATCTAGGTCAAAATTCTATGCAAAGTGGCCCTTCAGGAGAGCTCGCTGGATTAAGATTACCACCCTTAGATTTGCCTTCCTTTTCGGGGAAATTCGAGAATTGGGTTCAATTTCATGAATCCTTTACGTCGCTTATTCATAACAACGCTAATTTGACCAACGTTCAGAAATTTTACTATTTGATTTCTTCCCTTAAGGGAGAAGCTGCTAGTTCAATCTCGTCGTTAAAAGTTACCAACGATAACTATACCATTGCTTGGGACATCCTAGTCAAGCGCTTTGAAAATAAGAAACTGATAGTAAAATCAAACATAAATGCGTTATTCAGTTTAGAGAGCGTAACAAAGGATTCACATTCGTCTGTTCAAAGGCTGCTCGATAGTGTAGTTAGAATTTTGGAAATTTTAAAGGCGTACGGGGAACCCACAGTCGACACCATACTAATACATATCATAGTTTCGAAGCTCAGCTCAGCAATGCAGACTGACTGGAAATTATGCAAACATGCCGGACAATTTCCTACTTTGCGAGAGTTGTTAGATTTTTTAGAAAGCAAAAGTCACTTATTAGGTTCGCTGGAAGCTGCGAAAATAGGTTCGAGTTTGGGAAATCAGGGATCCGAGCAAAAAAGTCATGCACGCGCTCATGTAGCCAGAGAGCAAGGTAATCACTCTTGTGATTTTTGCAAAAATAGTAATCATTCGATTAGCGCTTGCGAATCTTTTTCAAAATTGTCGGTTAACGCTCGTATCGAAGAGGCGCGTCGTTTGAAACTATGCAACAATTGTCTCAAGCCCGGACATTTCGTGGTAAAATGCACATCGTCGAGATGTCGCGTATGCAGAAAAAAGCACCATACTTTACTGTGTTTGCGTCCAAAGCGCGACGCGCACGAAAATATTCCGTCGCCGCGTCCTGGACCTCCAGAAACCAGCAGCTACGCACGGGAGGTCGGGGCCGTCGCCCCGAGCGAGGCACCCGTCGCATCCGTTTCAGCAGCTTGTAGCCGTCCTGCAATCGCGGCGCCAGCGCAAGTTTTATTGTCCACGGTTAGCGTATTCGTAGAAGGATCCTCCGGGTCATTTTCCCGGGCAAAAGCTCTTTTGGACCCCGGATCCCAACTTAACTTAGTTAGCGCCGACTTGTGTCAAAATTTGAAGATTGCGAAACGAGGTAATATCACCTCACTGTCGGGTGTTGGTGCCAGGGCTCTGAACGCTGAATTCAGAGCAAACGTTCGAATCCGCTCCCGCAACGGGAAATACGAGGACATTTTGAGCTGTGTTGTGTTAGACAAAATTACGGACCCTCTGCCGGCCCTTTCTTTCTCGTTGAGGGATTTGAAGATCCCGCCAAACATTGTGCTAGCCGATTCAGATTGTAATACACCGGGAAAGATTGATCTTTTATTAGGCGCGAATGTCTTTTGGCAAGTGCTCTGTCAGGGACAGGTGAAATTGGGCCCAGAGAAGCCATTCTTAAAAAAAACTCTTTTTGGTTGGGTTTTAGGCGGAAACATGAATGTCGAAAATCGAGCGCTCATTCGTTCAAATAGAGTTCATTTAAGTGTAACCGGCATCGAGCACGGCATTCAGAGATTTTGGGAAATTGAGGGGGCGTACGGTTCATCAGGCCGACTCTCTGCTGATGACAAATTTTGCGAAGACCATTTTCAATCGACTACGAAACGGGCGTCGTCGGAGCCGCGTAGGTTCATCGTGAGCATACCTTTCAGGAAAGATGCTCCATCGCTGGGAGACTCGCGCGGTATAGCGTTAAAGCGTTTCTATTCATTAGAAAACAAATTGTCAAAAAATCCCGAGTTGAAAACCGCGTATTCCGCATTTCTCAAAGAATACGAGTCGCTTGGTCACTTGAGCAAGGTGGACGACGAAGCGAGCCTTCCTCATCCTCGGTTTTATTTACCACATTTGCCAGTCCTAAAGGAGGACAGTTCAACGACCAAACATCGCGTTGTTTTTGACGGCAGTTGTGCGTCCTCCTCCGGAGTATCGCTTAACGACCTTCAACATAAGGGCCCAGTGGTCCAGCAGTCGTTGTTTGCAATTCTTTGTCGCTTTAGGCAATTCAAGTACGTGCTGAAAGCAGATTGCGCCAAAATGTATAGGCAAATTCTCGTGGACCCCTCGCAGACGCAATACCAATTAATTTTATGGCGTGACGACAAAACCTCAGCGGTAAAATGCTTCAAATTATTAACGGTCACCTACGGTACTAAATCAGCCTCGTACCTAGCAACTAGGTGCTTGATACAAATCGCCCAGGAAATCGAAGCATCGTTTCCAGAGGCCTCATTAAGAATTAGCCGGGATTTTTATGTAGATGACCTACTGACTGGTTTTGAAAATAGGGCGGAAGCCATAAAAACGCAATTCGAAATTAGTAGCGCTTTGTCGGGGTACGGGTTTGAATTGCGAAAGTGGGCATCCAACGACAGTGAAGTAGCTAGCGCCATTGGTGTGGATCGCGGCAGCGTGGAGCCCATTTCTTTGACGGAAGACGCCACGGAGAAAACTCTCGGCATTTTTTGGGATACTCGGCGGGACGTGCTAAGTTAGAGAGTGAACCCTAGCTGTTGCAAATCAGTTACCAAGCGGGCTATACTCTCTAGTATGGCTCAAGTATTCGATCCCCTGGGACTACTTGGTCCAAGCGTTCTAACTCTGAAACTTCTCGTGCAACGGCTTTGGCAGTTGAAGTTGTCATGGGACGAAACGGTGCCCATGGAGATGCTCTCCAGATACGACGAACTCCATTCTTCATTACGCTCTTTGGGCTCGTTGGCAATTCCGAGACGGGTAATTTGCGATGACATAAATTCGATAGGTCTCCACGGATTTGCGGACGCGAGTTCTGTAGCCTATGGGTGCGCCGTGTATATACGTTGCGTACTATTGGTCGGACTCCACCATAACTCTGCACTGGATAAATAAGGATGCGAGTAATTGGAAGATGTTCGTCGCGAACCGGGTGTCCGAGATTCACGAACTAAGCAATAGGGAAGAATGGTTTCGCGTGCGTACAAATTGCAACCCGTCCGATATAATTAGCAGGGGAATGTTACCCCAGGAGTTACTCAACTCACGCTTGTGGTGGCACGGGCCAGAATTTTTGTCACAGGCGGACTTAAAACCCCAGCCCGTTAAAATTGATTCGGGTGAGCTAGCAGCCCAAGAGTCGCGCCCAGTAGTGGCCACTCTTCACCATCGCGTCCCAGAATTTGAACTTTTCAGGCGCTATTCCAGTTTTACAAAATTACAGCGCGTAGTCGCGTACTGCCTGCGTCTCGCGAGAAACAGAAACACCGAAACGCGCTGGTCGGGACCTCCAGCCATTGACGAATTGGAGGACGCTACTCGCCGCCTGATCAAAATTGCACAGGCGGAAGTCTTTTCCGGAGAAATAGCAGTTTTGTCTAAAAAGGCGCCATTGCCGAAAAATAGTGCGCTGCTTTCTCTAAACCCATTTCTGGACGATCAGGGCCTACTGCGCGTGGGCGGCCGTCTAGAAAACTCCAATCTAAGCTTTGATCAGAAACATCCCCTTTTGTTACCAGCTAGTCACCCTTTGTCGTTGCTAATCGTGAAGCAAGAGCATTTGCGGCTCTTGCATTGTGGACACTCGGTGTTACTAGCCTCATTGCGGGATAAGTTTTGGATCGTGAGGGCCAAAGACCTAATACGTAAAGTAATACACAATTGCGTGATATGCTTCCGGGCCAAGCCTAAGATGAATGAACACTTGATGGGATCACTACCCGAAGCTCGTGTCACACCCTCTCCCCCTTTCAGCAATTGCGGGATAGATTACGCGGGTATAAAAAACAAATCCGGGCGAGGCGCGAAAGAAGTAAAGGCTTACGTAGCCCTATTTGTGTGTTTGGCCACGAAGGCTATTCATCTTGAACTCGTGGAAGACCTCACGACGGAGGCTTTCATCGCATCGTTGAGGAGATTCATCTCCAGACGCGGTTTACCCTCCAACATATTTTCTGACAATGCTACCTGTTTCACCGGTGCCAGAAATCAGCTATCGGAATTAAAAAATATCCTGTCAGGCTCTAGTGAGCAATGCATAAGGGAAGAATTGTCGAAACATAACATTAAGTGGAATTTTATTCCGGCACGCTCTCCGCACTTTGGCGGCATCTGGGAAGCGGGGGTAAAGTCATTGAAATATTATTTAAGGCGAATATCTTGCAATGCAAAGTTAACTTTCGTTGAGTATTACACCATGCTGACTCAAGTGGAGGCGATACTAAATTCCCGCCCACTCTGTGTTCTCCCTACCGACGCCTCATTCCCCGAAGTCCTTACTCCTGCCCACTTCTTGGTCGGTCGGAAGCTGACTTCGTTTCCTGAAGCCCAACTCCAGGACATACCGGAAAATCGTCTCAGCCGCTATGGGCTGGTCCAGCGGCTGTCCCAGCAGTTTTGGGATCGTTGGTCCCGGGACTACCTCCACCTCCTGCAGCGCCGGCCTAAGTGGAAGTCCTCCAGCACGTCTCTAGCCCCCCAGGTGGGCGACATGGTACTCGTCCACGACAAGGCATCTCCAAGCTACCGTTGGCCACTGGCAATCATCTCGGCCACATATCCAGGAGCGGATGGTGTTGTGCGTGTGGTGCAGGTGCGCGATTCCCGAGGGAATCTCCTGAAACGCTCGGTGCGTAAAGTGTACATCCTACCCAAAGACGATCATTGCGATCAAGGGCAATAAACATTGACTTTGCTCTTAGTTGGTAGTTTTCGCTAATTGAACATTTTGCTAGGTTTAGTTGTTTCTTTGCTTGTATTCATGCTAGTTGTAAGTTATCTGTAAGGCTCTTGGATTATCATCTGTCCTTAGTTCTTGTTATGCATTTAATTATTTGGTAGTGTTAGATTTCAGTTTAATTTTGGGATTTAATCACGTCGTGCCATATTCGGCACTTCGGGGGCGGCATGTTTGATTCACACAGATGCGCGCATCAAAACCTTTTTGATTATAATTAATCACGTAATTCAAGTCATAACTGTTTTATCTCATTCAAAGGTCGTGGTAAAGTCAAGTTTGCATCTTGCCGTATTTGTTTGCCTCTGTTAATGTTGGAAAGGAATTTGTAAGCTTCCCTTAATGGCTTTTAAGCGGATGGATACATTTTCTAATAGAACTTAAGCCGACTTAGCATATTTGGGAATCATGGGTTTATGGATTTCTTTCAATTGCCTCATTGAGAGAGTTTAGCATTCAGATTTTTAGAATAAGTATTTATTCCTACGTGCGACGCTCCGATTGGCTACGCAGGATCGCCTCAGCCAATAGTGTTTGAGCTTGCCCCTCCTTGAATTGGCGAGCTCGCCTCGTTGTAAATTCAGAGTTAGTTAGATTCAGAGTCTCGAGGAAGCAAGTTCAGCTATGCTTTGAGCTGGGTTGCGGTCGTTCTAACTCCCTGGTAAAGACGTTTCCAGGTTGTTTTGTGTTACGGTTACGCGCAATTCGCTATTTTCGCGTGGCCAATCCAAGCGTGTCACAACAGTTGAAACTTTTGTAAAATACCATCGGTCCATCAGTGACGTTTGTAATCGTTGTTACTCAATATACTCGTGTTTGTTAAGTCTTGTTTCACTCCAACAACTAACTGAACCCAAGTTAGGGTTATTAAGTGGCAGTTCCCGGCAATCCCATTGAACCGGAATTCGCAGCGGATTAACTGGAGGCCCCATTCGTGGAAGCCTCTTATCAAGTTAATCGTACAAAAAACAGAATCAATTAAACAAAATTTAAGTGTTATTTTTTCATAAAAATCGTCTTTTTAACGAAAAATTATAAAGAAACAACCACTTTTTACTTTCTTCATCTAAAAGACGTGAAAAATCACCTTCATGTTTTCTCAATTCCGTCTGTTTGTCTGTCCGTCTATCTGTCTGTCTGCCCCTCTGTTGGCGGTATAGCTCAAAAACTATTTATTGAAGGAAGTCGATGTTTGGCTTGCGACTTTCGGTCAAATATATACAGGGTAGAATAAAAACATTTTGTCTATTTTTGCTTTAACTGAGAGATAGATAAAGGTAATAATTTGCACATAGCTTGGGCTTTACCCTTAACGAAAATGGGACCCAACAGATACAGGGTAAATGTAAAAAAGGCAACAAATGGGCGACACTAAGGTGTTGTACATAATCCAGCAGCATCGCGCAGATGCGAGGCAGTCCTTCGTGGTAAAAGGGGACTAAGGGACGCGGTTTGCTGCCAAGCGTTGAAATCACTTTTGCAGGGGATGATATCGAACTGAGTTCGAATCTCACTGCCTGCGCTGTTATTTTACTTGCAAGTTGATCTAATTCGCATTACCAACTGTTTTTGTTTCTTTTTGTTGTTTCTGTATTATTAGGCACGTTAAGAAACTTTTACCCCTAGTTTCTCTTGAATTTAAAAATTTTTAGTGTCGCAACTTGCGAGGGAAGTTCTGAGTAAAGTCCTTTAGAGTTCTTTTAACGAAAAATCATAAAGAAAGTAATACTTTTTTAACTATTTTATTGAATTGTGAATTTGACAGTTGTGAATTGTGAAGTCCTTTTTGGAACAAATTTCGAGTTACAGGATATCACTATGCAAAAAATGACTTGTACAACACGTATGCAAGCAACTTTGTTTAACTCGTTTGATTGATTAACCTTCAAACTCATAAAAAACGTATGATTTTCGTCACTAGTTATGCAAATAACTATATGTTGATATTAAGCTGATTGTAACATTTTAAACAATTTTCGCGATATTAAAATAATTTAATATTTAAAGTAATTTTTACGTTATTAAATACAACTAAATTATATTAGTTCGAATTTTAACGATATTAGATAGTTTTGACAATATTAGATGCAATGTTAACGATATTAGATTTCGTATTCAAGATACATATTAGATTTTTTAAAGATATCAGATTTAATGGTAACGATATTATATGTAATTTCAACAATATTAGTTGCCGTATTAATATTATTAAATGTATTTGTAACAATATTAGATGTAATTTTAACGATAGCAGATGTAATTTCTGCGATGTTAGATGTAATTTTAACGTTATTGAATGTAGTTGTAACGGCATTAGATGTAATTTTAACAATATTAGATGATCTTTTGGCGATATTAGATGTAATTTTAACGATATTAGATTTCGTTTTCAAGATATTAAATGTTTTTAACGATATCAGATTTAATGTTAACGATATTATATGTAATCTAAAGAATATTTGATGCCATTTTAATGTTATTAAATGTATTTGTAACCATACTAGATGTAATTTTAACCACGTTAGATAGCATTTTAACGTTATTGAATGTAGTTGTACCGATATTAGATGTAATTTTAACGATATGAGATGACCTTTTAACGTTATTAAATGTAGATCAAGAAGCGGCATATCGCTGCAATTGAACCTTGGCCTTGGGGTTTCCCTATAAATTAATTGACATTATATTTATATTTTTTGTAAATTTTAATTATATGGGAAATAAAGCTGCTTATTATTATTATTATTATTATTTGTAATAATATTAGGTGTAATTTAGCCATATTGTAATTTCAACCAGATTGGAAGTCTTGATGACAACGTTAAAAGTCGATTTAATAACATTTAGTGTGATTTTAAGTAGACTAAGTAATCACTAATCGTCCATTAATAAACGCTTTTTAACGAGAATAAAAATCATTTAATAGTAATTTGTACAACTAGTTTTGAAAGTCATATTTTTTTCATGAATTTGCAGTTTGATAACGAGGGCGTCTGTCAAATTGACATTTCAATAAAATAGTTAAAAAAGTGTACTTTTTTAACGATTTTTGCGTTAAAAAAAGTGGAACTTTCAATACGATTTGCCGTTAAAAAAAGACGACTTTCACGATCACTATCAAAAAATGATATTTTCTAACAAACCTAAAGCAATATTTGATCCTTAAATTTACATTAAAATTTGCTTGCCATTTTAACGAGATTAACTTATATTTTTAACGAGGTAAAAGTGGTTTGGTATATTTTATATTGCTTTAATGCATTTTTCAAGATACGATTATCTCTTGCTTCATGGAATACGACAAAGTACGTACATTATCGATTTGCCTGGTATTGAAAGTGTGATAGCCTGCAATCAATAGTAATTTATCTACGACAGTGTGTAAAATTGCCTTTTAGTTGGCAGTTTTATAGCTATTAAGGCAACTAGTGTTTTACAGAGGATTTAAAAATCGAGGTCGATCATGTTAAAATTCGAGCGAAGCGAGAATTTTATGATCGACCGAGATTTTTAAACTGTAAAACACGAGTTGGCTTCAATATTTTTTCTACAGCCGAGGAGTTTGTTAGCTTAAATGCGCTCGGGGCTTCGCCCCTCCCCAAAGCGGCCCTCGGGGCTCCACCCCTCTCCAAGGGGGCCCTCGGGACTCCGCTCCTCTCCAAGGGGGCCCTTGGGGCTCAGCCCCTCTCCAAGGGGGCCCTCAGGGCTCGGCCCCTCTCCAAGGGGGCTCTTGCAGCTCCACCCTTCTCCAATGGTGCCCTCAGGGCTCCGCCCCTCTCCAAGGGGGCCATCGGGCTCCGCCCCTCTCCAAGGGGGCCATCGGGGCTCGGCCCCTCTCCAAGGGGGCCCTCAGGGCTCGGCCCCTCTCCAAGGGGGCCATCGGGCCCCGCCCCTCTCCAAGGGGGCCATCGGGGCTCGGCCCCTCTCCAAGGGGGCCCTCAGGGCTTCGCCCCTCTCCAATCGGGCATTCGGGGCTCCGCATACAAATCGGTCCGATATAATAACTGTACTTTTAATCTTCACAAATAAGGTTTTATAACCTCTTAAAGTACTCCGTGCTTTAAATGGAATGGCGTGTTTTATAGACAACATAAAGCACGCCGCATATGACCCTTGGAAACAGTTTAAAATCACGGCTGTAGAAAAAGTTTGTAAAATGACTGTTTAATAACATGTTTTCATTAGTTTACATCGTCAGTAGTTCCGTGTTTAAAAGATTTCATTAGGCACGTTGTGAGTAGCAACGTGTTTTAAAATTTTTAAAACACGCAAAATTATGACCGGTTGCTAGTAATCCTAATTTACATTTAATTTTTTTTAATATTTACCGTGTTTTCTAGATTCTATCGTAGATAAAATATTGAACGATACACATGCGTAAAGCATATTTAGTCACTCGCCGGGCTTAAAACGCTCGTTCACTCGCGTTTTAACTCTGCCCCACTCGTGACAAACACTAGCTTAACGCACTTGTATCGAAATTACTATTGTACAACTAGTTTTGAAGGTTGAAGCCCGAGTCCGAGTTAATCAAGCAAATGACTGAAAAAAAAGGACTTTCAAAACGTGTTGTACACGTAGTTTTTTTTGCATAGTGATCTCTTGGTCGAAATTTAGTCGAAAAGTACTTCGCAATTGACAACTGTCAAATTGACATTTCAATAAATGTTAATAGTTAAAAAAAGTGTGCTTTTTTCACGATTTTAGCGTTAAAAAACGTGGAACTTTCAATACGATTTGCCGTTAAAAAAAGACGACTTTCACGATCACTATCAAAAAATGATATTTTCTAACAAACCTAAAGCAATATTTGATCCTTAAATTTACATTAAAATTTGCTTGCCATTTTAACGAGATTAACTTATATTTTTAACGAGGTAAAAGTGGTTTGGTATATTTTATATTGCTTTAATGCATTTTTCAAGATACGATTATCTCTTGCTTCATGGAATACGACAAAGTACGTACATTATCGATTTGCCTGGTATTGAAAGTGTGATAGCCTGCAATCAATAGTAATTTATCTACGACAGTGTGTAAAATTGCCTTTTAGTTGGCAGTTTTATAGCTATTAAGGCAACTAGTGTTTTACAGAGGATTTAAAAATCGAGGTCGATCATGTTAAAATTCGAGCGAAGCGAGAATTTTATGATCGACCGAGATTTTTAAACTGTAAAACACGAGTTGGCTTCAATATTTTTTCTACAGCCGAGGAGTTTGTTAGCTTAAATGCGCTCGGGGCTTCGCCCCTCCCCAAAGCGGCCCTCGGGGCTCCACCCCTCTCCAAGGGGGCCCTCGGGACTCCGCTCCTCTCCAAGGGGGCCCTTGGGGCTCAGCCCCTCTCCAAGGGGGCCCTCAGGGCTCGGCCCCTCTCCAAGGGGGCTCTTGCAGCTCCACCCTTCTCCAATGGTGCCCTCAGGGCTCCGCCCCTCTCCAAGGGGGCCATCGGGCTCCGCCCCTCTCCAAGGGGGCCATCGGGGCTCGGCCCCTCTCCAAGGGGGCCCTCAGGGCTCGGCCCCTCTCCAAGGGGGCCATCGGGCTCCGCCCCTCTCCAAGGGGGCCATCGGGCTCGGCCCCTCTCCAAGGGGGCCCTCAGGGCTTCGCCCCTCTCCAATCGGGCATTCGGGGCTCCGCATAACAAATCGGTCCGATATAATAACTGTACTTTTAATCTTCACAAATAAGGTTTTATAACCTCTTAAAGTACTCCGTGCTTTAAATGGAATGGCGTGTTTTATAGACAACATAAAGCACGCCGCATATGACCCTTGGAAACAGTTTAAAATCACGGCTGTAGAAAAAGTTTGTAAAATGACTGTTTAATAACATGTTTTCATTAGTTTACATCGTCAGTAGTTCCGTGTTTAAAAGATTTCATTAGGCACGTTGTGAGTAGCAACGTGTTTTAAAATTTTTAAAACACGCAAAATTATGACCGGTTGCTAGTAATCCTAATTTACATTTAATTTTTTTTAATATTTACCGTGTTTTCTAGATTCTATCGTAGATAAAATATTGAACGATACACATGCGTAAAGCATATTTAGTCACTCGCCGGGCTTAAAACGCTCGTTCACTCGCGTTTTAACTCTGCCCCACTCGTGACAAACACTAGCTTAACGCACTTGTATCGAAATTACTATTGTACAACTAGTTTTGAAGGTTGAAGCCCGAGTCCGAGTTAATCAAGCAAATGACTGAAAAAAAAGGACTTTCAAAACGTGTTGTACACGTAGTTTTTTTTGCATAGTGATCTCTTGGTCGAAATTTAGTCGAAAAGTACTTCGCAATTGACAACTGTCAAATTGACATTTCAATAAATGTTAATAGTTAAAAAAAGTGTGCTTTTTTCACGATTTTAGCGTTAAAAAACGTGGAACTTTCAATACCATTTGTCGTTAAAAAAAAGACGACTTTCACGATCACTATATGCAAAAAAAGGTTAGTTTCACTTTTATTTGTTGGTTAGCAATAGAATATTCTACAAATAACCTAAAATATGTATATAACCCCGTGGTGCCAATAAGATTTCGCGGATACTTAAACCATTGTTATTTTTAAAGTTCTTCCGAGTTGAATAAAAAAACGAAACAAAATTTAAGGAAATAAAAAAATTAATATTTTATGAAATCAATAGTAGCGTGAAATCAATCTTACACAACTATACGTTCCGTTTTTTACTGTTCTTTAATTTGGTGCAGTTGCGCTAAAGTGATAAATGAACATATGTACACAAATTAAGTTTTCAACAGCGGCGTTCACAGTATTTGGTTTGAAAGGACCGACATTTTTCTAAATTAGAAAATGCTTTTAAACATCAACAAAAACGTACAATACTGGTTTCTAGAGCATTCAGAAATTCTGTTAAATACAATAAGCAACGATATCACAAATTCTGGACAGTTGGGTAGTTTGTTGTATTTTAATTATTTCGTCGCATATTACTTAATTTTTATTATGTCGTAGTAAATACCCGTCTAGTCTCTTTATTTTAATTACCTAATCTTATATCACTGCAAACGGAATAAAATGGGTCATTTGATGTTGTAGTTATCAGTGGTCGTGTTAAGCACAGAAAAGGTGTTCAAGAATTCCCTCTTTCTCTCTTTACTTTTTGGCAGAATTTGAAGGAAAATATTTAAGTACATTCGATTATTTGCAAAAATCTAATAAGCTGTGGACTATTATTAAGCTAGGTAGGTATATTAAGCTCATTTCCTCTGGCTAACAAACACTTCATTTGTTTATTAACATGCAGTTGCACAAATTGCTACGCGAGTCAGAGGCTTATAAATTGTCTTTCTCGAACAATATTGTGCTGCTTTATCTTACTTTTGGATCATGTCATAGTTAGTTCTATAATTCTTCTTAGCTTTTTGGAAATTATAAACTCTTTCATGGTATATATCCAGGCTTCTCTGTTTACTGAACTGTAGGTTTCTTTGAAGTCAACGAATATTTGGAGAACATTTCAATTGAACTCCCATATTTTCTCTAGAATTTATCTAATAGACATAGTGTTCAGCAAGTCTTTGTAACTGTTTCATATCATTCTACTTTTCTTTTATATATGGAAATATTCGACCCGCACTTATTTTACGAGACTATGTGTTTCCATGTGTTATCCTCCTGTTTTTACACATTTTACTGTGTTGCCTTCCCCTTCTACCTTTCCATTAATAAGACTTCAGGTAGCCCTCATAACTTCTTCATACTTCTTCCTATGGAGTCATTTTTAGACAGTAACCAAATATATTATAATATTATTATTACCATCAAGCAGTTATAGCAACGTATCTGTACATGTGCGCACATGTCAAGTCCTCGACAGCAATTGCACAAACTGTCCAAATACAGATTGCTCAAGGTTATGTAAAATATTTGGTTGTACAAATTACTATTCAAGGTGATATTTTTATTATCTAAGCTATTTTCTCGATCTGCTCTAATTAGTTTCAAAAGTACGACCAACTTATCAACCAAAACTAGTATCACCAGTTATGATTTCATTGCAATTGTCCTTTGTACTTTGTTCGAAAATAAAAAATTCAGCGTACTGCATTGTGAAGATAAAGATACTTACAAATAATGTAATGGTACTTGAAAGAAAAAGTGGAATGACTATTTTCGGAAACTTTATCTAATCGTTTTATATTATATTGTTATTTAATCTGCAGTAATAGCTCCAAATACATTGCAATTTATCATACACGAATTTGTGAAAGATCGGCATGTGGCAGTCATAATTTATTACCAATAAAGCTGTACAACTCGAAAACGAATTTAAAAATATATTTATATCAAGTCAACTCATAATGATAGAAACCGAAAGCAACGATAAGCTTAAAATATTAACAATTAAGGAGCTCTCGTTTTTTATTAATACATATATATTTGCACATCATTACATCGGTACATTACATAACCATCAGTAGGTAGTTTTATGGAGTATTTGTATGCGTCCAGATGGAATTCCTACGTATAAATTTCAGGTACAGTAGTAACTAACTCAGCTTGGAATCAGGTCGATGTATTGTAAACCGAGGTTCTGCGGGATGGCCTGCTTGGTCACCTGACCTAACTCATTTGAATATTTTTGTTTGAGGATTTTAAAATGGTGCACCACACAGCTCTTAAGAATACACAAGAATTGCACTATTCTAAATTTTATAAATATTATTTCCCTAAAATACTATGAGATATACCAAATATCGTTTATATATTAGACAACACATTAAATACGTCATCAGTTCAATATATTTTGCTATCATAACATAACCTTCATCATATTTTTAAATTAGTTTATGAATTTTTATAGTTAATCGCGTGGTTGTTTTTTAAAGTCACGATATATAGCAATTTATTTCTTCGTTGCCATAGATACTTAAATTCTTACAATATATAAAAAATTCTGGTCGATGACCTTTCCAGTCGGTGATAAATACTCATCGGGATTCCCCGAGCAATCATCCAGCATTCGCCGGAGACTCGCTCCATTGGCGTCGAAATTATTTTTTGGGTAGGATGCGCAACATACATTAAGCGATTAAGCAGTGTTGGCCGAAATCTAAATAAACTGCAAATTACCATTCTAATTTTCGCCCATACTGAAAACTCGAATACCGAGCAGGTGTCGGTTTCAAACTGCAAAATATTTTGGTAATATGACTTTGGCACGCTGTGGCACTTGAACTTGGCGAGACGTACGCTAGACAATAAACGCGAGCTAAAATTAGAGCCGCACGTCCAAAACCCTATCGATTGCATGTGCGTCCCGACGGCAACGCTCCGCGTGCTGAACCACCGTCACTTCCTCCACGGTTGCGGTATACCTCATTCATTATCGCTGAGTTGCTGAGATAAACGCGGATAAACGCACTGGTAGGTCCAGGAATGACATTTTTAATTCATGCCGGAGTAGACCAGTGGTTAGAGCAGACGCGTTTCAAAATTGGGTACCGAATCTGCGTGCTAGTATGGAAGTAATGCAGTCGAGTTGCTAACAACATCGCCTACTACGTCGTAGTACACCAGATCTGCTAAGATTCAGCACAATTTCCTCTGTGGAGTGTACCTGAGCAATGTGCACTGCTAACTATTTAGCATCTTATCAGTACGGATTTTGAGTTTTCACAATTTTATTAGAATGTTATTAAATTGTCTCCGATTGGAGTGACTTTTTGTTGCATATTTTCACCATATACGTCTCTTGTCGTACAAGCGGCGGGGAGGGGGGGCAGGCCCACCCCAGAGTGCCATCTGGCCCCCTCCAAGAAAATAGAAGTAAACAAAATGTAACTCAAAAAATTGAATTAATCAACTAGGCGTACATGTACACATTACAAATTAAATGTATTATTATATTCTAGCAGCAAATTCATGTCTTAAGGTATTGAGGATAGTTGGTTGGGGTCCTGGCCCTGCCCATCTATAAATCGTAGTTACGCCAATTTTTATATTGCACATAAAAGTTAAATTTTTGACTTGCGATATTTGTAGGATTTGATGTTGCTCTTCGTGGCTTCAGGTAGGTCATCCGCGGTCGGTATGTTTGATAGGAAATAAATATTCAACGTTTCAGTAATATCTCGGCATAAAAAGATTTAGAAAACGGCTTAGCTGCCTACGTCTGTAGGATGTTGTAGTCTGTTTAAGTAGTTCCGGATGCGTACATAAATATTTATAAGAATTTTAGGCGCTATCCTTAGCTGTCTGTCTGCCCCTGCCCGGCTTGAAACTCGAACGTGTGAAGTACAAAGCAAAGTTAATAACTGTCATTACGTTGTCATTAATAAGGCGACAGAGCAGTGAGAGGTTTAATAACAATTAATCGTCAAAAGTTTTTTAAAATAAATTCTATAGGGCATAAACATCGATCAGTGAAAGAAACTTCTCAATTTATGTACATATGTATCATCATTGCGAAACTATTTACATACTCTAGTGGTGATTTTGACTTGTTGTGTATTATTATAATTTATTTAGATAAAAAAGTTTAATAATCTCATTGGGTGTATATGATATTATTATTAGATTTAAATAACTATCTCATATGGGTAAGGTCTCTACATTCTAGCAAATATTATACATTTGCTATCAACTTGATTACCGTGTTATTTTTTTAAATAATTTAAAATTGTAAACGCTTTGAACAATGTCCATTTAACCCCTCGGACTGCTACAATACTGAATATTTTTAAAATGGGATCTAAATTAAAATATGGCGATCCAACCTCACAAAACAAGTTCACTTTTCTTCAACAAATATGAGCGATGACGTCATTAAAGCGTTGCCTAGGTGATAACAATAACAGTAAGTAAAAACACGCCATGAACAAAAAACACTCAAATAACGCGTCTGCCGAAGTGCACAAAAAATCGACGCCATTAGCAAATCACTAAATTCAGTCTGTTAGGATAAACTTTCTGACTTTTATGTTGCTTTTCCAATGAAAACTAAGGTTTAACTCGAGCCCCCACCAAGTCACACGATGCCTTTTTTCTCCGTTGGCCTGCAGATACAAGCCGCTGATGTCTTGCAAAACGCCTCCTGTAGCTCCACCGCTCCGAAACCGCGTCCAGTTCAGCCGTTGCCGCACACCTAAGGCTCCAACTGCTTCCCACAAATGTTGCTGTCTACTTCTGGCTTACAGGGCTCCAATTACTCTGCTAGAACCTCGTACACAGCATCGGAATACCATCTACCACTCGATGCACAAATCAAACATTTTTTATAAACCTCTGCAGAGGTGCCACAAATCAAGGCAACCTACTACAGCGTACCCAAAGGATATACAATTATTTTCAAACGCACTGAATTGGGAAAAGGGTGTTTATTCACATATTAATAATTATTTATTGGGGAAGCCAAAATTAACACCACTTCACAGCTTGGCTTCCTTTCCCCAGTTGATGCTTTCTTAGATCTTACATTGTTATACATTATTTCCAAACCTGTTGTGATTACATTTTGTTCTTCAAATCAAGGCTAACACTATTTTTAATACCGTTTTTAGAAATTATTATCAAAAACAATGCTATTTTAGACAATTTTCAAAAATTAAACTAGTACATTTCTGGAACATTTTATACAATAATATTTAATAAAAATGCTTGAAATGTTATTCATTGATATTATAATCACAAAGGCTTAAAACGTGTTCAAAGCAATACATAGTGAGTTCTTTACAGTCCGTTCACAACCATGCAGTTGTGTAAGTTTTCCAAAATGCCATGGCTTATTGGATTTTTGCAAATTCGTATATAATTACTTTTTCGTTTAACTGATTATTGTTCTACTTATAAGTAGAAGAGAGAAAAGTTTTAGATTATGTTATTTCCGATCGATGTTTTTTCTTTGGATTTTCATTTTCGAGTTTCAGCATTATTTTTTAAAACGGAAGTCCTGGTTGAATATAGCACTATTAAACGGATGATTATTTCTGTTTTCTCCTGTGCCTTGAAAAACAATGTCTTGTTGCCTGTAATTGCATATCTTGTCATTAGTCAATTTGAAAGTTTCGTTCCTGTTCGTATAAAACTTTCGATTTTATAATCAATTTAGTAGAGTCTGTTGTGATAGTTTCGTAATTGCTGACTAGGGAGGGTGTTCACTTGACTGGCAACCAAACGTTGAAAACAGTTTACTAGAATGCTTCCACATCCGTCGATGCGTAAATAAATTTAAGCCTGTGAGAAAGAGCCTTGAAGACGACAGAAGAGTGGACGAACTAAATTGTAGCCAAAATGGAGAAGTTAGTTATGGAAGATGGGCGAACTACTGTTAAAACGGTAACCAAGACTGTAAAGGTTGTCGAGAAATCGGTTAGATCGATATTGCATGACATTTTGCATATGAACAAGGTTTGGCCAGATTGGTACCTTGAATGTTGACACCCTTGCACAAATGGGATCGTGTGAACATTGTCGTAAACTTTGAAGCTGTGTTAATGTAGATTATGATAACTCTTTTAACAAAATCGTTCATTCATTAACCGTTTGTCTCCAGTCCAGGTCTGGATATAGGTCTCCCTTAATTTCTTCTATATTTCTCTGTTCAGGGCCGTTCTCTTCTACATCAAGCCATCATTATTTTTCAAGTATTGGTGGATTTTCCCTGTTCCTGTGACCGTTATGTGTCCGTGTCTTTCGTTATGACCTGCCCATTTCCATTTGAGTTTGGATGCTTGTTGTACTATGTTTATGACATTTGCTTTATTTCTAACCCATTCGTTGCTCCATTTTACGTTGGGTTTTGCGTACCTTATCTAGATTGGATTGAGTGAACATCCATGTTTGGGCGCCATAGGTTAAATCGGGCAGAATGCAGCTATTAAATGCTTTGATGGTAACGCGATCCCGGTAGAGAATAAGTCTGCCATCAACTGCGAACTTCTGACCAAATCAAGATCAAATGCCGTAGGCGACTGTAAATGGAGTGCTCCTGCAGTACGACAATGCGTCGTCGCACAAATACGATTTCAGAATTAGTAATTCTGGGAAATGAATTGTTTCCCGTTCCCTCGTACAAGGTCTACGACGCTAAGCTACATGAAAAATGTGAAGATCCCATAAAAATCAACTGAATAACTGGCAATTGTTAACCAAAACTCGCAACTAGTTCTTAAGCAAAAAGTTTTGAAAATTACGAAAATTAAAAAAATCGTAGCAAGGTAAATGTTCATTTTGCCAATATCCAGCTTTAGTTTCTACTGATAAAAGTCTATCATTATAGTATTTAAGAAAAATCGATGAGACGTTTAGGTTGTAGCTCATGTGCAGGTAAATAGAACAAAAATACTCTGTATTGTCACGGTCGTGACTACAATAGAAATAGCCTAGTTGCGATTCCTCTAAGGATTTTTGTACGAGTTGCAGTGAATTAACTAAAAATGCATGTAGCAAACGATTGTACTTACCCAACTCGTCCACTTAAAAAAAATTAATAATATCATTAGACAAGAAAAGTACTACGTGCTAAGTAGTATTGACGGAATTATATTTTATTTTCGTTAAATACATTGGTAGCACATTTTTTTTGTTTAACGTAGAATACAGTTTAGTATACATAAAATACGGTTGTATCCTATACATATTTTTATCTTAACATGGTAATTTAACAATAAATTGTGCGTGTTTGTTTTACATGGTCATAAAAACACTTCATTACAGGTCCACAATCCCTTGTCCAAAACCATTGTGTTTCGGATTTCAGAATCAAGGCAGCGTTCCCAGTGCAGGCTACGACAGTACCTCGTAATCGAACATTAATACTGCAAGAAAAATCTATGAATACCGACTGTCCGTGCTGTATCGCGCTGCCACGTCACAACTTGAATGAAGTGGCGAGTGGGTGTGGAGTTGGATCAGCTATTTGGGCGCCAAAAAAGCCTTGTTATGCAGAGATGACTGACGCTTCACGATTTTCGGAACTTTTCGTAATTTCGGATAAGGTATTTTGGACCTCTTCGTTTATTATAGCAAATTTGGGCATAACATTATTAAAATAATTTGTAAAATTTCTAATTTGATAGGTGTAATAGTTGCATATACGAAACCGTATAAAATATAAAAATGGACGGGACATAGATTTGTTGCATTAATTTATGCTGGCAATTTGCAACAAAATTAAACCGCCTCTATCTAATATGCACATTAATAAAATTTAAATGACAATAGATAAATTATGCAGAATGGGAATTATGTTAAATGTTAGATTATCAAAGTTGTTTTTAATGTTTCGGGACGTTCGCCTATTGTTACATATAACACATGCTAAAGGAAAAATTTACTAACAGTACAATTGAACACTAACATGCCATTATTTTTTTTAAATCCATTTTTTCTACACAGATGGTAACGAGTGGACGGTATGTTACGAACGGTTACGAGTGGTAAGGCTAGAATTTTCATATTTTTTCTATACTTCATTTTCTTACACTGAGATTAAGACTAAGGAAATCTTAATAAGTATTAAAATATCGTAGAATAATTTGGAACAAAGACTACTTGCCTTGGCAAATATAAAAAAAAATAATTTTCTTTCGTGTTGTTCGTCATAATTAGGTCTTCGGTTTGTTCGTATTCTTCTCTCACTTCTTTTTTTGCTAGCCCAAGTCTTAAAACCAATCCCTAAATTACATAATCACCAACTTAAGTATCGTAAAGCGATGAAATAACGACATTTCTATAGGAAGACGATGTTTCTATGTGGTTTTCATGTAGTCACCCTGTTGACGCGGTGACGATTTACCAACACTATTGTAATGGGCAACAAATACTGTAAGGTTTTGAATACTTTCTATTTCCCGGCAACATTATCGATGAGATGATAATGAAAAACTACTGGAAGACGATAAGTAGTCCTACAACATTATAACTTGAGAAAAGCACGTATTTTCGAAACGTAGTTTTGTATTTACTTCGTCCGCTATTGTTACGTACTTTGGCTGGCTACGTTGTTCGTCACTATTTCTTTTTAAATCTTTATGTATGCCAATATCAATTTTGATATGATCAATAGCAGTTTTAGGTTTTTGAGAGAGTTTAAAACTCTTCCAGCAACAATTATGTTATGAAAAAATGTCAGGACCCGAACCTTGTTAGAACTCGATATTCCTAGGAAAAACTAGTTCTAACAAATCTCCATAATTAAATTTAGTTTTTACTAGGTACGTAAATTCTCCATGTCTCCATGTGTATGCACATTAAAGCGTCCTCTATTCTAGTTTACACTGCTTTGCACACACAATTCGGATATGGACTAGCCACGGAGTTAAAATGACTTGTGTAGTATGTTAAATGAAAACGCACCGATTCTTCTCATAGCGTGATGCATTTATAGACAATAATGCAGATATACATTTTGGGGAAATTTCTATTTACACAGTGAAAACTGAAGCCTTATAAAAACGTTTTCTGACTACGTAGCAATTAATTATCAACATTTATTTCATCATAGCAAAACAGTATGGCTAAGTTGTTTATCTACGACCACTACTAAAAGTAGGCCTTTTAGCGCTAGCTTGTTTCACTAAAAGTGACGTTTTATAGTTTACCGTGGTCAAAGAAATCAGCTGTTTACTTTTAGCTCTAGTGCTAAAAGTGAAGTGAAATACTACAATTTCGAACTGGAAGTGAAGTTGTAAAGTTATTCTAGTTGTTTCTTGCGTTACAGGTAAAGTGTTTTTGAAATAATTAAAGCGTTATGTAATGAATACACTCAGATGTGGAGTATTAATAATTACATTTCGTAACTGACCTTGACAGCACTGGCTTTGCAAACATTCGCCCGCGCATGGCCTACTATTTATTATGACATAAATTAGAAGTGTCGTAGATGCAAACATTTGTTAAATCGACATTTATGGATTAATAACGGTAAAATTAAGGTGGTAGATAAAATATTGTATGCAACGCGTGCTAAAAATCGTTTATGCACGAGACATGTTATGAAACTCAGCCTTCGCTTCGTTTCATAATTGTCATGTCTCGTGCATAAACGTCGACTTTTAGCACTTGTTGCATAAATAGCTATTATAGCAATGGAAAGATATTTTCGGCTTTATCCCAAAACCAGCCGCCTTACATACTGAAGATATTTTTGAAAACTCATTTAGAAGTATATCTGTGGCTCACACACTCTTTGGTGTCCCTATTTCAATCAAACCTGGCATCTCAAACCTGGCATCTGTAGAGCAGGGAGAGAACCCGGTACTCGAAATTACGAACAGCTTGCAATCAATATTGCGTTTGCTGCGTACTGAAGTGAAAACAAAGTCGTGTTATTAAAAGTGAAACAGCTTGATTGTGAAGCAAATCGCTCAAACGACCAAACATAGCATCTATGGCGAATCTTAACAAGTTTACTTTGTATAGGCCTGTTGGCTGAGTTTAAATTTGGGTGGATGGTTCTTACAGAATATGAATATTGAAGTACAAATTTGAGCATTTAAGTCCATGTGTGTTGTACCAAATATGTGTTATCATTAATGGCAAAACTATATGACTTGTTTTGCAATCTGATATTCGTCAAATCCGAAAAGATTCAGTTCATCAAAGATCATTGGCTGCACGAATAATGAAGGACATTTTTAAACCTTGCCTCAACATCGATTGCTTTTCGGGAATGAATTTAAAATATGTGAATTTCATGCTTGTATTTCTGCTCACAAAGCAAACGCTCAGAAGAGTTTTCGTTGGTAAATGATTAGTAAGTTCAAGGAGCAAAATGAAGTCAGCAGTGCGGTGCAAGAGCACCTTGGGCCCCTAAGCAATATAAAAATGCCCCCCCCCCCCCCTTGTAAAAAGATGTATGCACTTAATGAATTGTATATTTATAATTATAGTATTCAAAGTAAACGTTTCACAAAAAATAAAATAACATCCTGTTATAACCAACAGAAATAGAGTAGTAAATGCCTAACATTTAACACATTTTATAACTAACATATCTAACAAAATATCAACTAAAAATATAAAACTAAATAAAATCTTCAAGTTGATATAGACACAAATACAAAGAAAACTGATGGATAAATATCTACCTAGGTAACACTAATAAAATAAAATAATATTCAGGTAAAATTCTAAGAACTCACGTCAAAATAGGTAACAAATACTTATTATTTATTTGTACCATTGATATCCGTAAAACGCCGTAAAAAATAAATTGATTCGAAATAAAAAATGTATCTTTCTGGCCTTATTGACAGCAAATTGTTCCACAAGATTTTTATGCCCTCGTAGACGATGCTTTTTGCACAATTGACAAAATCGAAAGGTCATGTAGCCTATCTTGGCTGGTAGAATTTCTTACATAATGTTTTATTACTTTCAACTTGCTAAATGATCTTTCTATTGTGGTTAATGTTACAGCTAGAGTCAAGAATATAAGCCATGCAGTAATAATCTCCCGAAAATTGCTTTCGATAACACAATATTTCTGTAGGAAAATAAACTTGCCAAATGTGGAACACTCATGCTATCATTTAAATCCTCGTTTAGTAAGGATATACCTAGATAGCGTTCACAAACTGAATGGCGAGATTATTATTGAGGACATCAGAATACTTTTTCTGAAGCAAATCACATCGGACCTGTTCAGCTTCTTGCATTCTTAAAACGTTTTTAGGTTCTAAAAATTCAGAAATGTTTTTCAAAGCTCTCAATTCGAGTCTGATCACTGATAACTGAGAGTGGGGGACTGAGGTTGCAGTGCTATCAATTTATACCCAAATGAAGTAGAAGATATCAAGATATTTAATAAGCGAATAGAGAACTTACCGGGCCCCCCAAAGGGCCCTCTAAGGGCCCGGGCCCCTAACAAACGCTTATTCCCGCTTATGCATATCACCGCCACTGGAAGTCAGTGAAGGCCCTAACACTCACACAATTTAATTTTAATATGACATCAATGGATTTTTGTTGTTATCTGTCACGAAACGAAGAATTTTTTTTTAAAAAGCAGCTCAGAAAAATTTAGATCTAATTTTTTTAAATTTTTAAGTTCTCTCAATTTCATTCGATTTCAGAATAGTTGGTCCTCCACTTTTGCCATATGGTAACCCTATTCTAAATATAGTTGGGTCGACAGGGCCTTCTTAATATACCACGATAAAACAGCAAACAGTGACGAGCATGCACATGCAGCAAAAAAGTAATCAGTTTTCGGGGGAAGTGAGTGACTTGGCGGGGGAGTGAGCACGAGATCCCTGTTCTCCCAAAGCGCGCAGTTCGAACTCCCCGACCAAGTTACAGATTTTCATACGTGCTTCCACCGCCAGTGCCGGCGGAAAACTCTTCACGATGGCGGCCATGGTCTGGAAGAAGAGGGCGGAGGGGCTGCTGGGGCGCGAGGCGACGTGCTGGTCCATGTTCTCCTGAGTCGCGATGGCCTTCATCCTCTTGTTCCTCTTGGGGCTGGTGTCGGAGGGTCTCTTCCCTCCATGGAACTTGAGGAACTCGGCCTGGAGCTCCTGCAGGGGCTCTAGCTGGAACTGCTGCATGGACAGTTCGGGCTTCTGGGGCGGTTCCGGGTACTTCTCTAGCTGCGGTTCGGCCTGGTAGAAGATCTCGCAGGCGAGCTCTTTGTTCTCTTCCTTTATGGCTTCCTGCACGACGTTGTGGTCCTCATGCACTACCTGCTGCTCTAGACAGTGGTCCGCGACGAATTTTAACCCCTCGCAAGCTTTCCCTGCGATTGCCGAGTTGAAAGACTTATCCTTTTTCGGGCGATGCAGGCGCTCCCTTATGATGTACTTCAACTTTGTCTTGCAGTCTGAAACTAATATTATTTGATGTCAGCAATTAAATTACCTTGAAAAGCTGACCATTTTGGGTAATTTTTACTAAGTTATCGGTTATACTTTTATATACTCATTTCCTGTTCTTCTTTTTTAACCCTTATCTGCCTTACTGGGCAAAAACCTATCGCAACATCCTCGAGTCCTGCTTTTCAATGCTAAACCCGTATTCCGTTTGACATCATCGGCCAACCTAAGTTCTGATCTTCCTTTAGTTCGCGTAGCTGTTCAATAGTCTCTTAGTTTGTTTCTTTTTGTTCCAGATATTGACATCTTGTTGGATACACAATCTCTATTTAAGTGAGGACATCAACCATGGTTTACTGACGCAACCAATCATTCCTTCTCGAATACGCTTTTACTGTACAACAAAGCAAATATTTTATAGTACCACCACTTACCACTTATTTGCAATTCGTCAGCTATGTGTCTCCAAATTTTCTCCCTCATTTCAATGTCTTGCGGCTTCTTACTTCCCGAATATAGCACTGGGTTTGCTTTAATAAGCTCGAAGAACTTCTCTTCCAGTTCGTCGCCTATGTGCAGTTGCTTATAATTTTGGTTGGCCATTACAAAATCTGTGCTGCAATCAAGTTCACGTTTTGATCAATTTTTGTTTTCAGTTTCTAATTAATTTTACATGGATTAATCAGATCTGGACAAAAAAAACTGATATTGGAACTAAGCTGCAAACGTAAGTTTCTCGCGTAACGCGTCAACGTTTGGGGTTGCACTTTACAACGTAAGTATATTTTATCGATCACACATAATTATTATGAGATGCACCGAATTTGCGATGCATTGATAAATGTTGCTCTGCACCGGTGTCGCGCTTAAAATAGTTTCAGCAGAGTTATCGATCGTTGCTGCCGTGTAGACTCCGTGCGGAATCTCATGACAAACTCTTTGCGAACTTAACAACTGCTTATCAAATCGTATCATATTGTTGGGTTTGTTCTAAATTTAGGCTGTGCAGCTGATTTATATTCGAAGCATTTTTGACAGCAGTGCTAAATTCATTACACTTTCAGAATTGTTGGTATAGTTGCTTCCATTCTAAATTATTGTGTTTAGAAAACTTTTAGGTAAAATAGAAAAATTATTTATACGGAGTGTCCGTTTTTCGAGTATATGTGCATGGACCCCCCCCCCCCCCTTGCCTTAAAATATACGATGTTGTTTCAACTGATCCAAGGTTGTCACTTTATATCTGCCTAAATGTAGGGGTGTATCCAGATCTCCTGTCTATTTTACACACATGAGAACCAAACGTCAGGAAACCTCATTTCAAGAGTGCTTGACTGGACATTCCGGACATACCATCAAAGTTTACTCATTAAACATTGAGGGTATATCAAAATGCTACTATCCGTCACCAATTCTAAAAGATAACAGGATAGATGGACCTCTTATCCTAAAATATCATCTTGAAAATAAATACCAGACCCGATATAGTTCTAAAATTCCCGGATCGATGATATTTGTATCACCTACCATCACACGTATGGTATACTAACCTAAAAATGATGTAGAGAACGTTAATCTGGTCTCCATCAACATTCATAACGATATCCACACTATCGTAGTTACAGTTGGAGACGGAACTGTAGTAAACGTCTATGAACCACCTGTAGCTCCGTTAGCCTCCATAATTCCTGCGAACTCACCCTCTGTTACACACTAAAACGGTATTACGACAAAAGCCAGTTTGTTACAACAAAAATCGACTTTTACGACAATGTTAGTCGGTACACTACGGGGCAAAAATGCTGGCTAGAAGAATTCACCCTAATCACGCCTCAACGGTTGTGTGACAAAATAGTTGTCCGACTACACTCAGGGAGATGGGCGTGGTTCTATCTGACCAGGCTGTTAATTAGGGCGAAGTATTATTGCAATATGAATGGTCATAGGAATGGTACAAAGAAAGGGGTATGGGCGCCACGGGTTTGAATTGGGGTGGGGACAATATGTATACAAATTGTGACCCTGTATAAGCCCGAAGTCCAGGACTTGCAATTGTCTAATTTTTTAAAATTTCATTTTAATATAAGACGAACGTTTTTAGCGCTATGTTTTGTTATTTCTGACGTTACAGAAAAAGAGTAATCTGTAGACTTTATTAGTGTGTACAAATAAATTCGGCGGAATTGTCATAATATTTATTTATCTACGACAGTGTGTAAAATTGGGCTTAAAACGCTCGCTTACTCGCGTTTTAACTCGACCCCACTCGTGACTAAAGAGTAGCTTTACGTACTTGTATCGTAAATTACTATTAATTCATGATGAAATAAAATTATTGATGATATTTCAATGTACGCACATCATAATGAAACATAACCTAAAATTTAGCAATGTCAAGTAGTTAGTTATTGTTACTAAAAAGTAACAAAAAGAAAAGTATATGTCTTATTCAAAAATACTGGAGAGTGAGAGGGACAACGATCTGTCCGTACCCTGGTAAAGGACAAATACGTCAAACTGACTTCAAGGCACCCTAGTGTAATAATCCACTGTTCTTTTACATGAAAGTTGGCCTTGGATTTTTGTTGTTAAGTTGCACTTGAACAGAACCGTAATTTTATTTTGTTGTATAACCTATATAACCTCAAACAAATTTACTGTCATTTGACAGATGGACTGCTTATTTTGATAGTACATGTTCAGAAATATTTAAAATCTAAAGTATTGTAAGACCTTCCATGTAAAAAGTAAAGTTCAGGGGGCTATATTCCATACGTGGGAACATGGCCTGAGACTCGGCGAAATATCTCTCTCTGAAACCGTTAACGTTACCGGCGTACTGGGTGATGTGGTTAGCATCGCGCCTTCCACAACTGCCTTACTTTCCTTACTTCCACAACTGTGGTTTCGGTTTGTTCAATACTTTAACGGTTGCAGTATGGTAATGGTTGCCATGTACGGTAAAGGAATATTACCTTACAGATGCAGTTGTTTCAGTATGGTAATGGTTGCCATGTACGATAAAGGAAAATTATACCGTACAGATAGAGTTATGACTTAGTTACCAGCCCACTTTTGTATATGTAAACCAAGGCATAATATAACCGGTAAAACACACATTTTTACATTACACAGGACTGTTTGTACTAAATACACACAAATATTAAACTGCAGCTAACCTAAATTCGTACCCTTGTACAATAAATATTGTTGTCAAATTGCAATCCCATCTGCATTACTAGCTCTAAGAACGGTAGTTCAAAGTGGGCGACGTACACTACAAGATAACCATATTTACATTAGTCAAATTTACCGATTAGTGTTTTTTTATTTTGACTTGACCGCTAAAAACTATCTCAGCTCTCTACGCACCCATTTTCAATTTTGTAAGCTTGGCAATTAGCCTTTTCCAAGTACTTCACAGTGACGTCATAGCTCCGCCCAACAACAGCTGATCGAGGACAATCTTTATATGCTTTGTTAGGAGGCTTGTGGTGATTTTTCGATCTTTTAGACAAAAGTCGATAACTTTTTAGACGTTATAAGTATAGTTTAGTTTATAAGTAATTAACTTAGTGGTTTTATGGATTAATTGTGTTATTTAAGAAATCGTGATTAATGGGTGAGCAGTAACTACCCTCTGTGAGTGAACTATCTGGAAGGTAGAAGTATTTTTGATTTAATTTTTAAATAAATGGACTGTTCCTGCTTGGTGCTCTATATGCGGCTGTCATACTAAATACATAGCCAAGTTTTTGTGTTGGTACGTAGTCTGGATTAATTAAATCACCATATGCCGCTAGTCTTCTTGGAAATTCCAAATTGATAACAATTAATCAATAGAGATGTTTTGATAATAGAAACTCAGTACTTGTAAAAAAGTGGTCTGAACAAACTGAAGAAAATCTTTTGTGGTGTCAAATCTGCTCTTCGATGGGCCTTCACCCACAACGCTCTTCTTTTTATCTGAAATAGCTGGATATCTTCTATCTTGAACACCAAGAAATCCAAAATATTTCTTTTCCGTGTATCGGTTACTTCTATTTGAACACCCAAACAGAGCACAAAATCTTGGCATTTTTGTCTGTTTCAAGGTTATGTTTTTTGTTCACTGTCAAATATGTTACTTAACCAACTGGATTAAACTAGATACCCTTTCATTAAACTATTTTAAAAGTCCATAACGTTTTTCAATTTTCAACTGAAAAGAGTATTTTATTTAACCCGGAATACGAAAATCTTAATCAATTGTCGGTGGTCATTGATACCTACATCATCACCAAAGGTTGTATTCAAAATGGAGTGCTGCCATTATCTGTTTACAGAATTAATAAACAACACTTAAGTTACACTGCTGTATTAAATAAACTCAGTACAAGGGACACAAAACGTATAAAATTAGAATTTATTGAAAGCTTCTATAAGGAAGTTAACGTTGCTTGTCTACGATCTGCTGTTACGGCGCAGCTTGTGACGTCACTTGGAAGTACTTAACTATAATATATAAATATAATTTAAGATAGGATAGGTTACTACATCGTATGAATAAGCAAAATAGGAAGGAAAAGAAAACGAAACGGGACAATATGTATGTATGTATAGGCTCCTTAACCCAATGAGAGTTATGGCCTCATCCTTTCTGGATGTTATGAAATCCATTTTCCGAGATGGATTAGTCCTCATATCTTCCGGTCTTCATAACTTATAATATGATCTGGCTTTCTCTGCTACTTGTCTCTTTTCTATTTTTACTCTTCTCTCTCCAATTTACTATTTCCATTAGTCTTAGATATTCCAGGATACTATCCCACCACCTGTGTTTTGGTCTTCCTCTCTACCTTTTCCCTTCCGGTTTCCATTCTGTTATTTTTCTGATGACTTGACTGTCTTGACATCGCATAATGTGTCCGAACCATTTCAGTCTCTGTGCTTTCACGTATCTGACTATATCCTTTCCTTTTATTTCTGCTTGTAGTTCAAATTTCATTTTTCTTCTAAGTGTATTGTTGTCTATCGTTACTGGTCCTAGTACATTTCTTAGTATTCTTCTTTCAAACTTTCTGAGCTCTTCTTCTTCTGCTGCTTTCAGGGCCCAGGTTTGCATTCCGTATGTTACTATTGGCCTTATTAGTGTCATGTAGATCCGTATTTTCGTTGCTTTTTGTAGCTGGTTACTATTTAAAAGGGCTTTATTGGCATAAAAGGCTTTGTTTCCTTTTTGTATTCTTTCTCTAAGTCTTTTATTTTCCTGTTCCGGTCTTGTGATCAGGTTGCCAAGATAATTAAATGTATTTACCCCTTCTAATGTGTACTGCTCTACCTGAATGTCCTGTCTTTGTGCTGGATTCTTGTCGAACTTCATATATTTTGTTTTGGCTTCGTTAATTTGGAGCCCATAGTATTTAGCTTCTTTATCGATGCTTTTGAGTTTCTCTATCAGCTATTTCGTTGTTCTACTAATTATCGTTACATCGTCGGCATAGACAATAACTTGGGTTCCTTTGTTGATAATTGTCCCTTGTATTACTACTTTTTTGTACGATTTTCTCAATTACCATGTTGAAAAGTATTGGTGATAGTATATCCCCTTGTTTCACACCTGTAACTATTGTGATGAAGTCTGTTATTATTCCATTTATCATTACTGCTGCTTCGGTTTCTTCCATGGTCATTTTTACTAATTTTACTAGTTTTTTGGGAATTTCTGATTCTTTTAGCTCCTGTATCATCTTTTGTCTATTGATAGAGTCGAATGCACTTCTGAAGTCTAGAAACGCTATGTGAAGTTCGATGTTGTAGGCATATGCTTTTTCCATTATTTGTTCCATTATATGTAGTGCGTCTGTTGTGTCTCTTCCTGGTCTAAATCCCTGTTGGTAGTCTTGGATTATCTTTTCTGTATATGGTTGCAATCTGTTCTTGTAAAAACTTTGTATGAAGTGTTGAGTAACGTGATTCTCCTGTAGCTGGCGCAGTTTTCCGGGTCTCCTTTCTTATACAGCGGAGTTATTATCCTTCTTCTCCATTCTTTTGGCATTGTTTCCTTTTTCCATATCTCACTTATCATCTTGTACATCTGGTGTGTTGTCTATTCTCTTCCATATTTTAATAATTCATTTGGTATACCATCATTCCCGGGCGATTTGTTGTTTTTCAGCCTGTTTATTACTGCCTGTATCTCCTCTAAAGTTGGTTCAGGTTCTTCTTCTTCTTCGATATCTCTGATTTGTGGCCTGTCTTCTCTATACAGTTGATTCTGTTGATTATCTTTGATTTTTAGTTCGCGTAAGTGGTCTTCCCATATTTCTTTGATCTCTTTTTCTTCGTGTGTTGACTTGCCATCTTTGTTTTTAAATGCTCTTATTTTTATCTTTTGCTTGTTCTGATTACTTTTGATTTTTTTATAGACATTCCTCAGATTACAGTTTTTGTTCTCATTTTCTATTTCATCAAGTTTCTCGTTCATCCAATGGTTTTTCTTCCTTTTGAATACATTTTTTGCTTTGTTTCTATAATGCCTGTACTGTTCCATGTCTTCTTCCTTCCTGGTCTCCAGCCATTTTTTCCAAATCTTGTTTTTTATTTCAGTTATTTCTCGGCATTCTTGGTCATACCATTCTTTGTTTTTGGTTTCGCCTTTTTTGTAGCCTATTGTTTTTCTTGCTGCCATTATAAAATTGTTTTTAACTTTCTGCCATTTAGGCTCCACGTCTTCCTCCTCACCCTCTTGTTGTTCTTTGTTTCTTCTAAACTTTCTTCATACCTTTTTTGCAGTTCTTCATTTTGCAGTTTGTCCACATCCCATTTTCTTGTTATTTTTTATGCTGTTTTTTGCCCTCTTGTATCCCTTCTATCTTTCATAGTCATTACTACTAAATAGTGGTCCGTGTCTCCAGTTGCTCCACGATAAGTTCTTGCATCATTTACGTTTTTCAGATTTTTTTTGCGATTAAGATATGATCTATTTGATTTTCTGTTACCGTTTGGGTGTCTCCAGGTTACTTTATGGGCCCTGGGGTGTTGAAATCTAGTGGTCGTTATTGTTAGGTTCATCGCTGCTGCTAGGCCGCACATTCTATGTCCATTGTCATTTGTAGACTTGTGTGCCGTGTGTTCCCCGCTTACATCCTTTAGGTATTCTTCTGTGCCTACTTGTGCATTGAAATCTCCTAATATGATTATATTATCCTGTGCCGTTATTCTTTCAATGATTTTGCAGTTCTTCATAAAACCGTTCTTTTTCTTCTTCTTCGCTTGATTCCGTGGGTGCATATACTCCTACTAATGTCGTTTTCTCTTTAGTTTTTGCTTCGATTCTTAGCGTCGCTATTCTGCCAGTTACTGGTGTAAATTGTATTATTCTGTGCCTGGTGTCTTTGTTCACTATGAATCCCACCCCCTTTTGTCCTTGCTTATTTTCTCCACTGTACAGCACGCTATATTTTTCTTTGGTTATTTCTCCATTTCCTGCCCATCTCAGTTCTTGTTTTGCCGCCACCTCTATTTTATATTTTTGTAGTTCTTCTGCTATTGTGTTCATTTTGCCTGTTTCTAGCATAGTTTTAATATTCCATGTCGCAATTCTTATTTTTTTAGTTTTGGAATTCTTTTTTTGTTTATTTTTTGGTTTATTTTCCTTACTCGTTGTCCTATTCATAGCTTCTGTCGTCCTCTTTACATTCTGCTCTTCTTCGCTTAGTTTTTTGGCTTTAGTTCTTTGCTCTCGTGGTCCCATACGTACAGTTTTCCTTCTACTTCTAGTTTCTGATATCCCACTTTGGTTCGATTTCCTTTTTCTCTTTCCTCTTTTGCCCTTTCTCTTATCGCCATCTGTATTTTTCGTTCTGTTAGCGTCATGTCACTCTCGATGAAAATTCGTTTACCCTTCAGTTTATGTTTATTTCCCATTATAATCTTTTTCTGACTCCATTCGCTCACTTCTACGAGTATTGCTTGTTTTCCTTCCTCTCTACCCACAGCGTATGCTTCCGTAATCTTTGGCGTTATTCCCAGTGTTTCTCGCATAAAGTTCTCTACTTCCCTCTTCGTTTCTTCTTTTCTTGTTTGTAGACCTTTTATGATGATGTTGTTTCGTTTCTTTGCTTTTTCTTGAATCTCATATTTTTCTTCTAGCAGTCCTATTCTTTTAATTAGTTGATTTTTTTCTCTTTCCCAATTTGTCTCTTTTCGTATCATTTCTTCCTTCAGCCTTCTTATTTCTTCATTGTTTTTCTTTAGTTCTTCTTTCATCTTCCCCATTTCTTCGTTGTTTTTCTTCAGCTCCTGGTTACTTTTACTTATCTCGCTTTTCAGGTCGGCGGACATGTTAATTATTAGTTGTTTTAGTTCGTTCATTTTTTCTTTTTCTTCCCCTGCTTCTACTGGGTTTTTTTCTTGGGTCTTGTTTACGTTGGGTTCCTTTCCTTTCTTGCTTTCTGCTTTATTATTCGGCGATCTGAGTATTATATTGCTTTTTTGAAATACCTCGGCGTAGTCTTCTGGACTTGTTGGTTCGTTGTTAGTTGTTCCTCTTTTTCGTTTAAAAAACTCGTTGAACTGCCCAGTACTGCTGTATTAAATAAACTCAGTACAATGGACACAAAACTTATAAAATTAGAATTTATTGAAAGCTTCTATAAGGAAGTTAACGTTGCTTGTCCACGATCTGCTGTTACGGCCCAGCTTGTGACATCACTTGGAAGTACTTAACTATAATATATAAATATAATTTAATTTGTGAAGATAGGATAGGTTACTACATCGTATGAATAAGCAAAATAACGCAAAGAAAACGAAACGGGACAATATAGCACGCTAAAATTACTTTAATTACTTGCAAAAAATCTAGTAGGTTGTGGACTTTTCACAAAATCAAAGGTAGTGTTAAATGAAGCTTATAAAACCGTATTTTTCCTCATTTCCCCGTTATCTGCTATAGTTTGTAAGATCCCTACAGGTTGAACAGAAAAGTTCTTTGTATAAATACATTTGATGTAAAAGCTGCACAGCTACGTAATAACTAATTATTCTTGAAACTTTTAATTTGTTTTAATAATGCGCACTAGTACAGCGTGCATCAAAAAGCTGCTGACGATTGTTAGCGTGAACAAGTGAACATCATTCAACCATAACCGCCATGTAATTTTAAAATTGAACGGAACCCAACCGTTTTTCAGCTGCTGTTGCAACAAAATCATTAATTGGTTGTGATGGGAGCAAGAATATTGGACGCTTAAAGAATCCAATTTGAATACAACACGAAACAGCTAAGTTTCATAATGAAAACAAAGGAATGAACAGACGTCGCGTCGGTCTACCATTCCTGCTTCATATGCTGGAGTAATCTGTTTAGTTTTTGAATAAACCGGTGACGTAGCCAGGAGGGGGATTTAAGGGGCTGAAGCCCCCCCTGAAATCTAAAAATATTATAAAATTATGCTTAACTTGTTTAGAATAAAAATCGACAATTTAACTCTGTGTAGACTACAGTTAGTTACATCAATGTAAATTCCTACACTTTTCCAACCAAGAGTGTAAATTTATTCCAATATTTGTTTTGTTATTTGCCTTCCGCCCCGTTAATCATGGAAGGGAATAGATGAAAGAGATGGCTTTCGTAAAATTAAAATATACGTGTACTAATGTTTCTGATTATATACCCGTATTGTATGCAAGAGTATATGGGACAAGTATGATGGCTGATTCTCAGAATTTTTAAGCTTACGAAATTGGCTTATGCAAAATCTGAATACGAACGATATTAATTTAGCAGGGATAAAATACACCATTTATTCATTGTAACTCGATTTTGTGATTTTGTGTCATCAGTTTATAGTGATGATGTCAGATTTTATTGCCTTCAACAATATAATAAAAAAAAACTAAGTACTAATTAGTATGTATGTATCGTCGGTAATCTCATTTTATTTTGCCCCGGATTCGGTTTACAAAGTTGGAGCGCGCCCTTCGTGCTTGCGTAGCAACCATTATGTGTTATGTGTGTGTCTTAGTGATGTATTGATCTTGTTACTTTATCTCTTAGGTCTGTGGTTCTGAGTAAGAGCACAGTTAATTTGGTGCCCTACTGTGAATGGTCTCACTGAGCCCGATTCTAGTCGCCAAGAATACAGAAAAAATCCGACCCCAGCGGGATTCGAACCGAGGACTTGCTTAATGCAAGCATAGCGCTCTCCGAACTGCGCTACCCGTAATTAAACATATTTTTAAAATAAACATTTTAAAAGAGAACAATATAAGTTAGGAATTAAAATTCTTCTAGTACTTTCTTCTGTAAAATTATTTTCAATGCCTTGCTGAAATTTTTGAGGCATTGAAGAAATGAAACGTTCTATAAAATGTTTGTCGATGCTTATACCCTGGCAGACAATTAAACCCCATAGCTATTAAAGCAACATCTTGACAGAGCTTCATCGACTTTTCAGCGTTTCTTAATGGCAATTTCCTTATAGACCAACCATCTAGTTTTCATAGGATTCTAGCTTTTAATAGTCCAGGCACTTGAAGAGGGATGTTGAACACATTTTGACTATTTGGAATGACAATTCTAACTGACTGACAGTATTGTGACACGGTTGCTTTAATATTAATCAAGGGTAACACAAAATGTCCTAGATACTTTTGCGGTTTGAAAGAAAATCATGGTCACTGGAACAAACGTTTTCAATTTGTTGCCTTCGCAATTATTATCCGTCTTTACAACATTCGCACGTGCGACTGCAGAAACCTTAGAACGTCGCAAAACACTGCTGGGTTTCTACTTTCCTCTCATTTCGCGCTTCTCATGAAGATCTTATCGAAGGAACGCCTGCACCGTATGCTAGAAAAATGCGGTGCGAAAAGTTCAATGAATAATAGGCGTTCATTTTCTATTGTTAGCCATAAAGCCGCACTCGGTCCCACAACGATCGGAAGAAAGCCAGCCGTTCCCGTTGATCCGAAATTAAACGAAAGTTTGACGTCATTGGCGTGGCCGTAATTGCCACTTTGATTAACGAAGGCGCGGATACAGCACTGAGATGTAATTAAAATAGAAGGAGTTAATTTGCGGACAACAATGAATCTGTTCTCGGTTTTGGAGCTGCATTGGCCATTGTGATATCTCGACGGTGGCCTTCTTGAGGAACACGAATATTTTTGTTAATAAGTTGAGACAACACAAAACTTTTATTTAAGGGTTTTTCTAAGGCAATTCCATGGTAACAATATTCTTTTAGGAACCCTGCAAAATACTTGTAAATGGCTTTTTTCAGCTTCTCATAAAAATCGTCTTTCGATTTTCTTTTTTAAATTTTAGAAGTGAATAGAGTTGTGTTTCAACTCGAATGTATGGTTCATGGCACTGGCGGATCCAAGGGGGTGTCAATGGGGTCAATTGACACCCCCTTGGGCCTGTTCAAAATGTATTCGGATAAAAAGTTAATTATACACAAAACGCACCCTTATAGCATTCGCCCGTAATTTAAATTTGAATTTGCCGAATGCTTCTTCCATATTCTTCATTTCTTTTTAATTCCAACAAGCGCAAATTTGCTGTCACCCCCCAGCGTCGTTGCGGCTTTTCGTCGCCCGTCGATGTCGGTTCTGTGACTTGTCTAGTGTCTACCACTCTCCACTAGATAAAACAATGAACTGTGTGTAGCGACCAACGTATTTTGCAATTTTACTAATATAATGTTTTCATTGTTTGTTTTAAAATGTACAACTAGTTAGTCAAGGTTTAAATTATCCAACGCCTGCAACATTTCAATTTTAAATGTAAGTAAGTAGTCGTATGTAAAAGAATATTTATTTTATAACATTTTCTCTAATATTAACATAGGTATAAAGTATCACTGTTCAACATTGGGTGAAGTTTCGAAACGTCTCGCATATTGACACTAGTTGCAATATTAGTTTTCATATTCACTAATATGAAAATTTAGAACAACTTTGTAGATTTAAGTAAATTTATTTACTATAAAAATTAACATGACTCAAAATTACACAAAAGCTTGTATGCAACACGCTAGCGCTCGTAGGGCAAACTTCATGTCTAATGTGAAAAACACTTTCATTTTACAACTTGATACATAAATAGCTATTTCACAACTGGTTGTGAAGTATCTTAGTTTTTATAACTGGTTGCGAAAAATGAGACATTTCGAGACTAAGTTTTGAAGTTATATTTTATCTGCCAAAATTAGAAAAAGTTATGTGTCATCAAAAAAGCAAAAGCGTACCTACTTGATTTTAGGTATAATTTAATTTAAGGTTTAAAGGAACGATTTTATCAAAATTAGAAAAAATCTTGTTAGGAAATGCGATTTTGTGCAACTTTTGTGAAAAATCACATGCATTACATAAACTAAGGCATTTACTAACTGGTTTGATAAATAGTTATTTAAAATGTATTCACTTTGTTTTTTTTGTAATGGCGCCATCTTCTAAAAACAAAAACATTAGACATCGTTGTATAAACACCACTGCCCTTCATGGCAATCACAATAAGACGGTAGAATTTCAAAATCCAGATAAAGCAGATGATTATTCAACAAATTCAATAGAAACTGAAACCGCTGCTAATAATAAGAAGATCGGAAGTTTGACAAACGACATCGGAGCTTATTTTGGCAGCACTGATAGACTTCTTGAGAGTCTTTCTGATTTAAAGAAAAAATAATTATTGGAGAACCTTTACGTTCCTTGGAAAACATGCGTATTTCCTTTCTCTAAAAATATTGCGTGGGAGAGTATTTAAAAGGCATTTTAATGAGTAAATACATTTGGCTTATCTATTCGCATAAAAAACGAGTTTTTTGTCGGGTTTTCTACAAATAAAGCATCTTAAGTGGCTTAAATTTATTTTTTTATGTTCAAACACGCATATCTGAAAAACAATTGGATTTAGAGGTATGAAGTAACATATCAAAAGAAAGCTCATTAAAAGGGATTTTCAACAAAAATGTACTGGTGTAATACACAGAACCACAATTTTCCTCGAAAGGTAGTTCACGAAAAGCATAATTTTACGTTTTTCTTCATTCAGTTGTTTTCTGTTACTGCAGCCGCCTGAAATTAAGCATTTCTTGCATAAAATTGTTAATATATCCATAACAGTCGACGTTAACCCCATATAACTCGATATCAAAATGATTACTATTTTAATGCAAAAAAAGTTACCTAAATATAGGGTATTTTATAATAAAAAATCTGGTGTGATACACTCACACAACTTCCTTTTACAGTGATCTTATAATTAGTCAAAAATTTTATTTTTAATTTTTAACCATTTGTTAAAAATTTTAAAAAATTACAAATTCTACAAAAACGGTACAAAATCGAGTGTTAGTTCAAGAGACAAATTTTCTCTAGAATTTTAAGGTGAATTCAAAAATTTAATAATATACCGGGTGTTTTATTTAAAATAGGAGTTAATAAAAAAAATAGAAAAAAAAAACAAAAGAAACCCACTTTAGAAGTATTCAACTGGAAAATCACCTATCTCACATCAATACACATTAAAAATGTAAGAAAAATGTAAAGTTTAAAAAAAATCGTTAGAGCCGTTTTTGAAAAAATCGAAAAAAACTGAAAAATCACAAGAGTAAACACCTACTTCCGGTTATGCGATTTTCTTCAAAAGCTTGCTGTCTCATCTACATAGTACACAAAACTTATATATGAAGTTTCAACGCCATACCTCTTTTCGTTTTTGAGATATTCTGTTCACAGACACACAGACAGACACACAGACAGACAGACAGACACACAGACCAATGAAAAAAAATATGTTTTTTGGGATCAGGGGACTCTAAAACGTGAAGATCTGTTGAAAACTCAATTTCGAATTTTTGGGGTGAATCCAATACTTCCTTTATAGTAGTAAAAGGAAGTAAAAAGTAAGTTTGATTTGCCACGCTTTTTTGAGTCACCCTGTACAATCAAAGCTATTTTAGTTTTGTGCAACGCCTTCGTACCTACAACTTGTATATACACAATATTTATGCAACTCTTATAGTTTTAGAGATATCTCACCCCCCTCATTGCCGGACCCTGTATATATTTTACTTTTTATTTTAGCATAGGTAGAGCGGTTTACTGCTCCTTATTTTGTAAATAGTGTAAGGTTTACTCTTTTTTGTTATTTTTGTGTAGCTATATAGCTAAAATAGCGGTTCATTGTCCCTTTCAAAAATATAGTGTTAATTAAACTTGTTTTTTATTTTTAGAAATCGAAAAAAGAATTAAATATACATTGTTCTGAAAAATAAATGTTTATTTTTTACCTCTTTCATTCTAAATATCTATCTAGTACCATTCCATAGTATGCAGACCTATCTAAACTATTAGTTTAACCTTACTGTTCAATTTATAAAAATCAGTCTTCCCCCCCTCCCCCTTAGGAAGTCACTGGATCCGTCTATGGTTCATGGTTTGATATGAAATGTCAAACTGATTTAAAAGTTGTATATGTGCTTACACTTTCTTCCACTTTCTGATCAAATACGTGTATAATTATCAGGAAAATGATGAAACTTAAAAAGGCTCTTTCAAGAAAAAATGCAAGGGTGTGCGTTTTTCTGCTTTAAATAATTTACTTACAAAAATCTACGCCACTGGATTGCGCCAGTTAACTCAAGTTCCCCTGAATAATAGTATTTGTTTTTTAATTGCTGTAACCTATAAATGAGTAGAAGGTATAATTTTATTAATCCAACTAATAAGTAATACAATACTATCGTGAGAACTATTAATGAACACACGTAAATGTGATTAAAATAACACGCTTAGCTTGCGACCTTGCGTACGAATGAAATCCCAAAGAGCCGCGAAGTCATCCTACGAGTCAAGCTTGCAAGCAGTAACTCGATACACGCGCTATCGCAGCCGCAGTCAGACTGTTTGAGCCAAACGCGAAGTGGCCCCGATTCAATGTTAAACAGCCTATCTACGTCCTTCACCGTTCTCCGCACGCTGCAACATTAAACTGCCGAAAAGCTGATCCGCTTCGATCTGGCACCATATCGCCGTGAAAATAAGCAAGTGCTTATCGTGCAGTTTATATTCGTGAAATAAGAGTTACTCATGCTTTGTTTAAGCTTTAAAATGAGAATAATGATGAAAAATAAGTACCAAAAAAATTCTTTTAGAATAAAAACATCTTGAATGACCAGTTTGTACGGTAGGGCCATGGCACCTTGGCTGTTTATAGCGAGCCGTCAGTTTTTGGCATATTCTAGAAACACTCACTTTCAGTATTGATCTATCTATTACAGTCGAAAGAAAGAATGTGATAATAACAGTTATAAATTAGATTTGGCGAGGCATCTGTAAAACTAAGTGTACGTAATTTACTTTCAGCATAAGAAATGGCTCAGCACCTAGCGTTAGTAAACACGACTACTAAAGTTATTTAATACTGAATCATAAAATTGCAATACATATTTACTTTTGCTTTATGAGCTTGCCCAGATGACAATTACTAATTCAATACAAATTAGAAAAATGTTTGCTCAACGCTTGGCACTAATTTAGACGTTATTGTGATTATAAACAAGCAAAGTGGTTGTCTATATTACTCAATTGCTGTAATTAAATACTCACGTTGTTAAGGGCAAGGAGTGGGTAATTCTGTTAAAGACCTGCTGAAGGTGTAATTTAAATATAAATGTATATTAGAATGTTTGCAAGCTATAAACAACTAACCATGGCAATACAATACCGTGTAGCAATTAAGACTATCAAGAAATCTAGGATTAAAAATGTCATTTTGAATGAATTATTATTATTCATTAAAATGTTTTGAACTTTGAGGAGCTGGATAAAATTTTGTATAGCACACATGGGCCATTGGAATTTAACCCCTGAAGAGAATTACCTCACTCGGCCGTTATAAGGCCTCGTGAGGCCAACATTTTTTTACATGGCTACATTTTTTTTGATCCACTTGTATTAAGCAGAAATAACTATTATTTTATTCTTGTGTATGTAACAAACAACACAGCACCACCTACTTTAATATGCTAACGGTCTGATATGTTTATTTTCTATCTAATAATTATTATCTATTAGTATTTTCATAGAAGTAGTAAATCCATGCAATATAAACACTTCCCTACATTTATTTGTGTGCCGTATATGTGTTACTGTGTAGAAAATACATTAAAACTAATTTATTATTGTAGAATTTGAGTTTTTAAAACATGTTCGAAATATTTGCTGTTGTTTTCAAATATACCGTATCACAGCAGAGCATAAAAGGAACTAAATATTATTGTTTCACACACCTTAAAAGGCAAGTTTTTGCTTTTTTAACAATCAAGTTGAACTAAATTTGGTTTAATGGAGAGAAACGACAACTCTTTCTAGTTTCTTATCCTGCGTGTGAAGGTTGCAAATTCTTGAAAAAGGTCTAGTCGAAAGTAAACATATGTAGGTCAAAGCGTTGCAAGTTTTAGGCATTTCGAACTGAATTCTGCTGGTATTTAATCTACATACTGTGGTTTTATATAAAATCGGTTGACTTTTTTACTTATTAAAATAGGACAGAAAAAGAAATCAAACCATTATGTTGTCCAACGATTATTAACTGTAATCAGGCTAATATACCTGTTTATATTTATTTTTTTTTAAATGTCTAATATTTATTTTGGCATGAAAGTTCATAAATGCATTCTCTGCAAAAATATAAAAATGTAACACCGTAAACGTATCATTTTTATGCGTTTTCCCAGCATCGGGAATAACATAGTTTCCCACAAATTGTGCTACTGCAGACGAGTCAGCCTAAAATATGCATTTTTGTAACACATCCTCTGCTGCTACTAGTATCTCGCATGCAAATCTCGGAAGAACTAACTAGATTCCAGTTTTGCTCCTTCCAAGCGAGACTACATCAATCTGCATATAAATAAAATCGTGCCAATGCACCTGCGGTCCATTAAGACTATTCGGCACAGCTGGTTAAATATTCTTCGCCGGTTCTTTCACCTTCGCACGAAGCAGAGCACGGTTTAATAGCCTCTCTCTTTCTTTCTTCCATGCTGTCTTGTTCAACCCTCAACTGCTAAATCGGCTTAACTAGAGCATCAGACATACTAAGGACAACGCCTTTTTGAGCCTTAGATTTCGACTATCAAGTCAGCAAATAAGGCCAGGGGAAAATAGCTCATCTTGTTAGTGTTTTTCGACCTTTGAAGCATTTGTCATTCGACGTGATTCATGGTGTACTTTCGATATGATTCAGTCCATAAATACATTTCTGTTGCCGGTAAACAATCCTGAAGACAGATAAAGATATCCGAGTGAGTCGGACTGTGAATAATAAGACTCGCTTTGTGATTATATTAGAACGTTTATGGCCAGGATTTTTTTTGCATTGCTATGTGAACTTTGCTTGAAGTTCTGAGCAATGCTGTTTTAGCCCAGTTCGACTGAACGGTAGCCGTTTTAATTGTTCTTCTCTTGGGAAATGATACACTTTCTTGGTTCACATAAGTCCACTCGTGGAACTAACTGATTTTTACCAGGCAGAGTTAGAAACTACTAGAAACTGCATATGTAAAAGTAAAATGATATGATTTGTGAGTCAAATTGTATCATTAAGGCTAATTCGAGTTCTACGGGTGTCCTAGATAATTAAATTCTGAATTTTTACGTACTTCTAATTGAATGTCTATGTAAATTGCGAACATTTGCCAGCTACGAGTTGTGCACCTTAAAATATTTCAAATGGCGAGGTTTCAGGATTAGAAATTTCACTTCATTAAAATACGAGCTGTTAACAATTGATGTTTCCAAGAAGGTGAATTTTGCTCCTATCAATCATCGTGGAAGCAAACGTTTTGATTTTTCAAATATATCAATACATTTTATTAAAGCTGTACCTTATTTGAAGTCCTAGACGTATTACGGTATAAAACTACTTTAAAAATTGAGCCAATATCTGTATGTGAGAAACGATCATAACTTGTCATATGAAAATAATATTAAGAATTTCTTCTTGAGTTATTAAATGGTGATTTATATTTTTGTACTAAAACCAATCACACATATTTTTTTTACTAGCATAGTGTCAGCGTGGATTTCAATCGTTTACAAATATTCTTTTTTTTCTATAGCACACGTTAAAGTGCGCTTTTATCAACTCAAAACAAAAGGTCAAGTTTTACTTTAACAGCAAGGGTAGATAAAGTAGCACTTTAACATCAAGGATAGATAATAGTATATTATGTATCAAGTTTTATAAACGTCATTTTAGTCACGAGTTTTATTAATCACGAGCGAAGCGCAGCGGAGCGAGTGTTTAATAAAATGAGTGACTAATAAGTTTATAAAACGAGTTGCATACTATACTTTTTCTACGACCACAAATTTAAAAAATATAACATCATATTATTTCATTAAAATTTTGACATTTATTATATTAGGTTAAATTATGCTTGACAAACGTCAAAGTGACGGTTGAAAACTAACTTGATTTTAGTTTTGGCTGTGGCTAATAAAGCAAATACTATTTGAACCTAACTTCACCCCATGACTAAAACATCATTGCCAACTTCAGCTCATGACTAAGAGGCTCTTTAGTCATAGGTTATGAAGGCATGATTAAAAGGTCACTTAGCGACGTGTATGTTAGTATGTTAAATGGCATTTTAGTTACAGGAGTAGAAAAAGTAATTTAATTTTCTAACTTTTGTTTAAATTAAATATGACAGCTTCGTATTATCGTAGCAACCCAATCTAGCTACTGACATTTTGAAATGTGATTGACTGTCCTTATTTTTTTTTGAAATTGTTAAAGTTCTTGCTATAAAATAAAGTATTGTATTATACACGACGATAAAGATATTTCTATCCACTCTTGAATCATTAACGTCTCGACTTCGTTTCGACGTTAAACGATTCACTCGTGGATAAAATTTAACTTTATCGTCTTGTATAATAAATTACATTTTTTTTGCATGTAAAGACTTTTTAGGAATAAACAAATTATATTATTACTTTTACTTTTTAAGGGATCGCGCTAATATAGATTCCATGGTTATATGTACAGGGTGTTTTTCAAGCTATCTCAGTAACCATTAGTGTTAGAAAAAAGCTCTCCTTTTTTGTGTCGTTTGGGTGGCATAAGTAAAATTTCAAAATATTATTTATACAGTGCGTTTTTCTTAACGGTGGCATAGGGATTTACGTGTAAAATTGTTTGGGTTTTGTTAACTTTTATTGTATTACCTAAATTGTGTCAATTATTTAAATAATTTATAAAAACATTTAACTAAGTTTTTTATTTAAACAGCAACACTCAAAAATATCAAAATAATCAAAACATATTTACTTAAGATTACCTACAATTATGTTCAAAACGTTGAAGGCGCACGACGTGTATCAACACTGGCGGAGAATTGCGAAGCGAGATGAGGCTACCTTCGGGTCCCGGTCAAGGAGTAAATTTTTATCTTCGCAACCCCACAACATGTTGAATATCGCCTACTAGAACCATTTTTGCCTCTTACTAATTTCCCGTTTTAAAGCTAATAATAATTGAATTTTTATGCACATGTTATTCTAGTAATGTCTATTTTGTAAAAAATGGTGTTATTAATTACTCAAAAATAAAAATTTGCTCTAAATTCTTAGAGAAACAAAAGTTAACAGGAGGTATAAGTTTTACTATGTAAATCCCTATGGCCACCGTTAAAAAACGCACTGTATGTAAACATATTTTGAAAAATTGAAATGTTAAAATCTTTAAATATTGTTTTCAAAGCAAGAAGGAAAGATTAAGATTAACATTTTTTATCCACAATCACCTTATAATTGAAGTTTTATCCACACTTATGAACCGTCTAAAGTACCACTCTATCCACTAGTGGAATAATGAAATTACTTTGTTCCACTAGTGGGATAAAACCATGTCACTTACTACTGCATTGTTGGTAACACTGTCAAGCTATGCCAAATTCGAAATTTGTAGGTTAAGTTTTGCGTCAATCTGTGTCAAGTAACAAACAAAACTTAACCTATTAACCTCTCGAATTTGACATAGACTGACAATACACTTCAGTACTGCCAAACGTATAACATTTGATCTTTCGGTACTTTCCAAATTGTCACTATGACTTTTCATGGCTGTCAATAAAAAACGTATGTTTTTTAGATATTTATTGAGTTGTTGGATAAAACGTTGTATTGCATTCGTGTTTTAGTTGCGTTTTATCCACTTAAGAAAATTAAACGCTAGAACTGCGTGCTCGCGTTTAAACATTCTTGCGTGGATAAAACATCATCTAAAACACATATACAATAAATAACTATAAATGGAATGATAATTGATCTAATAATTACTAGCTTCTTTAGTTTTTCGAAAATATGTAGTTGTATCCGTAGCTGCTTTCATAGCTACTCGACAGTTTATAGACTGCAGCGGGGGTCATCGGCAGGACGTAGGTAGAAAATACGGATATATTAACCACGTCCGCTCTGCAATTTCGAACCAGTTCCGATAAAATGTCGGCCTGCGTCCTGCCACCTACTATTGATTGTTATTTTAAGTAATCAATAGGGTTACCAACATTGAGTCGATGCTGACCCGTAGAAAATAATTTTTGAGGGCGAAAAAGTGGGATAAAAAAATAAAAAGTTGAAGGTGAAATAGTTTTTTACATTATGAATATATAATTCCTAAAATTATTTTATATTTTTAAGAACCATATGAAATACGGAATTTTTTAGCTCTCCGTTGATACAAGCTAGCTTAGTGAACAGGAAACGCTCTTAATATTTCAGTCGTTTATGCAAGATCACTATCTTCCAAAACAGAAATCTGGTTCCCCGTTATAGTGTTGGTTGGACTAAAACTTAACTTTAAACAATGCACAAAAAAGCCAAATTGTTTACATCATCTATTGACCTCAAAACACATATAAAAACGTAAAAAACAAAAAACACACATAAAAATACAAAAAACATAAAAGAAAATAGAATTAAGTTCTCAAATAATCTACTAGCGATATAGATTGCGGCTGCTCGCAGGCAGGCAGGAAACATACATGAACAACGTAAAACTTCACCAAAAATAACGATGCAAAAGGGCTCTGCAAAAAATTTTCCCGGAACTTGGTGCTGCATACCCTTGGAAACGACACATCTCGATTGCATAACCTGTTCCTGGCTAACATTATGCTGGCATAATGACTTGGCACCTCTCAAAATTGACGCTTCAAATAAGCCTTTAAATATAGCACAATGGGTGTAATTACATGTACACTCGGAAAATGCATTTGCGGAATTTTCAAACGCTGGCTCGCTGCACTTTAACACTGTTTACAGCAAACGTTGGCTACCAGGCGGCTCTTTTGGGCCGCTTCAAATTAATTTACATCTCTCTGGGCGAATTAACGTACTAACAAACCCATGCAGCTCTCAGAAGAGACCGCATGCGACTGCTGCCTTTTTGTTAAATTTGCATTAGTTGAAAATCCCCGCATCTCGCATACAGCGCGTGTTTCTAGCGTGTGTTTCTAGCTGCACTCGCGAAAACCAAAATTCACAGTACACGTCCAGCGCAGGACCGACTTTGCGAGAAATTGCTTATATAAAATGCAATATTAAATCTAGTAATAGAACATAGAAAGTACAACTTGGCTTCAATATTTAAGCATGAAAATAAACATTATAAGTAAGGGATCCAGCCGGCCCGTTACACATAAAATAATTGTCGGGCTTTGTAAAGCATAGAAATTGAGGAACAAAACTATTTTTAACATTCCATAAAAAATGTTTAAAACTATTACGAAACTACATGTTTCTGAAAAAATTATTGAAAACCCGAAGTCCGAAGTTAACCCTAGTTAATCAATTTCAGCCACTACATCACGAACAGCGTCGCTTCGCTGCTTTAATCTCGAACTGCATTTTCAAAGAAATCGACCTTTTATTTAGAGACACCAAAAACAAAATTCGCACAGAGTTATGACGGGGCATCAGTTATGAGCGGAGGTTTAAATGGTGTTCAATTCTTCTTATTCTTCTTCTTCGGTCCCGTGGATCCGCTGAGGAACATGGGGCGTCAAAATGGGCGTCCAAATGGAAGTCCAAAAGGGCGTTTCGGTGACAATAATGAATAATAGTATAAGGTTGTCAGCCTTATACTATCTTATCCTTCTTTCACGTACGGTAATCTCTTTCTTTATGTAGTTGAATTATGATACCTGATTGCATATCAACTCTACTATTATCGGCTGTTGCTTTCACTTCATTCCATGTGATGTTTGCTGTGGAGTATTCTTTCATGAGATTTTTTCTCCATATTAGCACCGGCCTGCCCTGCTTTCTTCTACCTCTGATGGTATATTCCAAAGCTTGTCTCGTGATGTCTGTAGTAGGTTTTCGCAACGTATGTCCTAACCAATTCCATCTTCTTCTTCTTATAATCTTTTCTACTGTTTCTTGGCCAGTTGTTTCCGATAATTCTTGATTAGTTATTTGATTGGGCCAATATATTCTCAATATTCGCCTTAGGGATTTATTTATGAAGGTCTGTATTTCTTTTGTTTGTTGTTTGCTAAGGGCTCACGTCTCAGATCCATACAGTAGTACACTCTTCACATTTGTATTAAAGATTCGAAGTTTAATTTTCCTTGATACCTCATTTGATGACCATATTTTGTATAATGAGTTGTACGCAATTTTTGCTCTATTAATCCTTGTTTTAATATCCGTTTGGTACTCTCCCTTTTCATCCAAAATGCTTCCTAGGTAATTAAAGTTGTCGGTGTTGTGAATCTTCTCTCCATGTATTGTTATATCTACCAAGTCTTCCGTATTTATTCTTAATGTTTTTGTCGTTTTTGTATTTATTTCAAGCCCCACACTACCTGCCACCATTTTCAATTGTTCCAGTCTCATTTGTAGATGGCTTCTCCGTTCTGTAATTAGGCAAACGTCGTCAGCGTATTCCAGATCTTCCAGTTTTTGTCCAAATCTCCATGTTAGCCCTTTTTTGTTGTCAGTCGACTTTCCCATCACCCAATCTATAATAATTAGAAACAGTACCGGTCTAGGATGCACCCCTGTCTGACCACTGTCTCGATCTCAATTTCTTCAGATATCGCACCATTATGCACTACTCTTGATCTATAATTGTCATACAGTAGTTTAATTATTCGTATGTATTTGTTGGGTATGCCGTAGTTTTTAAGTATTTGCCACATTTTTTGCCTATCTATTTTATCGAAGGCTTTTCTAAAATCTACAAAACCCATATGCATTTCTTTCTGCCATTCAATTCTTTCGTCCGAAATAATCCTGAGTGTACATATTTGGTCTATACAAGATTTCCGTGATCTGAATCCAGCTTGATTTGTTCTAAGCAATCGCTCGATTTCGCTTTTCATTCGTTCTAAAATTATTCGCGTAAGTATTTTGCTTGCTATGCTTAATAGTGTTACGGCTCTCCAATTATAGCAGTTTGTTCGATCACCTTTCTTTGGCAATTTAATTATCAGGCCTACTTTCCAATCGTTTGGTATTATTTCTTTGAGTTCTCGTATCTATCTGAGCACATTTGTTGTATAGAAACTCGTTGGCGTCTCCGCAAGTATGTATCTTTCATTTAGTATTTTGTAAAAGACTGTACGTGGTCTTCACTGGTCGGCCCTCAAATGTGCCCGTGTAGTCTCGTGATGATTTAGAAGTAGAGTATAAGAGTCGAAAATTTGGTTTCAACCACTAGAACCTGGACCTACAGAAAAAAAAACAGAATCGACAGACCAAGGAAAACCTGGGAGAAGGAAGTAAAGTCGGCAGTAGAGGCAAAAGGAATGAAATGGAACGAAGTGAAGACCAAAGCACGTTAGAAAAACATGGAAGGATTGAGCAGACCGAAACCACTGATTTGAACGGAAACGCACCAACTCCAAAAATTGCACCTCAAGGTAGAAACGCAATGGACTAAGAAAGTAAGTAATAAAACAATTTGTCCAATCTCTATACGCCTTCTGTTCTCCACAGAGATCAAATTGAAATTATCTCTATCAGAATGCACGTGTAGTAAGTTAGTTTAACATTTTTTTATTACTATACTATTTCTGTTCAGTATTATATGTGATCTCTATATTTAAAAAAATGATCTGTACTCTGAACCTCACCTACACCACTTTGCCCCAATAGAACTATGTACAAGCCACAAGCAATTTGCTGGTTTCGAAATTTGCCCATAAAAGGCACTCTGAATATCGGCCATTGGCACGTACTTGGCCAGCGTGCCACCGAAGATCCTCATAAATTCGATTCCATTTTTATGGCGAGGCGAACCGACCAAGGGCTTTATAAGGCAGTTGACATGGTTGCAGATAATGGCAAATGAACCTTGGTATTTAATGAGCGCGTATTTACATTCTGCCCGATGTGGAGCAAGAAGCCCACCTCGTGCCTAAATTTGAGCTGCTGGGTGTATGCCAAATACCTACATGAATTCCCTAGAGATGAAGAGGCTGGACAGACGACGATAGGCACCACAATGCCGTTGCTTCGAATCGCTGTGACGTAACAATCGTCTCTAGAAATTTAGCACATAGTTGTATTCAATTGTGAATTATGTATCTGCTGTTAGATCGAGTATGGCCTTTGCTTTCATGTTTTAGCCTTTGCAACTATTTAATCAAATTGGATTTACTAGGCAATGCGAGAAATGCGTGTTATTAGTAAACTAACAAGAATGCATAGAAAGGAAAAGAATTTTATTTACAGGCAGCACTGCTAAAACGAAAGTTGAAAGGGATAGCAACAAACTAGTTTAAATTTAAAAGTAAGACTCAACGATCTTTCTATTTCCACTGCAATTAGGACGGTTATTTTCGCTCGACATTCGAAAATAAGGTTTCGAGCAGAGATCCTTGACCTTCTTGATTCAAGGGTGCAAGGCGCTGCAGATAGGACTGCCGAGTTTCCTGTTTCGATAGATTAACCTCCGGAAACTCGGTGTCTTGACACCTGCTTGCTTCTTGTCCTTGTCAGTTCCGGAAGCAGCCTCCGGAGTGGGGCCTCGCTGCGATCTTCGAACTTGATATAGGTAATCGCCTGCGATTTTAAAATGGCACTGTTTTGCATTTGCTCAGGGCCGGATTGGCACGATTTGGCATTCTCTAGGCCGCTTTGCCCACCGACTCGTTAGCAGTGAAATTGGCATTCTTCTCCTTTCATAGTGAGGTGTGCTTCTAGTCTATTTAGAAGTGCACTTTTAATGAGTGTTTGTCTTGGAAGAGCAGTCAGGTTTAATAAATAGCATCATGACCTCTTCAACTGGCATAGCTGCAGCTTTAGCAATAAAATAACTGAATTGGTGTGGCGGTAATTTTAGCAAGTGCTGAGCAATTTTTCATTGCGCGCACCAGTTATACCAGTGTTATGACATAGAAATGGTGATTTTACTGATTCATATCAATCAATGGCTAGTTATTTGTATAACTGTTTTATTGTATACGAAATTAGATAACAGTTTTTTTCTAATCTTGTCGTATTTAGATATAATGATAATAATTAATAACTAACCTATATTTCATTTGTACCAACACGAACATAAGAAAATACATGTGCTGCGATACGAGTAATAAGATTAATAAATCAATTAGAAAAAATAGAAAGAAAAATGGAAGAAAAAGGAATTACAAGGCGAAGTTCAGATGTACAAAGAGAACTCTCTGCACCCTGTGCTACCACTTAAACCTTAAATTTATATCATAATTATTACTAGTGAAAGAAATATTTCTAGAAATAAATAGTCTGTGATGATTCCGATTAATAAATGAAAACAATTTTTTTTTCAATTATTATTTATTGAGCTTATCATTTAACACGTAATTTTGCTACAATTATTAGAGATAAATGCCCTCTTTAATCCATGCTGTTTAGTAAATAATCCTTCTTTTACTTTAGATTTAAATTTGTTCACAGGAAAAGTTTTTAATCCTTCTGATAATACATTATATACTTTAGAGATGTTATATGAGAAGTTATATGTGCTAATTTAGTGTGACTTATTATTTCATATAGTAAGTTAGTAATATTTTGGTTCTTTAATAGCGGATATTTCAACAACGGATGGAGTAATTATAGGCAACTGATATATTTTTGAAAAGAGAATTTCAAGCGCTATCCAATAAACTCATAATATATAGGGTGTTCCATTAAAAAAAGTATACAATAAGTCAAAAAGTTCACCCGTGTTGGATGATACCCTACAATTTTATCGGAACATTTTTTTTAAATCTGGAATAATAAAGTCGCTAGAAGCTGTCAAAATTTGAGGAAACACCCTATACGTACCTCAGGCCTGAAGTAGATTACGCCTTCTATACGTAAATAACTATTATCGCTATTAAATAATAACTACCACTATGACAATGATAACTTTAGACTAGTCAGCAGACTCAAGAAACTTCACTTCCCGTTGAAGACTACTACCTTACATCAACTTATATTAAAAAACGAAAAGGAATTGGTAGATCGTATAAAAGAAAATACCAAAAGTGCGAATAGAAATTCGTTCAGATATCATTGTAAATGCCATATACAACGACTAACACACAATGAATAATTAAAAGCAAATAAAAACAACCACAGCTAAAAGACTGCACCAAAATTTATATTACACAAATAACATTAAGTTTGCCATCTTTCAAAGTCAACCAGAAATTAAATTATTAATATATAAAAATTGTTAAGAATTCGTTATATTCGAGCATGCAAAATGAACCTAGAGAGTTACTATTAATAAATATAAAAAATTCGCGGGGTTCCTTGTATTCAAAGTAAATCCTGAAAGCTATTTTAAACAAATACCTATCAAAACTAAACCGAATTCGTGAAATTCTAAATACCACAATTTAAAAGTTAAATTACTAATAATAATAATAATAATGGTTTATTGAGCATCGTTATTATACATACACACATGACATTAATTATATGAGTTGTAATAGTAGTGTAATGGTCCATAAGATTGATAAAACATTGATTTCAATAAACATGAAAAATTCTGTTCCCTGAAGCAAATTGCTTGTGTGGGAAAGTATTGTACCTAAATCTAAATACATTCTGTCTATTAACTAACTAAATGATATTTATAATATTTAAATTATTATTAGGTAGGTACTAGTCACTCTGTAATTTATTTATGATTCTATAATTATATATATATATATAGATATATATTTACATGTATTTATTATCAACTACTTTGTAATAATTCAATTGCACATTATATTGCAAGATCAGATCCAGAACTTACATAAAGATGTGTGAACAAGATGTAACATTGTTTATAAGTATTAATATAACACTGCGATTTCCTTGAAGTAACCAGTTTTTTAATTTACATTTAAATACTGAAAGTTTGGTGATTTGTACTAATTGTCTTGGTAATGCATTAAGTAATTTAGGACCCAGAAATTCTATTGATCTTTGTCCTACTTTTTTCTTCATTCTGTTAATTTTAAAATAGTTTTTTGTTTTATTTCTCGTGTGGTATATATGATTAGTGTTCTCTAGTTTATGTTTATTTCTATACTGGTGTATTATAATCGTTTTTGCAAAGAGAAGCCTGATATCCAACATATTTGTTTCTGTATAAAGTAGTTCAGATGGATATGTGTATTCTTTGTTGTACATTATTTTCAAAAATCTTTTTTGTATGACCTCTAGTGGTTTAATAGAAGTATTAGGTGCAGAACCCCATGCTATGATACCATATTGCAGCAGAGAGTCCACCAGTGCATAGTATACCGTTCTGATATGTTTTTGCATTAATATTGGTTTTAGTTTTTTAAACCTATACAGCATGCTTCTTAGTTTTTTAATTAAGTTGTTAATGTGTACATTCCATCTTAGGTGACAATCTATACTTATACCCAGATATTTTATACTGTCTGTTTGTTGAATATGAACTGTAACATCTTCAAGATCTGATAAAGTTAACTGCTTGTACGGTGGTAATGTAACTTTATAATTTGTAAATGGTATATATTTAGTTTTTTTAAAGTTTACTGTTAATTGTTTTCTATTGAACCACTGTTTTATTTTCTCCATATCTTTCTCTGCTTTTCGCTTGAGGTTGGTCCAGTTGTGGTCTTTGTAGATGATAGCCGTATCATCAGCATAAGAGAGAATTTTACCTTCAATTTCTAGCTGTAGTAAATCATTTACATATATTGTAAAAAGCACCGGTCCCAGAACTGTACCTTGTGGGACTCCATATTCCACTAAATTATTAATAAGAAAATGGTGGTTATAATACAAAACTATGAGTGAAATAGTATGCGGTGTTATACATATAAGCAAATAAAAGAATTTCATTAGTAATTGTTCGCCTAAATCCGAAAAGCGAAGGAGTCTAGTAAGGCACTCTAGAAAGTTGAGTCCCTAAAAGTAATTCCTGGTGCGACGTTTGTCATTATATTTCATTATATTACATAAAATCTCTAGCAGACTATTGCGGTGGGATAAAGACACACCAGAGATGGGCTTCAGCTAGTGTTCTTCTCTTTAAGATACTTTGCAACAACGACGGGGTCAAAATTTGGTCTGCTTTCTAGCGTTTGGGTTTTTATCGTTGTTTTTGTTTCCCACTTCAAAAAATTATATTGCTAATGGGTTTTTTAGTGCGAGAAATAAATGTCTGAAAATCAACAGTTTCAAATAAAGCAAATTGGCTATTTCACAATATATGAAAATATGCACCATGGTTAAATACTAAATGTATTCAAGTACTGCTCTAATAATAAAAGAATTCTTGATATTTCGATTATAGCGGACCTTCAAACCGAAAAGGACAGCGACGTTGTTGCGATCAATTTTGCGACTAGGTGACATTTGAGGATTAGATAAACCCAAATGCCGGGCGAATTATAAAATATAAATTGTGTCTGTCCATAAGCATTGAGATTATTGTAATCTTCTGCGAAATGTGGTTGCAATAGACAGGGTGCAAATAATGAATTTTGCAATTTATGGAAGGTTTCGTCACGTGCAATACTTAATCTGATTGCGATAGCGCAGATGTAATAGGCAGGACAACATTTTAAGCGATTCGACCTTATGCGACAATGCTCTGGTTCTGGGACACGAGGCAAATCTATTTTTAAATTTGTTCGGTCGTGTCCTTTTTTTAAATACATAATTTCGCAAAAAATAGCAAGCACATAATTAAACAGGTTCGTATTTATTCGGAATTCTTCAAAAGTGCTAATTTTGCAGAAACTATTGAAGGAACGAGGAGGACTTGGTCTTTTAGCCTCTGGTCTGAATACTGTCGAAAAAGGGAGTTTAAGAACCCAAAATAGATGTGATGGTATCTGTTATTCAGAGGAATAATCATACGTGTTCATGTTAACCGCTATAGCTTGTGGAAATATTTTGCAATATCAGAGTAGTGTTCATCCAGTTATTTTCAAGTAGTAACTAAGCAAAAACGAGTTTATCACATACTTTATCGCATTTTAATTAGTTCATAGCGATAAATACATCTTCAAGGAACACTCTACTCAACTACTGAACAATGAATTGTATACTTGACATTTTTCTACTCCAATCTGGATGCACAATGATATTACTTAATCGTAATGGGCACTTTCCTTCGAACAAAGGGAATTTTAAACTGTTTTGTAAGTTGATACTGGAAAGAAGTTATTTGAAATGCGATATTAATCCTATCTTCCCAGAACTTGTTTTTTATTCGCAATTACATATATTGGTTTAGATTTGGAACTGCTTACTAAAAATATAATTCATTTTATTGACACGTTTTTTCCCCCTAAGTTAATGTACAGCGACGCCTATAATTGGCCTAACGGATGTTGGCTGAGTACCAAAATAAAATAAAATAACTCGTTTATAAACTGCAAATGGGCCATATTTTGAGTGTGGCGTTTATCTGCAACAGTAGAAATTGAATTTGTAAATTAAGTAAATAACGCTACTAATTACATTTTCAGCAAAATTATCCATTGTAACGTAGTGTGAAAAAAGGTGTTTCAAGTGAAAAGCGTACGAAAATTAAATAGTAAAGTTACTCACTTTTCTGACTTGCATATTAAATTGACCGTGGGTGGATAATAATGATACTTTCTAATTGTTCTATTACAAACGGTTTAAAAATGTTAATGAAATACTTAGAGGCTTGAACAAACTGCATAATTTAGAGGCGTAATTCGAAATTTTAATAGCTAATAATGAACATTTTTGTTTAAAAATCGATGGCTATTTTATTTGAACTTGCTTAATTAAAGCTGTAAGTATCATATTAGCTAATTGTTGAAACATAAACGTGAATTAGTCACTTTTATATTATAAATAATAATTATAATTTTGGTACATTTTTAAAGAAATTATAAAACCTTAAATACCATTCTGTAAATAAAAAAACGTGTAGGCTACATAATTATGTGGAAGTGAATTCGTCGACGTTGTTTTATAATGATAAACATTTCCAATAACTATTTCAGGAATTGAGATTGCAGGAAGAAGGCCCTTTGGGAAATACGTTCTAAGGAAGAAATGCATATTTATTTGTAATAAATGTAAAAACAAAATACAGGAAGGAGTAGACAGGAAAACGCTTTATTTGTACAAATTGTTTTCAAACAATTTTCCCATAGATATATTGTTCAAATAATTCTGAAAACTTAGTAGGTTTTCAACGTCGATGTTCGTTTATCGCGTTATCAGTTATCAGCTTTAAAAACCCGCAGCTGAACCGGAAAAATAGTCGGAAATCCCTATTAGTTTGACACTGGTTTCCTGTGGAATTTATATGCGTGCATTTTTGCCCGAACGACGACTTAATATGCTAATATGCATTGATTTGCACATTCATGAAGATACACTATGCAGGAGGTGGAAATTTAGAATTAGTATTATTAGATGTACCTATATTATGAAACTATTTCACCAGCACTATTTATCAGATACGCATTATTATGATAGCGTATTTGATTTTTTTATCGACAGGTCGGGATCAAACTAGTTTTAGTAGTGATATGTGCAGGAAAGAATAAATAAGTAGTAGCTATGATTCTTATCTTTGCATATGCAATTCCTATCGGCTCCGTATGTTGGCAACCAGAGCTTTCATTACTTTGTTGGCCTTTGCCCAGAATAGTCCTTGGGTAATCACAAAAAGCTGTAAAGGGCTTTACACGAAACTACCCTTGCAAGTGAAGGCTTTCAAACTAAACATTTTGAAAATACTAAAGGAAAAAAAGAGTTTAGCTTCTTAATGTGTTCGCCCTGTATATGTTGGATAGAAAATATTCTTTTTTTGTCAATGGTAAAAACCTGAGCTATGTGCAAAATATTATTTTTATTTAACTAATAGTGTTTGAGTTGACAGAATGGTACCATTTTGTCAAGAAGAAAACCTAACTGCACTAAATACATTTTTGCACTACCACCCCGACGCCTTTATACTTGGAAATCTCCGAGAAATAGTGCAGATAATATGGTTAGAAAACAAATTGACTTTATAATGGTTAATAAGAGATACAGAAATAGTGCATTGTCGGCTAAAACTTATCTTGGTGCTGATGTGGGATCGGATCACAATCCGGTAGTAGTAAAATTTCGATTACACCTACAAAACAGTAACAGGCGAAATAGTAATAAAAAATGGGATATTACAAAATTACTAAACGAAGAAATCAGACTGAAAGTACAACAAGAACTCTCTCAAAAATCCAAAACATACCAGCAGGAAATGAAGCCATTGAACAGAATTGGTTACAACTAAAAGAAACAATTAATAAAGTGGGAACAGATAACTTAAAGCTCAGTAGACCACAAGAAAAGCATGAATGGATGAAATCCTTGAATTAATGGAAAAACGCAGATTATTTAAAAACAAAAATGAACAACGATATCGAGAATCGAGAAATACAGAAAGAAATAACAAGAAACCCCGAGGTTGCTAAGGAAACATGGCTTAGAGGAAAATGTCCAGAGATAGAAGCTTTGCAAGAAAAACATGATAACTTCAACCTATACAAGTTAAAGAAATGGCAGAAACTATATGCAAATAATATATTAGTAGACGAAAAGAACAAAATAATCATTGATCTCGAGCAAAAAATGTTAACGTGGAAAAATTGTCTTCAGAATCTCTTCAATGACAACAGACCACTCGAATTTGAAACACACAATAACGATGAAGGGCCCGACATTCAGATAGATAAAGTTATGAGAGCTATACATTTATCAAAAACAGGGAAAGCGATGGGCCCTGACGAAAATTCCAACAGAAATGCTGAAGCTACTTGATGACAATGGCTTAAAAAGGTTAACAGAATTAATTAATAATATATTGTTATGATACAAGCTTAATATGGTTTGAATTAAAATTTGTTAACATTGGGATATTACAATGAGATGAAAATGGTTCGGATTTATTTGGAAATAAGGTAGATTTGTGTCTGAAACATAGCTATTTGAAAATTACAGGTGGATTGAAATTAAAATCAAATTCGATAAAATACAGTAGAAAATCAATGACAAATGTTAATTTTGAAATAATATAATATTTAGTAGGTTTAAATCAAAACAGATAAGACTAGAAGGCATAAATAATGAAAATGTGGTAGTTAGGAAATTTGTTTCCGATTATTGAGAAAATAAACTGAAAGGTATGTAGAAAAACGATTTTTGTTAAATTAAAATATTGAATATAACCTTGTCTTATTGAGAAAATGTTTGGCTAATATAAAAAGGGTAAAATCTAAATCTACGTGGTGAATAAAAATGAAATATTAACAAATAATTAAGAGAAGCGAAGAATTAACTAAAGAAGATAATTGATATGTGGTAGTTTTGCCTAATGGATAGAAGAATTGTTATATACAAGTGAATAATTGAGGAGTCATATTGGGATAGCTTTATTTAGGAGAATACATTTGACATATAACATAAATAAAATAGGATTACGTCAATCTATTTATTGTTGATTGGAGCTTCCAAAAGGGTGTAATCGGAGCGAGAAGGCGCATTCCAGGAAGTGGTTACTGTGGCAGGTGGATGTCCAGGTTTGCTCTGTTGGCTGGTTGCTGTCAAGACTGGTGGTCTGTCTGTGAGCAGTGCATCGCAGGAAGCTGCTTAAAAGGGTCAAGTTGCATATCAAAAATAGGTTGCTGTCTTGAACGTTGTGTGAGGAAAATATTCAAGGTGAGTGATTTCTTATCAAATCCTAACTATAAATAAATAAAGACATTAAAACGATGAAATTAATTAAGAGACAAGAACTTACTGTGTTATTTAATATTATTGTGTACCGTTCAAAAGAGTGGGCATTTGTCATTAGAATTTTAAAACTGTTTTGACATTTGGTTGACATAAGTTGTGACTTATGAGACAAATCACATTTAGTCCATTTTCTAAACGCTAAAAATTCGCCAAAGTTCTAACTTCGTTGACTCAAAACCGATTTTGAACATTTTTTTTTTATTATTTCGGAAAAAGTTTATAGAAAAGTTCCCCATAGGTGGCAAAGTGTGCTTTTTATTTTTTCAATTGTTATTAACAAATAAGTGTTTTTAATATACCCTTAATTAAAAAAATGTATAACTATTCTATTTATTTAAACAATTGCTTGAAATTTGACAACATAAGGTTTTTAGGGTCACAGATTACGAATCTGGCCTCCAAATGGGTCTAAAAACAAAATGGCGTCGAAGGTCTAATTTTCTATTTTATTTTTTTTTTAATTTTTATTAGATGTCTGTGGGGTGTTGGGGTCGCTGATTACGAATTTGACATTAAAACGCAACTAAAATAAAAAATGGCGGATTCAAAATGGCGGAAAGGGTTTTTTTTAATTTCTGATACCTATACCTAGGGGTTTGTTGAGTCACTCATCCCAAATTTTCTGTTAAAATTTATCAAAAATGGAAAACGGTGTCTGAAAAATGGTGGAAACAAATAATAGAAGAGTTATATGAGTATTAAAGATATTATATTTTAATTGATTTATTAAAATTAACCCAAGATACATTTAAAAACAAGGAAAAAATTATTTAGCTTTAGTTTCTTTTTCCTCTACTTCTTCCATTGACACTGCCGGTCGTGATTTAAGGTAACTATTTCCGTTACATTCATCGCAAGCCGCCGAGCCTAAAGGCCACTTTTCCTACACCCTCAAGCTGGCCCGCAACTAGTTTTGAAGTTGCAAAAAAAAAGTTTTTAAGATGTTTTGTGGAGCTGGTTCTTGTGTCATTTGGATTGGAAAACACTTTCCTGTATCATATTTCCAACCCCAATCTTCCGTTGAAATATCTTGCTTTCCCAGGCACAACTGTGTTTGCAAATACCGGCGCTTTAAATGTTGTTCTGCTGAATCCATCGTAGGGCACAATGATGCTAAATTAATACTTTGTTGAGTCAAACCCAAAATTAAAAATGTTTTTATTTAAAAAATATATGTATCGTATTGTCTGTAACCTCATTTACCTTGCGGTATATGAATAATAAAAAAACGTTCAATCAATTAAACATTCCTTTAAGAGTTTAAGCAGTTACTTTTCTTCGCACCATACATTGCAAGCATAGATTTTATACCAGCATTTTTTTATAAAATTTTCGCAGTCTCTTATAAACCACTGCTATTTTCAAATATTTTGGCAAATTTATTCTTTCGTGAACATAGCCCTTGCTTCATTTACTAGGACTTATGCATGTGGATCTTCAATAAGGTGCCGGTCCTATTTGTCTTCCTCATCCTTATATAAATGTAACTTCAATATATTAAACTATATTCAAAAGTCATGATCTGCACCGTGACACCAAAATTGGCATGCTAAGATACTACATTTTTCCCATCTTGATCTATGGGGTCGAGTCCTGGACACATAACGAAACAATCACAAAAAAAAATCGAAGCCTTTGAAATGTGGTTATACCGAAAATTATTGTGGATATTATGGAAAGACCGTGTAATAAATATTAACGTTCTGTAGAGAATGAAAAAAAAATAAAGAGGTCATGGACAACATCAAGGTACTCAAACTCCAATACCTCGGACTTATAATGAGGAATGAGAATAAGTGCGTTCTACTACAATCTATTATACAAGGCAAGATATATGGCAAACGTGGAACAGGACGCAGAAGAATATTATCTTGGTTGCAAAACCTAAGGGCGTGATATGGGAAATCATCCAACGAGTTATCTAGAATTGCAACCAATAAAGTGAAGATGACCGTGTTGTACGCAAACATACGAAATCGGATAAGCACCTGAACACAAAGAAGAAGAAGATTCTTTCCTCTGTTAAAACATGCTGAAGTTGTGTCACATCCAGTTAAAGCATGGACAGAAAGTACATGCTCACTACACTTGGGATGCGCAAATTGAAGGCTTTTAGAAGAAGATATTTTTTTATTTTCTTTATTTTCAGCGACCCCAAAACCCCTTAGACATCTAATAAAAATTTAAAAACATAAAAGAAAAAATTAGACCTTCGACGCCATTTTGTAGACGCCATTTTGGTTTTTAGACCAAATTTGAGGCCAGATTCGTAATCTGTGAACCCAAAAACCTTATGTTGTCAAATATCAGCCAATGGTTTAAATAAATAAAGAAGTTATAAATTTTTTTAATTAAGAATATATTAAAAAACACTTCTTTGTTAATAACAATTGAAAAAATAAAAAGCACACCTTCTTACCTATGGGGAACTTTTCTATAAACTTTTTCCGAAATAATAAAAAAAAAAATTCAAAATCGGTTTTGAGTCAACGAAGTTAGAACTTTTTTCCTTTAGTAAATGGACTAATTTGAAATATTAGAAAATCAATTTTTCAGAAACAAGCAACTAGATAAAAGAACCCACTCCTGTAAAGTTTTTAGGAGCTATTTCAAAAAGTAATTATTAACATTATTTTACAAAAGAGGGCAATTTATAAATTAAAATACTTAATTAGAATCAACATTTGAAAGTTTTGCACATTTAAAGGCACAGCAAAGTGTATATTCAACAGGAATAATACGAAAAGAATGGTTCATTTCTACTTTTGTTACCTTACCAGATAGAAAAAATGCCAGAAAATGCAACGAATTCAGAACAATAAGTCTAATGAGCCACACTCTTAAAATACTACCACGCCTTATACACCAGAGGAGATACAGTAAATATGAACAAAACATTACGGACACACAGTTTGGATTTAGGAACAACTTGGGTACGCGAGATGCATTGTTCGGAATCAATGTTCTTTTACAACAGTGCAAAGAGGTAATCAAGAACGTTTATTTGTGTTTCCTCGATTATAATAAGGCGTTCAATACTGTAAAACACAAAAAGATGTTATCTATATTAAATGATTTAAACTTAGACAACAGAGATATTAGACTAATCAGAAATCTGTATTGGAATAAAAAAAACTGAATGGACTTGAGAAAACTTGTTTTTCGTCATCTAGGGACCCTAAAACGTGAAGATCTGAAGAAACTTCGTAAGGTGATTTTTTTGTGATTACAATACTTCGTTCGTTTTTTAGGCGAAGGAAGTAAAAAGATTAAACGATTTTTTAATCATGAAATGTTTCTCCTTCTAGCCCTTCTTTTTCCCCGCACTTTTCCTTGAAATATAGACTGCAGTAGATAAAATCTGCTTTCATTTCCCATAATGGGGCTGAGGTGCTGGACTTTTCTTGTTTTGACTGTAGCTAACACTTCTTTGTCTTTTTCCATTGTTCGAAGAATGTCCACATTTCCTCACGTGGTCTCTCTAGGACAACCATTGGACATGATTCTAAAGCCACATCTCAAATGCTTCTATTTTTTTCCTTGTTTCATCCGTCTTATGAGTGAATCTGATCGCATTGGACATTGTGACGTTGATGGTGGCACCGAGATATGTATAATTGTTCGCTTATGGTGCTCTGTCAAACGCCTTCTGGTAATCAATAAACAGGCATGGCTGATATAGAACCTGAATAAGGCTTCACGTGTGCCAACTGCATTGAAGCCAAAGTTTACAGGTGAAATTTGTTCTTCACCGAGTTGTTTCACATAGCTTTCCAACGCATCCTTAATGTAATTTTTATTGAAGATGACTTTTCCTTCATTCCATCAGTTTGTTTACGCGTCTTATACTTTCCGTTGATTTCTTTACCAATCCAATGAACGTTGAAACTATTTCAATAGTCACACCTCCTAATGATGTTATTAAAGCTTTACGTTACAGGGTTTAATTATACACTGATTGACTACACTGCGATATGATTTTGATATGTCATTATTTTACATTTCGACAATTATTTGTTGTTCTTTATATGTCACATTTGACTGTACGAATTATATTCTAGTTTTTGAAATAAATTCTCAATTAAGATGAATTCAAGTGCTTCTTATGTCATTATTTATGAATCGTTACTATTTAGTTATTAAATCTTGCTAGCTCAGTAGAACATGATTACTCCCAAAACAAGTCGGTTCACGCAATATCAAGACTGTTTATTATTTCTGAAAAATAATTTGTTTCATGAAAACTTAGGTCAAATTTTTATGACAACCCCAACGAACCTCAGTGTCGCTTCAAATTATGTACGTACATGGAATCAATTGCAAATACCTCCTTGTTACACTACCTGTCATTCAATCAACTTGAAATAGTAAGTAGTTCTTTTATTAATTAACACACTTCACTCATTTACTGTTTATTTTAGTTTACTCAATAAATACCTGTGACTGCAGTTCGTCCAAGCAACTTAATCCGCCTTTTAGGAGATCCAAATGTATACCAACTACTGAGTGATTTCAGTACAAGCTCAGCCTACAGTCAAGAACTGCAAACAGCTTCGGAAATGCCTCCTTCCAACTTTCAATCAGCATACAATTCAACAACACGAACCTCAACAAAATCCTCGAGCAGAAGACACTATCCCTTCCAAACAAGATGTTGACAATCCAAATCATGCGAATCCCGATCTGTCAGAAACCACAGGACGCCATCTCAATTAGTGTCAGTCTCAAAACGTCACTCCAACAAAAATACAGCCAAGTTCAACTCCATCAGATGAAAAACCACTTCCAATTCCCAAGAGTCTAACTCCAAAAATCCTGCCGTGTCCTATTCCCAGTAAATACAGGTGACGCTATTCAAGTCACAAGATGTAATTATTCGAAAATAAACTAAGTTTAATATCCAATTCCAATTTCAATAGCTTGTAGTATTTTTAAATTATGTTCTTTCTACCATACACATCTCCTTATTATTTTCATTACATTCTTCAAGTTTTAACATTTTCACTTATTCTCTTCTCACCAATTTTATTATAAGTAAACCGTTTCTCACACCAAAATAGATTAAAAATCACATTAGAAAAAGGGTTTTCAAATTTCAGTTTTTACAAAAATGATTACATGTTTTTCTCTCAAAAATTTCTAGCGTGCACATAAAAATTAATATCTCCTTAGTGTTATTCTTCTTAACATGGAATTTCGGCTTAGACCGCCTCGTATTTGTATATGAACACCCAGCATTTTCTGGCTTAATGTGCCTTGCATCTTGTGAAGTCGAGCAAAAACCCGCGCGATGGTCATACTCTTTGGTGGCTCGTGTTTTTTGAGTATCTTGAGAACGAGGATACTTAGGTAGATTTGGACGTTTTGCTGTTTGTGAATCCATATTAACTAACGTTTCGCAAGACCTTGCAGCTTGCATCATCAGAGTGAAAGTCGCACTAAGAACCGCAGGCCGGTGTGGAGCTACTTGTAGTCCTCCGTGCCAGGCGCGCGGAGTGGCGTAACGCTGGTTATTCGTCTGAGTGCAACGTAATCCGTGGGGCCTGGCCGTATGACGCACAGTGGTTGTAATGCTTTAGATCGTGTATCACAGGGGTCAACGTTTTACTAAGCTTAAAGCCATCTTCCCTGTTGGTATTATTTGGATGTTTTTCTATTTCTATGGCTTCACGTATCACTCGCGGGAAGTAATGAGGTATTCTGGCAAGTACTCTTGCATGCTCAAATTCTAAAGTGTGCCCATTTGTAAACGTATGCTCAGCTACGGCTGATTTTGTGATGCGTTTGTGTTTGCAATCGCCTTTATGTTCTTGAAGTCTTAGATCAACTGAACGACCAGTCTGTCCAATGTAACTCGAGCCGCAAGAACAAGGAATGCGATACATGCCAGCGGTTTTTAAACTTGGAATCTTGTCTTTTACCGATCTGAAACCGTTACCCAAAGTTTCCTTGCTTGTGAACACAGTTTTGATGTTGCATCGTTGCAGAACACGTCCTATCTTATCAGTCGAGCCTTTAACGTAAGATAGAAATGCTAAGCCTTCCAGAGGTGAGGATTCTTTAGGCTAAAGAAGAATCTGTTCATATAGAAATACGACGAGGTCTAAGCCGAAATTCCATGTTAAGAAGAATAATTTGAGTAACCGCGAAAGCCTCAAACAGTATATATCTCCTTAGTGTTCGATTTTGCATATTTTTTACAGTACAACACTTTATATTTTATTACCCCATTTAATAACACCCGCTATATTGAATAACATTCCTCGAATAAGTATTTGCTATTAATCTACTACTATATTTCGGGTAACTTTTAAATCATTTTAGAACCTTCTGTTTCTTATTTTTCATTGTTCAACTGAATTCAAATTATTCCTTTATTTTACAAAATACATGTTAATAATTCTGATCATTTTATTATAGGTACCCAAATTCATCTTTGTAAATATAATAGTGAAATATTTTAATTAATTTGTCTAATATAATATCAAATTCTTGTCTTGCATCAATAAATTAAGTTATTCTTCTTATATGCAATCCATTATACTATATTCAGTCGTAAAACTTCTACTTTTACGCAATTTTTCTCTTGAATTTCGAAGGTATTTGTAGTCCAAAAAGTTTTTACTTTTTTCGGAAAAAATTTTATTCGAATTTTTAACACTACTAATTGGAAATGTTTATAATTTGTGCCATCTACAATATTTAATAATCATATTAACTATTTAACAATGTGTATTCTTATTTAATAAAGTATCGAAAAAGTTATGTTCAACGAAGGAAGATGACGTGCTAATAAAAAGATGCATTCCATAATTAACTGTCTTGCCTTGGATGAATTGAATTATAAGATTAACAGTTGTTATTTCGCAAGTTTCCAGGGGCATCGACTCCAAGAAGGAGCTGATTTTCGACGAATCATATAATACACAACAATTAGTTGACAGCTTTTACGTTATCATCCTGACCTTATCGCAGCCATGTAATTTGCTAAAACGCTAAATATGAGCATCTGTGCAAGACGGCCAAGGTTAATGTCCAATTATGACTTAAACTTGACCCTATTTTCCGCAATCTGTAACATACCGTGATTCATATCGCTGTAAAGGTATTCTCTGCTTCGGTTCATATTTGGTAATTACTGCATGCTCAATTCGCACCAAATTAGGAGCGCTTTTTACTAGCAAGATCTCACACTTAGATTGTGAACCTGGCGAGTGATTTCTATAATGATTTTGCGTTTTACGGCCGAACCGAACAATTAAACCTGAAAAGTCTTCTTCATTATGTTAGGCAATTTTAGAGAATACCATTTTCTCAAATTATCTACTGAAATGCAATTATGGGATGTCTGCATGACAGATATATTTTGTTCAGTTGAATATGCGCTGCTCGACTCATTTATTGGGTTTCGATTACGAGATTGTGCTAGCCAGTTTATTAGTTCAACCTTATTTGTTTTCCCCAGCATGGTATTCTGCAATACTTCAAAATCGTTTCCAACATTCATCGTGGCAGAAATAGTACACATTTTACCGACTGTTCTTCTTCCCTGCATTGTTGGAAGAATGCATTTCGGTGCGAATTCTTCATCCGGAAGCTTTCTAACACAACTATTTCCTGTATAATTATTAATAATTAGACACCTTGTATAGAACAACGGTAAAAATCGCAAAGATATTGAATAATTTATACGAATAAGCACAGTGTTATAGATTTCTGCAAATTTCTGTGTCATCAGTCGTCAAACTAGTTTTACAGTAATAGATATAATAGAACACCCTTCGAGGCAATTAAAAAGCGAGTCCGGCCCTGGCCTGGTAATTTTCGCGCCCGCAGCCTTCTCGCCGTTGAAGTTTATTAATAGACAACGCTTTCAAGTATCCTGAAGATCTTGAGCAACGATTTTTAACCGTCAATAACCGCCCACGAATTCAAGGCTAAGTTTTACGCGCTCATACTAGGAATATAAATTGTTCTTCTGCCAGCTACGTTGGTCTGCGTGATGATTGTTTGATTAGTTATTACTTATTAGTCGAATTTTGGTCGAGCGAAGAAGTGAAACGTTTGTCAGACTAACTATGTAGTTTTCACAGTTTACTCTTTTTATAATACATATATTACGTAAGAAGAAGAAATAATAATAGTCAGATTGCATTTTGTTTATGAAAACATTTGTCACTGTGACAGGCAAAAGTTTACACTGCATTAAGTTTACTTGTATCAAGATAAAACGAAGAAAAGATGGCATTTACACAACGACGAGTGTATTCATCATAACAGTCAATAAAAATTGTTTTTATTAAGTGTTTTGTATATTTTTTGGAAAATAATTCAATAATCAAGATGTAATTTAGTTCTCTTTGACTTAAGGTAGTTCATTTGCTATTGAAACAATTGAGGATATGTATCAAGTTATGGCAAACACACGATACTAGTTTAATAGGAGGGCCTATTGTAGTACAGTGGAACGAGTGCTGCAATGCATTTTATTAAACGAGTGTAATGTAGTATTTTATCTACTTTGCATCAAAATAATCAAAAACTTTGAATTTTCATACCATATTCTTAATTATCTCAGTTATTTCAGTTTGCATTTAAATATTAGTAAAACAGTTATTTTTTTATTTTATAGTTATTTCAATGCAGTTTTTTAATTATTTTTTTTACTTTACAGTAGCTTTTTTAACTTTTATTTATAAATAATGGCATATATTAGTCGCCTTATACTGACAATTTAAGAATACCGTGTTTTTTTTTATTGTGTAAACCGTACACCTACGTACTAATAACCAGTAATTACCATTGAAGACACAGTTAATCATTTAAATCTGCAAACGTAAATAATATATAGCCATTTAGTTTAATTAGTAACTAATAAATATCACTGCTAAGTACATATTCTACAAAATATTAAAGCTCAAGATAAAAGTACATAGTTTTAGTTTTCAAAATGATGTAAACATTTTAGTTAAGTATTTAGTTTCATACATTGCTATTAATTAATTAATAAAAAGAATAATTTCGAAAACAACGCCGTTTTTTCAATTTGACCGTCTACTGGATATGCCTTAAATACGAAATGTTGCCATACTTTTTACATTGCTAAGGTTAACTATGATAAAGTAGGTTATATATTACTATGGTTTATACTTTTTGTTGTATCACTTATAATAATGCAGAAGACTAAAAGCCGTGTTTACACAACTAAAAGTACCATAGTTGCGTTCCACCATTTCTATTTTCGGGTTTTTGTAAACAAACTTTCCTTAACTTTTAATAGCGATATTATCAGAGAAAATAATTATTTATTTTGCCTATTTTTTGTGTTTTTTAAAACTATTGACTCAGCTTCGAAGGCAAGTTTGGTTAATTTTCATATCTGCTTACTGAACGCTGCCAAGCAACGAAATCCAAGCCGTACGTTTCTAGCATAGTGTAAAAGCGACCCCAACGTTAACGCTACATAACCTATATTTCTGCAAATTTTTATGCTTGGCCTCTTCGCCCAGTAAAATGAAACAAGCTGGTAAATCATAGCGGCACAGCAGCAAATCAAAAAACTTCATGCAGAAAAAGCCATCCATGAATGCAAGTGGGCGAAAGAAGTAACTCGTACTTTGAATAAACAAAAACGCATGTATAGTGTGCATTGAGCATTGATCTTTTATATTTCCGACTCAAGTTTAACCTACAGTTAGTAATGAAGATGTTAAGAAATTCCTAGAAGATAATCGAATCACGGTGCGCTCCTGCGAATTCCTTAAACCCAACAGGTAAATCATGCTGTTATGGCAACTTATGACCGATGTGATCAACGACGACGACAGCTAAAAATGTTGTATTTTAGGGAAGAGCGAGTCGAATACTACTGGCGAGGCAGTAAAGGCCCTAACGGACGCGTATTGTACAATAGTTTTTGTAATACCTACATACAATTCGGTCATATCTATATTTTTCTAATTTATTTTCATCAAAACACTAGGTTTGTGTAATGACGTTTTAGAATGATTGAGAGTGCGTAGAACGTTGCAACTGTTGTTTATAAATGTCATTTATTTCCAATTTTGTGTATGGCTATAAGCAGTTTTAAGTTGTAACCAGCTCGTAACTTATGACATCTGTAGAAAATGATGAAGATATTCCTAAAGACGTTAAGATTGTGAATGAGCAAGTTATTTTAGCGTATGTTCAGGAGTTATAGCAGTCTTTTGCGCTTTCTTCTATGTGGAGTTGAAGGCTTGGTTGCTGCTGGATTTATGTGACAAACGTCACTTTGACGTTCGGCATGCAATTTAGCAGGCCGTGGTCTTTACGGAAACTTTTTACGGCCGGGCCGTAAAGAGGTTGCTTACGCAGTAGTAAATAGTCCTTAAAGAAATATTTAACAAGTAGGTATTACAAAAAATAATGTTATGTCCTACCAGTACATTAATTAAAATTAATGACTCTATTTTAAGGTATCTTAGATACAAAATAACGCTCCAGGGCAATTATTTTCTTCATAAGAACACTAGGGTTATTATGAAAAATTAACAGTATTTGTTTCCATGGATACAACCTTTATTTCAAAAATTATGCACCACTGTCACAATGAAAATTAATGACAGCTCATCTAATGTCACAAATCTAACTTAGATCAGCTAACTAGATCAATCTTAAATACCATAGCATAGTAATTATATGAATTGAATATGAATATGAATTAGGTAAGAAAATTGGTAGGACATAAAACCTTGAAGGCACCACAGGCATTATGAGCCCTCGGTTAGTACACTAACAATCTTGGGCTCTTATTTACTCATATTGCCCCTTGGTACCTTAATAACTATTTGGTATGTGATATTCTAATTTTGCTTTTTATTAATTGGCCACATGCAGAAAAAGATAATCAAATAATTCTACATAATAAATGGTGGTGGATAGTATTAACGTTAGATCCTTAAGTAAGTAAGTAAGTATCGTTTATTGTCAACAGATCAACTACAAAAGTGACATGGACATTGTCAGATAAAAGTAATACCTAATGTAGTACAATATTGTGGTAGTCATAAAAACACTTTTTAATTAAAATGGATTTAAGTTAAATTTATCGATTTTATATGATTTAATATATATCGGTAGCAAATTGTAGATTTTAATACAATTATAAATGGGGGACTTTTTAAATTCAGCAGTCCGACGCCTAGGTATGGCTAACAGGTCACCATGTCTGGTGGGATATTGATGAGTATTGTTACTCGTTGAAAAATAATGCATATGTTGCTGCGCAAATACTGCTAATTTGAAAACTAAGTTTATTTGTTCCCTCCAGTCGAGATTAGAATCGATACATATGCCTAGATAAGCGCACAATTGGGAATTATATGGAATACCCTTTATATTATTCAAGGCATTAAAGTTCACACAAACAGTTTTGTTCATGTTGAGTACAAGTTGATTTTTTAAGCACCAGTTTTGAACTCCAGGTGACAAATTTCAATTGTATAAGTGAGTTCCTTTACCGTATCGGCAGATACAGTGAAGGCTGTGTCGTCAGCGAAGCTAACGATCTGCGCGCATGTAACATGTAAGGGCAAATCGGTAACATACAATAGATACAGCAAGGGGCCTAATACCGAGCCCTGAACAACATCTAAGTTTATACGGACAGTGGTGGACGTTACATCATTAATTTTAACAAACAGTTTTCTGTTAGTAAGAAAAGATATCAGCCACATAAGAAGTGGGCCCCGAATGCCTAAGGAACATAACTTTTTTCTAATGCATTCCACATTCACAGTGTCGAATGCACGCGATATGTCGAAAAATATTGATGCAACAAATTTACCATTATCCAGTTGCTGATAAACATAGCGGAGCAGGCTAAAACGAGCAGTTTCTGTAGATCTGAGCTGTCTGAAGCCGTGTTGTGTATCGGAGAACAGATTGTATAGTCAAAATTATACCCATTCGGAGTCACGTGACCTTTGTCTGTCACTGTTCATCTTTAGTAAAATAGATGAAATGGAAGAAATTTGAAAAAGAGGCATGTCGATTCATAAAATTAATTTTAAAAATTTTACGTTTCTAATCTGTCAGATTATATTTTTCGTGTAAGTTGTTGAGATAAGGGTAATAAAACCTAAAATTGTCAAGCCGAAAACTGGAAATTAAAAGAAACCATCGAACATGCCGTATAACGAGCAGTCACAACAATTAATTTGAATATTATGCATTGTTTTTTATGAAGAGTACAATATTAATAAAAGTAAATCAACAGTTTCACCCTCCAACGCTGTACTCATAACATTCCTAGATATGTTAATAGCTATTAATTTCATATAAGAGAATAAACCCGTAGCAACCTTGTTTTAGAAATAGGCATATGTCAGGATAAGCTACAAAACGGAACGTCATTTATTTCCCTAAAATTGCATTTTTAAGAATCGACATACGTAAAATTACTAGATTATCACGTGACTCCGAATGGATATAAATTTGACTATATTTATTCAGGAACGATACCATTCGATTTGCCACAACTTTTTCGCACACTTTGGAAAAGACACTCAGAACTGATAATTAACTCATTTTTTAATTAATTTCGGTGTGTTAAGTGCCACTTTTTTTCACTCAGTGAAAAAAAGTGACACTTTGCTTTTAATTTAGGAATGAACGATTCTAATTGGACGTTTCCTTAGTTACCAATCGACGTTTCCTTAGTTACCAGAACTGACCAACGCACTTGACTAAAATGAAGGCAAATACAATTCTATACAAAATAGGCTTGGATTGGAATGTTTAATGAAATTTTAAAAAATCTTATAGACAACTCGTGTTAGCGTGCTTATTTTTCAAGCGTGTGGAATATTAAACTTGGCTGCGCCTCGTTTAATAACCCTCCACACTTGTGAAAAAAAGTTGCACTTGTAACACTTGTGGTCTAAATAACTATTAATACTTTTGTAGATATTATTAATATTATTATTAAAGTAAAAATAATTAGATTAACTTTGTTAATAAGATTTATTTCATAATTATACAATTATAGGAGGGCATAAATTTACGAGGGCACAAGAAACTGTTAATATCTGATCTACCACAGCAACATCGTCAGTTTTCTTTTTCGCCAGGAACATGGGCATCGTTTCGTGAAGAACTGTATTTTTTTGACGAAGGACTCCAATATTGCGTTTGACGTGTATTCTGAAAAAAAGATATAGGTAGTTAAGATAATTATTGTAATAATATACTTGCACTACCTCAAGCTTGCTATATTCCTGGTTGATTCTATATCCCCTGGATCGAGCTGCCGTATCCCTTTTAGAAAAGCAGGCGTAATCATTGTGGCCATATGTAGTCCTAGGGAGTCTTTTATTAAAAAGCCACGATCTGTCAATACAAAATCTCCTGGCAAGAGATTGTTTAAAATCCCACAATCCTCTGTTAGACCTTTATCGCTTATTCTGCCACCATATCCATGTGATATAAATGATATTGATCCAGGAGGAGTGATGCCTATTAGTACCTTTACCGTATTATGTTGTTTGTACGTAGACCATGTAGTACATTGTACTTCAAGGCTACTTGATTTTTCCACTCTCATCTCAAAACAATCGATTATAACTGAAATCTTGTTGCCAAATGCTACCTTGAAGCATTCTGGCATTGATTTAATCACCTGATCTCGTTCAGGCCAAATAATAAAAATTTTCATCCGATGATACATAATATTCAATGTGGTATAAAATATTCTGGAAATTGTTTGTACGCTGACGTTAAACATGTATGCCAATAAACTAAAATCTAAATTTAATCTAAGTTTTATCACCGTTATCAAAAATGTGCCTCTAAGCATGTTTTACGTACTGAATTAGGAATAAATATATATAATTAAATGTGAACTGTATATATTGTATGTATTTGGTGTAGCATTTGCCATATAGTAGACGTGTGTAAAAGAATTTTTTTTTGTAATGTCACAAATAAAGTATATCTATCTAACACGCAAAACTTTATATGCGCGCGGGCTACAGCGTCATTCTTCCATGCTCACGTAAAACTTTTACATTCGCTGAAAAATTCTCACTTTTTTTAACTTGTAGAACAATCTACTATTAATTCACTAGCGATTTAAGAAGAAAATTAACTTGCTAGCATATAAACATTATAAACAGTTACTGATGGAAACTATTATAGAGATAATAATAATAATGGCAGTTTAAAATGACAAAGAAATAATAATTAATCGAGTTATTTAACAATAACAGTAACGGCGTAACTGGAGACTTGAGTTACCACATTTATATTTTTATGACGCTCAACGCCTCAACGGCTTAAACCTGAAAAGAAACACAGATTGCAGGCAGCTGAAAATTATTTCGGTGGCGCAAATAATTCTCACATATAATCTCATAAGAGCATTAATTCTTTCCGCCATTTTTGTTACTGCGTTCCAACAACGTCGTATTAATTAGGACGCCTTCCAGAGGCAAGCGTTTCCTTTCCAGAGACTTTCCATTTGACATTTTTTTTTTGAACTTTTCCTTACTGCCAATCTCTAGCGTGCTTTTAAAACTTTCTTTAGTGCAACAAAAGTTATTAAATTCGTTGTATATTTTAAATGCGGCAAATGCCGCGGGTTTCAGCTAGTATTGTCATAATATGTGTAAATAAATGAATTTATTTATCGAATTGACTCTATCTTATATGGGTCGGGTCTCTACATCCTAGCAAATATTATCTTGATTTGCATGAATTGTGGGAAATACATTTGCTATTAACCTGAGTATCGTGGTATTACTTTAATAATAATTGTGAAAACTTTGTATAATGCTGATGTAACTACTGGGATCACTACAATATTGGATATTATTTAACTAAATTCAAAAATGGCGATCCAATCTCGCAATTTTGCCAAACACATTCGTTATTGTTCGACAAATATCAGTCATTCCGTAATTAAATCGTGATAACAAATGCAGGAAGTAAATACACGTCACAAACAAAAACACTCAGAAGATGCATCTGCCGGAAGTGCACAAAAAACCGACGCCACTAAATTCAATCTTCTTACGATGAACCTCCCTGACCTTTCTGTTGCTTTTCTAATGGAATATACGACTTAACTCGAGTGTAGCAAGTGCCACGATGCCTCTTTCTTCGTTGGCCTGCAGATACAAGCCACTGACGATTGTAGAACGACTCATGTAGCTCGACCTTTGCGAAAGCACCTCCATTCTAGCCGTCGTCTCACACCTTGGTCTCGAAGCTGCTACAAAATCTCGGAAAAACCACCCAACACTCAATACACAAATCAAACAGTTAAAAACTTCTGCAAAGGTACTACCAATTACTGCAACCTGCTACAGCGTACCCAAACGATATGGAATTAATTTTCAAACACACTGAACTAGGAAAAGGGTATTTATTCATGTATTAATAATTCTTTATTGATGAAGACAAACTTAACACCACTGCACAGCTTGGCTTCCTTTCCTCGATTGTTTGCCTTCTATCTTACGTTGTTTTACATTATTTCCAAGCCTACTCTGATTACATTTTGTTCAAATCAAGGCTAACACTATTTTTAAAATTGCTTTACAAATTATAATCAAGGCCAATTCTATTTTATATACAATTTGGAAAATGAAACTAGCAATTTCTGGAACATTTTATGCAACTGTGTTTCTTGATCTGCTTGAAATATTATTAATAGCTATTACAATAATAAAGGTCTAAAATGTGTTCATAGCAATATAAAGGATGATCAAAAATTAATCTCATCTAGTATGGCTATGAAAGAACAAACAGCTGCCTTTAAAACTGGCTCCAATATATATTATTTTTAGGTTAGATTTAAGATGAAGTGTCTATTCGACCGGCGCAAGCTTATTTGTTAGACAATTACATTACTTTTACGTGCAAATTAATTTTTTCAATATAATAATGTAATAAAAAATAATATTTAATAATAAAATTTGACAGTTTAAATTAAATATAAGTATGTAAGCCAATTTTAAAGGCGTTGATTTGCACTTCCACAGCCATACTCGATGAGATTAATTTTTGATCATACTATATTTCAAAAGGTGAAAGGATATACTATTTGATAGTGTCAACGTCAACTACAATCTCATTAAAAAAAAAAAAACAAAGTTTTAAGTCATAATTCAAAAACCCTGACATATTAATTCTGATTAGATATTATATCTACGTAAAAACGTGCATTAGGCCCTGAACACACGGGGATTCCGTATGCTAGATTCAGTATGCGGGATACAGAATCTCAGTCTGTTCAGGCGCGGGCCTTCAGTCATTTGCAGTGCCGATGCCGTGCTGTTATGGACCTTGCATTGCTGTTCTTTGTTTCTGTCGAATTACTCTAGATGTGCTGTATTTGAAGTCAGGGATTGGGCTCCACTAAGCTAATAAATTTTTCATTTTCAATTAATGTACGCTCTATCATCGTTGTATAGTAAGGAACGCCCTGCTTATTCGATTTAAATAGAAGTTGAAGAGAATCTGCTACGCCTATGATATGATATCATATGTTCTGGCTGGCAAAAGTAGGCGTGTTCAGGCCCAGGTACACGTGGATTCATATGCTCCAATGGTAAACCGGTATCCGATATACAGAATTTGTCGCCGGCGGCCGAAAAGGAGAGATAAGGAAAATCTGCAGCCCGATACTGTATGCGTCGCTGAATGCCGTGTGAAGAGCTCCATTTGAACGCTAGTATTTTCTGTATCTGGGATTCCGTATCTCCCATACAGAATCCACGTCTGTCCAGGGCCTGGACGCGCATACTTTTGCGAGCCACAACACGCGATATCATATCATAGGCGTAGCAGATTTTTTTCACCTTGTATTGAAATCGAATAATCGGAATCTAGGCCCTGAACACACGCGGATTCCGTACCCCAGATTCGGTATGCGGGATACAGAATCTGGGTCTGTTCAGACGCGGCGACTGAGTCTCAGACGCGGGCCTTCAGTCACTTGCAGTGCCGTGCTGTTATGGAACTAGCATTGCTGTTCTTTGTTTCTGTCGAATTAGTATAGATGTGCTGTATTTAAAGTCAGGGATTGGGCTCCAATAAGCTAATAAATTTTTAATTGTCAAATAATGTACGCTCCAAGATCTTTGTATACTAACGAACGTACTGATTATTCGATTTAAATTCAAGGTGAAGAAAATCTGCTACGTCTATGATATGACATCGCGTGTTGTGGCTCGCAAAAGTATGCGCGTCCAGGCCTTGGACACACGTGGATTCTGTATGTGAGATACGGAATTTCAGATACAGAAAATACACGCGCTCAAATGGAGCTGTTCACACGGAATTCAGCGACGCATACAGTATCTGGCTGCAGATTTTCCTTATTTCTCCTTTTCGGCCGCCAGCGACAAATTCTGTATCTCGAATACCGATTTACCATTGGAGCATATGGAGCATATGAAACCACGTGTACCAGGGCCTGGGCACGCCTACTTTTGCCAGCCAGAACATATGATATCATATCATAGGCGTAGCAGATTTTCTTCAACTTCTATTTAAATAGAATAAGCAGGGCGTTCCTTACTATACAACGATCATAGAGCGTACATTATTTGACAATGAAAAGTTTATTAGCTTTGTAGAGCCCAATCCCTGACTTTAAATACAGCACATCTAGACTAATTCTACAGTAACAAAGAATAGCAATGCTAGGTCCATAACCGCACGGCACTGGAAGTGACTGAAGGCCTGCGTCTGATATTCAGTCGCCGCGTCTGAACAGACCGAGATTCTGTATCCCGCATACTGAATCTCGGATACGGAATCCCCGTGTGTTCAGGGCCTTAAGAATCGCAGCTTTGTTTTTTAAACATTTTAAAAAACATTGAGCTGTGACGTCGAATAGAATTGTAGAATGTCAATTTTTCGGTTGCATCTCGAAAAACAAAAGCGATATTTGCACCATCATATGCTCTTGAAAAGATATCCTCATACTGTGCAAATTATTTTCTTCTGGCTGTAATAATGAAGGAGATTTCCATTTAATCCCATTGAAAATAGAACACCTTGTGCGATTATAATATTGCTTCACAGGAAGGGAGATAAAGATTGCGATCGGTGGACAGATGACTTGAAACGCTCCGGAGGACTGATGTGGATGTGAGAGGCAGAGAATATAATAAAGTGGTGGCAAATGAGGGAGGCCTAAGTTCAAAGATGGACTGAAAACGGCTAATGAGATGAGATGAGATGAGATTTAATTGTACATCGTTCAATATATCAATAAATCTATATAATATTATGTTGATGCACCTTTTTTATGTAAATAAAATATAATAAATAAATAATTGATCGACCACACAACACAGCTTAGTTTGATTTTATAGCCTCTTCCTCTGTAGCTAATTAAAAATATGATTATTTAATTAAGTTTAACTATAATAAAAGTATGTTGCTTACTATATTTTATTCATTAGCAACTCATTAACAAATTTTGCGACGGCTAGCAATTGAAACTCGTACCTACAGGGTTAGGTTGTTATACTTTAGATAAATTTAACTATTGTATAGCAAATGCTCAATTCTAATGAATGACATATAACCTCACAATTTGACTGTAAACATAGCTGTTCAGAACACAGAAAATCCAACGCATTTTGAACACAAATTAATCAACAATTAATCAGTTTACCTTAGGTAAATTATAACAATGCATTTCAAATAATCACGTGGTTTGGCTAACCTGGAATTTATTTTCAAGCGCAAGCGACGCCGACGCCAACTCGCATTTGTTTTTTCTTGGTGGCTGGAAAGACACTTCCGGTCACAGCACAAGGGACGCCTTGTATTTACTTCCTGGAACGGTTCCAGCTGCTTCTGCCTGCCTCTGGAGTACAAACCAAGCCTCTGCCAGGTGCTGCACTTTGCTGTTCGTTTCCCGCAGTTCCCAATTTTGTTTATTCTGGGTCGAAAGTTGAATTTGCAACGGCCCACGGGTGGAAGGGACGCCAAGCTCTTACCTGCCTCCTGACGATATTTTAGCTGCTGCTGCCTTCTTATAAACTACAAACAAAGTTTTCTCTAGGAGCTGCTCCCTGCTTTCTGATTTCCCTAGCTTCAAAACTTGCCAAATCTTAGCTCGAAAGGTGATCACATAAAGGCGAAGCTCCAGATACAATTTACTTTGGAACACTGCCAAATTAACCACAACGGCAAATAAATCAAACTTAAAACTGGGTACAAATTATATATGTACTTTTATCGACAAAATTAAATTCGGGGAGCCACACAACACACAAGCTCTCGGCTTGGCTTCCCCAACAAACAGCAACAAACGACACCTTAGGTCACCATGGCAACATGATTTACAATTATTTTTTAGTCAGTTACAATCTTTGATCTTAATTTCTAATTGTTTTTGTAAATATTATTCAGGACACTCTAACCACACAATTCGTTGCACATTTCACTTTTCGTAAATAAACACTGATTCACAAGTTATTAGCACATTCTTGTAGACTTATTTATTTCTCAGGTTGATTTATAAATGCTCTTTGCTTTAATCTGTGCCTTCTTGCAGTGCTTTATAATACTTTAGCTGCGTTATCGATTGTTGGCATTACGATATGAATACAAACGCTGCTTGAAACCTCTGTAACGCTTCAAAACACCTTTTTACTATAGCGATTTCATTATCGTGTCATGACGTTACACAATTAATTTGTCATTCATTATAAACTTAGCTATATTTGCCATATTGAGCACAAATTTGAATACAAGCTAAACGCAACTGTTCTATTCAATCACTAACCTCTGTTAATTAAATGCAGTTATTGCTAATCATGTTTACTAGTGACTTTTATTGCTGCAATAAATACAATACCAATTCTGAGCCTATTTGAATCTTTTATTAGCATTTGTATGTTAGCACTGCAACCAGAATTGCTGTAAGCATTATACCAATATAATATACTTATATCAGGATGTGAAACATACAAACTGCAATTAAATTAATTCGATGTGGAAAGATTCACAGAAGGGGTTGAAACTTGGTGCAGAGATGAAGGGTTGAAGGTTAAGATGTGAATGGAGTACCCAGGCTTAACTACCCCTTAAGACATTTGTAACCTACGTCAGTTCACAAATGAATGCACCTCAATGCTAGAGAATGTATTAAAAGTTCAAATAAAAATATACTGCTTATATACAGACTTTTTGTGTCATGTTTTGCTTATTCTAGTCAATATGGGGACCTAGTGAGTTACTTGATGTAAATTTAAAACAAACGTTTGCAAAACGTTCTGGCTTTGGAAACAATACATTGCAACTTTGCCTAGTGATATAACACCAATGTTGAACGTTGCGTATATATAGCTTAGATATTACATATTATGAACTAGTTTTATGGTTTAGTTAATTTCCGTAAAACTTCACACAATTGTCTATTTTATGGTCAGACGTTATTTGAACACAGATATTTCCTAAAATTATAATTTTTCAATAGGGTAGCTTGCTGGAAGACGGGAAAGACAGTTCTGTCATTGCCTATTTTGTGTTTTAAAAGGACGATCAACGATGCTGGTATCTTTCGGAAATTTAAATCTCAGCTTTCATACCCGAAAAGCAAGAACTTCTCCCAATAAAGTTGTCAGATATGGTAAAAAATATATGAGTGTTATTATGACGTAGTATTTTCTTACATTTAATTTCCCCCTTTATTAGAAAGGCATGCTTTATTGAATATGTGTCTACAGGTAACAATTACAGTACCCATTTTGTTTTCAGTTTTTTTTTCAAATGGCTCAAGAATTCTTATATTTCGATCAGTCGGACGAATTGCTCTTTCAGGATGAGAACTTTTGCATCACAACATGCACATTATGAGATGCGAAATTTATTTATATATGGAAAGAGGAGTCACGTTTAAAAAACCATATTTGAATATGGTAATATTACAATCCGAGAAGACAAACAATATAGCGGTTCACGAACATGTCGGACATAAATATAATTTCGTGTCCTAATCTTACACGATAGCACTCATTATTAAGTAATTCGTGAGAATTTTCGGCTATCTGGCCTTTATCGACAGACGTACTAATTGTTACTGTAGAAATTATGATGCCTCCACCGATAACTATATTCTTATGTTACAAAATGTTAAATGTATTTTTCCAAAAGATAATTATTAAAACACAATAAATGGGAGTACTTTTAAAGAACAATAGTTCTAGAAAATCTAGTAGCACATAATAACTGGGCGTTGTATCATTACAGGGCGGTAAATGCGTAAACGTGTAAATTGTATATTGTTTTCAAAGTACTTATGGTTAACCTTGATTTCTTGGAAATTGTTTCTAGAGTTGAAATATAATTTTTGTACTTCAATGACGTCGCAAATGATATCATCCAACCATGGAATGAAACCATTAATTTTTGTGACAAAGTTGGGCGTATATGGTTTTCAAGCATATTTTAAAGTTAAATGAGGCAATTCGAGGAATATTTGTTGCACATAGCTCGTAGTAACAATTTATTTTTGTCGACGGGGCCGGGCACATTTTTTAATTTAGAAATTGGACTTGACCTCGGCTATTTTGGAGCACTAAAATGAAGTACGATTTTAAATTATTTTAAATCTTTACTTGTTGTCCAGTCATTGTGACACTTTAATGATTTGATTGAATTTAAATCGAAATTATTGTCGCTCAATTGAAGATAGACGCCTTATTTTTATCACGACAGATTAACCAACACGAGTGTTGTTTGGAAATAACGTGAGGTATAGTAGACGCAAAGATACTTCGGACAGAGCGAGCTTTAAAAGTTAAACCGCAAATGAGTTTACTATTGTTAGTCCGCTTAAGTCGTGCCAGGTATACGCAAAGGTGGGAATATTTCCAAGGTGGTATTTATTTCGTTTTGTAGTGAAGTTTCTACTTAATTTATATTTAATTATCTAATAATATTGAATGACAAAATTAATTTTACTAGGTAAATAAACACATTATGCGATTATGCCCTGATTGAGGAATAAATTATTTTTGCTCAAATGACATTCCTAGATAAGAGAAATCGACATTTAATGTTTCGTCGCGTCATATTGGCATTAAAGTATGTATTTACAACTACATCCCTTCCAGTAATTAGAATGAAAGATAAATTATATAAATCACTTGACTTGTCTTTACTTCCCAAATTTAATAATAACGTTGCTGTTATACTTTGACGCACGTTAATTATCATTTAGTATTTGTGTTGTGTTGTATTTTGTGGAATATGTGGAGACCATGGGATACTAATGAAATTGAGGATGAAGTTGAAGAAGTCGCTGCTCCATGTGATGAGTTAGAAGAAGTTGATGATGCGGGAGAGAAACCAAGCCAGCGATCAATGCATTTTTTATCCGACGATGCGAAAAACATAGTCTTGAATGTATACAACGCACTAATTTCTGAAGGAGAAAGCAATGTTGTGAGAAGAACTGCGTTTTTAACTAAAGTGCCAAAAAGTACGGTTTTTCAAATTGCGAAAAATCAAGCGCTGCCACGTAAACGGCGTTCTGATTATGGGTGTCACAAAATATTAACAAAGCCTAATGAACATGCAATACGCGGCGTAGTTTATGACATGTATAAAACTAATGTGGTGCCAACAATTAAAACTATTCATGATACGATCATTGGTGACATGGGTATAAATTGTTCAATGACGACATTAAGGACATCGCTAAAAAATATGGGATTTCGCTATAAGAAGATAGATAAAAGACAACAAATAATGGAATCTCCGCGGATTAGAAAATGGCGATGCGAATACTTACAACAGATAAAAAAGTTTCGGGAAGAACAGAGACCGATATTTTACTTGGATGAAACTTGGTATGACACACATGATGTGGTTCAAAAAGGATGGACAGATAATTCTCGGAAATGCCAATTAGACATTCCACCTTCAAGAGGAAAACGTATTATAATTTTACATGTAGGCTCTGAGATGGGATGGGTGAACGATGGTCTCCTATTACCTGCGAAAAATATAAGAGACTGTCGATTGGACTACCATGAAGACATGAATTCAGATGTGTTTGAGTCGTGGTTTTCAAATAAGCTGTTACCAAATTTGCCACCTAATAGTGTGATCGTTATGGACAACGCCAGTTATCACTCAAGGCTTGCTGAAAAAGTGCCAAATAGTAATTCTACTAAAGCAGAAATTACAGATTTTCTTTACAAGAACAACATGTATTTTCAAGAAACTTACAATAAGAATCAATTACTGGAAGTGTTGTCCATTAAGAAGTTCTCTAAAAAATATGTAGTAGACACCATAGCTACAGAACTAGGCCATAGAGTTTTAAGATTGCCACCATATCATTGTTGTATGAATCCTATAGAAATGATATGGGCAGAATTAAAAACACACATTCGAAAACGTAACCAATGCCCCAAGTTTAGTGAGAAAATGATAGAAATAATTAAAGAAGAAGTTAATAAAATTCATGTAAATAGCTGGAAAAACTGTGTTCGGCATGTGATTGGCATTGAAGACCAATTTTTAAATTTATTGATATTCCAGAATTAATTATTAATTTAAGAGACAGCGATAGTGACGATTGGCCATGTGATAGCGATAACGAAAATTAATTTATATATTGTACTCATAATTGTTGTTTTTTGTATATATCAATCAATAAACTGTAGTTATTTGTTGCATATACATATTTTCTATAATTTTTTGTCTTTCTTGATTGTATCTTTTTTTATTAACAATGTTGTTAAATAAAAATAATAAGTTTTTAAACACTAACAAACATTGCGTTTCCGTAGCCGCATTTCGATTTTAAGGATATGGATTTGCTTGTGAACTATTACAAAGGGATTGTCGTGTGTACAACATAATCCCACCTGCCATGCTCATTAACCTTTAAGTAGTAGCCTGAGGCGTCCGAAATATCTTTGCTCCAACTATATTCCACAAATTTTTACGATAACGTGGTCATACACGTTTTATTATTCGGAGGATTCTATTTTATAAACTGTTTGTCATGATCATGAAGCTGAACATATTTCATTTTGTAAAAAAAATACAATTTTAATGTCTCTAAACCACAAGGGTTAATAAATCAATTTAGTATAACTGCAGAATAAGTCAAATTTCAACGTTAGCAAGAGGCGTGTTACTATGTAGCATAAAAGGAAACAATTCCGTATTAAATATTGTATTTCCAATTTGGATTTTCTTTAAAAATTTTAAAGATAAGTGTGGAAAGTACAATTCAGTGTTTTTTCAACGACCATAAGGAACAGAGCACCACGAAAAATTATAGCAACGTTTAAAATTTTTGACAGTTGTATTTGCCTTTTTAAAATCAAGCTGCGTAGTACAACAGTGTCTCCTTTTTATTATAAGTAAACTAGATTAACATTAGAGATATGTTATATTGTAATGGTTTACTGCCCACAGCAATTCTGATTGCCTAATTAACTAAACGAATAAGGTCAAAATGAGCACAAATTATATATTTTATTTGTTGCAAGTTAATCAGTACATTAATAAATGCACTTGATGTGAGCAACAATAACTAATAATTTGAGGGATAAAAGTTAGCATGAGGTAAGGAAGGTTTCAGAAGGGTTACGATCAGAGTTTCAGATATGATAAATGTTTGGAAGGGCCAATGCAATTTAATTTGTAACTGACGGATTTGAGCGTATTAATGTCAAACATAATGTGGATAAAATAACACAGAACGATTTGTTAAGTACAGAAAGTATATGAGCGTTATGTATTAAAAATGTATAAGCCAGCAAACGGCAAATTAGCTGAAAGGTAAACAAAATAGTGCTAGCAATAATTACAATAGAGCAAAGGAAAAATGTAACGCAACCGATCGAAAGGCAATTAGTGAGACGCTAAAGGAACTCAAGGGTATTAGTGCATTATAAACCAGACTGATTTAAAAGCAGAGCAAAGTGTAGTGACATTTATTCCAAGAAAACAATTTTAGTGGTTAGTCAAAGACATGACATCAAAACTGTAGTCCATAAGTTACGAGATAGTCTTTTGTTTATTATTACTAAACAAGCTTGTAAAATTTGTGCTGCGGGCAAGTCTACTTTCAGTTGTGTATAAATTTTCTAGGTAAAAAGTTTTATCTGTGAGCCCAAAAGTGTGTTTTTATATTCACGAGTCTGCAGAGCACCTGTGAGTGTAAATCTCGTCTTGATAAGGGATCCCGGTGAAGAGGGAAAGCAGGCTGCAAGATTCGCCCAGGTGCGGTTAACATCGAGGCCCTTTTACGATTAGTGGGAGGTATCAGCAAGCAAGAATTTTATGTCCAACGTGTAGAGCCGTTCCTCCTGAGTACATGTGTCCAGAGTTTCGGAGCAGGAAGCCACCACGAGAGTTACCATCGACGAAGCGTCCCTAGAAAACGTATCCCGCTTACGGAACAGCCTTTTTCATGATAATTTCACAGAGAAAGCGTTGAAGTAGGTCCATTATTTTTGGGTATCGTCAAAATTAGACTGTGTACGAGGTGTAGAGGCATATTTCAGTTCCCAGATTCGTTCCAGGGAAGTTTTATCGAGGAAGTATCCCTTAAAAATGCGATTTCGAGAAAATTTCACTAAAACAAACAAGGTTAGCCGGAAGCTACGTCACAGAATTAATTGCATTTACCTGATGCTTGCTTGCTATTTTGGTGTTTTAAACTTCAATTTTACGCTATTTTGGCACTGGCAGATCATCTTGTTTACTGAATTAAATTTAGAGGCTATCTAAACGTCAGTTGGGGATGGTGCACTAATAGTTGAGAGCAATTGTCATACAACGAGTTATTTTTCATACAAAGTTTCCTATTAATTTTATGAACCGACCACCATGAGATAAGAATTGTTTCATGTTTACCGGAGCTAAATCCATAAGTTATGGCAAATTGGTAGAATATAGAAAGAGCAATAAACCATTTAATTTGGTAATAACTATTATATTCTTTTAATTTGTCCTGAGATTGACACGCAAATTCTCAGTTGAAACTAAAACAATTCTAAAGTGTAGTATCCCTTGCGCTAATTATAAATGTTATATTCTTATTAAAAACGATAAAGCAAGGGTGTTATTACAATATATACATAGTTGTCGCTAAGTCATTAGTTTTTACCGATTATAGGTTATGGCGTCCAGTAACCATGCCTGCGATGACTGACAGTTAAAAGCCCGATTCACATTTATAGTGCAAGAAACATGCTAGGCACGGGAATGGCACGGGCTCGGTAAGAGCAAGAATTTCTTTAAATATTCACACTGCGATGGCTTTGCAATGGGTTTCAGTCGTTCTTTATTAGATTTTGGAATATGTTGTCAACTTCAACATTAATAATAATTATTTTAATAAAGAAGGTGAAGAACAAGCAAACCGATGTCAGAATAGATATTTATGCATTAAGGGAGATGAATGTTTTCCCTGAAGTTGACATGTTTACAGATCGAGGGGCTTTGGCTCGAGGTCTATAAATCAACCAAAGGTAAAAACATGAACACCTCCCGTGCATATGGTGTATGGTACGACAGAACTTTGTGGGCCTTAACCCGTGGTGCATACAATATTTTATTTACTAGCATATTAGTAAAAATGGTATGACATATAAGAATATGTAAGCAACATCAAAAATTGTCTGAATGTATGGTTGCTCAGATGTTATTTGTAGTTCATGGTTATAGTGAGTTGGGGGAGAAATAATTCAAAAAATCCCTTGGGAGTTTTAAGTAACTTTTGCTAGTAAATAAAGGAATTCTTTTATGTTGATTGTTCGAATATTTTTAATGTGTAAAATCATACAATTCTTCATTTTCTCGAACATACTCTATTAGCATTTCATTCTTCTCCAATGAAAAAAGAATTCTCTACTGACATTGCATTATTATTTTGTTCCTTTCGCTTGTCGACCACCGGGTTGAGTATTCACACAATATGTTTTTTTTTTGCGAAACAGGCTCGACGCGTACTCGACAACTATTGTTCGAAAGAAAAATTACGTGTAAGCACCGTCGCTTGTGGAGCAGGTGATCGCCTAGTGTGAATGCCACCCAACAAAATGAGAAATACATTTTTCCGAGCCCTTACACTGTCTGTGCCTTGCCTGTATCTTGCGGTATATTGTGAATCGGACTTTAGGTTTACAATTATTTAGAAACTTCCGTGAAGTTAGTGGGCCGCCCATTCATTTGTCACCATCTGCGAACCAGAAAGCAGAACTTTGGATTACCAAATGTTAGTGGGGAAAAAGGATTTAACCCATTGTTTTCTGCAAAGTGTTTCAATTAATCGTGCTATTAATTAACTTTGGTACTGTGGATTTGTTAATGGAAATGTAAGAACTTCCACCTTTTATTATTTCATTGGGAGAATCCGACGAGTCAGAGGGCAATAACAATGGAGATTCAGATTCTTCTAGTAATGGAGACGTAGAATAATATAAACATTTGGTTTCAAAATTGTAATTTTAAAGGACTTTTCAAAGCTTTAGAATCAAAATTATTGCATTAATTTTTTTTATTCCACCAAAGTCCACACAGATTTAAAATATTTCGACAGTACTAATAACTTACTTGTTCGTAAGATCAATAAAGAACAGTAGTTAGAAAAAGAGACAAATTGAAAGAGCCATTGTATAGATAGTACGAGAATTTATACAAAAGTACAATAGAGGTCCCAGTACTGCTAGGAGAGGATGATTTGAAATATCTCTCGGAAATTTGTAGTCACAAGTACTGTGTAGAAAACGAAAGATAAAACTACTACCTACACAACATCTGCCCCACACTAACAGATGTAGCAAGAAAATGTGTTGGATTAGATTGGAGAAATCCAACGTTAAATGTTCCTGAAGAATTCACCCTTTACGGAGATTTGCAGATTTAATCAGACTATGATAATTATTTATAATACTAGCCCTTGAACATATTTCCGATTTAATTGGCCATGCATAATATGAAAAAATTCAAAACGATATTGTACAAATAAAGACCAATAATAAAGGAAAGTTTACAAATTACTGCTTAGTTTAGTATAATGTTACTGACCTTATTGATATCAACGTGTAAACTTTTGCTAAGAGTTATTTTAATTTTATATTAATTTTCCTAAGTACATTTAATGATGGTCATAATTCATAAATGTTAAAAGCCACAAAGCTAAGGAGACAAAACTTACCAAACTCATGTTCGGATATGCTGTGTAAAATTGACAACACTGCATTTGTAAATAGTTTTACACATACTTAACCTACAATTCTTTCTAACCTAAAAGTAATAATTGTTCATGTCATTTGAAGTTCCATCTACACAGCTAAAATGGAATATTTTCCATGGCCAACCCTACTGAAAATAAGGTGTGAACAGGTACTCTAGTCTATCCAACAGCCCCAAATTGTTCTTGTTGTTTGGATGGTCTATCCCTAGTGTGAAAATAGACGGATCAAAGAAATTTTTAATTCATTTCATATAGAGTTTGGTTTGACTGTTTTACCTGTATAAATATTAATTAATATTGTTTCCAGACAGGTTGTTGATTGTTCACTGTTTGTGTAATGTAGTAATTCACGCATTACACGTCACACCACTTGAAGTTATTCTAACCAGTTGATCCGAACCTTATATGCAATAACAACTAATTTGGAATGATTCGCCATCTGTTAAATACGTTTCGCCACATCTGAATACATTGTACCTGACCAGGAAGGAAATTAATAGCATTCTTTAGGATTTTATCCTGTTTGCATTCTTGATAAGAGCGATGTTTTGCAGATTTTTCTGTCGTTTTCTAGATCGATGTCGCGAAGTAACGTTTTCAGAACTAATACAAAGTTTAAAAAGGTAAAAAAAACGAATAATTTTTAAATATATAACTTGAATATAATTATATCCGACTGATATTTCGACTTCAAACCCTCTGTTCGTACTTCGTAACATCTGCACAGCACAGCTTGGAAATCAGGTAAACGGTAATAAGAGATAGTGATTCAGTTGAATTAGAGAAAATATGCAGCACCACAGTCCCTGTGGGCAACTGAACTATACTCACTTTTGCTTGGTATAGATTAGATAGGTAATTATAGAACATAAAAATGTAGTTCATGAAGATAATAGTACTTCGACATTATTAAATTAAAATTAAATTTTCAGTAATAATAGGACGAGAGGTCAAAATATTGCCGACAATAATTTTTGCGATTCAGATACGAGTTTCTGCGGCGACGAAAATAACGACGAGTGCTTGCACGAGTCGTTATTTTCTAAAGCAACAGAAGCGAGACAATCTGAAGAGCAAAAATTGTCTGCAATATTTGGATCTAGAGTCCTACTCGTCTTGACAATTTAACGTTTCATTAAAAAATAGTTACAGAAAAAATTGTGGCTGAAATAAAGTTCCTCGAATTATTGTCGCTGAAACAAAGCTCCTCGAATTATTGTCACTAAAATAATCTTTCGATTGGTAGTTTATTTTTAAATTGAAGAATGCCATTGGTTGACAATGACACCAGTTAAATTGTCAGTAATAATAGGACGAGAGGTCAAAATATTGCCGACAATAATTTTTGCGATTCAGATACGAGTTTCTGCGGCGACGAAAATAACGACGAGTGCTTGCAACAGCAACAGAAACGAGACAATCTGAAGAGCAAAAATTGTCTGCAATATTTCGACCTAGAGTCCTATTCGTCTTGACAATTTAACTTTTCATTAAAAAATAGTTACACAAAAAAATTGCCGCTGAAATAAAGCTCCTCGAAATATTGTCACTACAATAATTGTTACAGAAAAAATTTTCGCTGAAATAAAGCTCCTCGAATTATTGTCGCTGAAATAAAGCTGCTCGAATTATTGTCACTAAAATAATCTTTCAATTGGTAGTTTATTTTTAAATTGAAGAATGCCATTGGTTGACAATGACACCAGTTAAATTGTCAATTTTATTTCATATCTATAGCTAAACAATTATTGCTCTGGCAGATTTAAAATGTCTTGCGCATAAAACATATTTATTTAATCTGAACACAAACGAATGTTGTAATTTAGTTCTGAAAGGTACTTTTGTCTGTGTTAAAACAATAAAACTGCCCTTAAAAATATTAGTTAAATTATTGACAGCTACTATTGTAATCCTCTCGTACTTATTGCATATATAAAAATCAAATGTGTTAATCAGGAGCCAATTACTTCCAGCAGAATCCAGCAATATTAATATTAATAAAAGATCAAAACGACATGCGTTTGCTGCACCATTGAAATGCTTATTTCATTTTACAAAGGTAACTTATAAGATATTTGATGCAGCTTCAATCTTCCTGATTCCATTGCCATGTAAATACTGCCAGATATTGTAAAGCTAAAAAAGACAAAACTGCTACACTCCGTGCTCACTTCAAAACTTGAATATTTGGGCATTTCAACTGTTGAGAAATAACTGAAGTAATAACAAACAAGTTGTGAGGGTCAAAAACCGCGTATATTTGCAATTCTCACTGATGACGGTGGAACCAGACTTCATTTCAACTCGTGGAGGTTGTTCATTCATGAGGTGTTGCTATAAATTTACAGATGATGAAACACTTAAATTTGCTTAATTTTCTATTGCCTAGTTGACTGCATGTATCGCTTCTAGAATACAATACGGTTTGTGTATACAGGGCGATTTAAAAGCAAGGGTATGCCTTCTTGAAGAGGCATTTGTAGATAAGCGCACGGCCTTGGCTTGCTTAACCTTTTCGGCCATTTTGCTTTGTGAGTTGGATTTATGAAATGGTTCGTGAGAACTACTAAACATATGGGTGACAGTAACCGTCTAGCGACAATGCCAGATTCAATTGAAACTGCCATATTTTGCGGCAGCAACTTTAATACATTTTATGTACGACCAGGTGGAATTGGTCACTTTATACCTATCTTTTAGGGTGTAATATGTAATTTCACAGCCTAAGAGTCATAAAGTACTTTACGGCCCGCTAAGCGACACTAAGTGAACCGTAAAACATATATAAAAAAAACATACATAAATAATTATAATTCCAGCAAGCAGAGGTACACACAGGATGTTCAGCTAAATAGATTCAAAATTACGGGTTAATATATAAGTGCACTAAATTCATTGGATTCAAAGGGAACCCCTAAATGAAATTATCATTATATAAATTATTTCAAGACCCAATAAATAAATAGCATACGGGAATTATGCAAAAAATTGGGTAGATAGGGCGCTTGGAATCGATTGAGGTGAAGTTTATAAACCCTAATTGAAATGAGCTTCTTCAGGCTTTTCAAGAAAAACTATTTGCTAACGTAGTTCAAGCAATGCATCGCTATTATCAACGAGGTTTCCGCTCATCAAAACAGCTTTTTGTCAATCGCCAAATGGTGCGTTTACCACTGAAATTCTGCCAGTTTACTACTCCGGACAAGTGATAAGTACAGAATCAATTTGGAAAATACACAAAAAAATGAAATCGGTAAGCAAGATTGTTTACTAGATAGAAATTATCAAATGGGAGAAATTGGTATACAACAGACTGTTGCGTACTAGTTGCATAATTAAAATTAATTTAAAATTTACAGTAAATATCCTCCGTAACATACGCGATTTGGCAGGCCATGCGAGTCCAAATCAGCGGGGTGGTAACTACGCCTTTGGCTCTTGGGCATTCCACAAGGTGAAATATAAAACCTTGACCTTCAATCGTAGCTTATTTGCATTGAAAGGTTGTAAAAATCAAAATCAAACTGAGACCCAGCCGATTCACCAGGTACGGTGGTTTTTCAGATCACGTAGAGAACATCGGGTTGCTTGATAAACAAGGCCGGAAAAGAAATGCCTATAAATAAATTCAACCAAACACCAGAACACATGAAAATAAGGGCTCAGCGCATACCTTGAGATTTCGGGCGAACAATAGGTTGATTTACTTCCAAAATAGCATGAAGATTCTGTAACAGCAGTAAATTATTTATCAATAACGCCAAATCGGCACCTGATTACTGACGCTCTTAGGGATAATCCGTCTTGTAACTGCTATTAAAAGGAGGTGTTCCAAAACGCATCCTCACTGCAATGGAAGCAAAGTTAAAACACGGAAAATTTTCCAAAAATGGAAATCAAAGCTCTAATATGAAAAAAACGGAAATGCCAATTTCGAAATTCAAAAATTACAAAGAAACGATATTGGTAATCTGATGTACACAACGACGCTCAATGTGGCCTATATGGAAGACAATATTTTGAGAGTTACACTCCTCTTCTTCAACAACCAAGGTGTTATCTGAAAATAAAATACGAAAATGACTTTGGAACACCTAAAGAACAAAGGACGAGAAGCTACGGATAATTCCCAGGACGCGAGTACCGGATTATTTGTAATATTAGATAAGACTATCTACAGTGTAAAAAAAAATCGAACAGCAACAGAGTTAATCACCTTAAAGAAGAGGAAAGAGATACCTCCAGAAATGCATTGGAGTTACCTTTAATGGTATTCCTGTAATTCAGAAATAATGTGAATTACTTTTATTAACAACAATTTATGACCATTATTATTAAAACAGAAAGGGTAAGCAGTACCTATGGTTCCGTTTGCCCTTGAATTTGAATTAATCTGTATATACAGATTTTTCGATCATAAAATATGCTAAAAAATTATTTTTAAAAATGTAACAGCAGATTAGGCATTTACGTGCACATATAAGACAATAAAAGAAGATACTTATGAGCTATTCTAGTTTAATTTAGCTAGATGTTGGCTATGATTTATTCTTTACGGTTGGTGTTTTCAGTTTCTTACTTTATTAATTGCTTGTCGGGCTACTTTTGTCATTTATAGTATACTCAACGTTTTAATAAAATTAACACTGGCTCACTGGCAACCTAGGATTAGCCATGATTAATAACCTCAAAATCAAAATACTATGACAGCTGGGTTCACATAGAAAGAGGCTCAGTTCACACATTTATTTAAAACATTAAAACAATCAGAATTCCATGGCGATCCAAAACAATCACGAATAGCTTATATTTTAGTTATTTTTGCAAATCACAATACACAGAAAATGTTAAATTGCCTACCTAGAAATTGCTTTATCACTTTAAAATCCCAACAACTTTGTTATCTTGCTTGTTTTCGAGGACAGCTCATTCGCCTACAATAGAATTTCATAAGAGAAGTACATGAGGCGATATGATACGAAAGAAAAATTTCTAATGGCCATTACAAAACGGGTAGGATTACTGCTCCACTTACCGTAATCGTACAACACTCTCTCCAGCCGATACTTCACTTGCCCATATAAGGAGATGTATTCGTTATCGTCCAACTCCCGTTAGTGGATTCCTGAAATACCTTTTTGAGTGATTTTAGCATTAGCGATTAACCTACTGAGGCGCCGATACGCCACGGCACACATTCGGAGAAATTTAGGTAAATCAGCCAAGGTGTGAAGTTCTGCATCCGAAAGTTTACATCTTCAAATTGCCGCGGAGAATTATTTTCTCACGCGTCAGGGCACCTCCCGAAATAATGCAGTTAAATTAGTTTTAATTATTGTTATCGCCCAAGCAGGGGTCATTAAATTTAATGCAATTCGGCGGGGCCTCGCATCGTGCATGCTCTGATTGCATCCCCAAAAGCTAATTGGGATCCGGCTAATTGCGACTTTTAGCAAAGATTACTATTAATTAACTTGCCGAATATTATAATTGTTTCCTCTGCTTGGGTGCTTACATTTTTTATTAGTTTAAGAGGAGCACCAGCTATGTTTTGCTTAAACCGACTACTCAAAATTATTTTATTTTAAAACTTCTAAAAGTGAAAACTTATGTGACTTGCCAGACAAGGTAAATGCGTTATTTTTGTATGTATTATCGTTAAACTTTTTTACCTACTGGTGTAGAGGCTGGTGTTTTGCGTTAGCATCTGGCGGTACAGTGCTCAACTTGCCCCGGTTTCGAGCTATAAAGTTGATGCGCGCCTTTTAAGCTTGCGTAGCAACCATTGTGTTAGGTGTGTGTGCTGATGATGTGTTGAACTTGTTACTCCATCTCTTAGGTCTGTGGTTCCGAGTAGAGCACAGTTAATTTGGTGCCCTACTGTGAATGGTCTCAACAAAAACGATACCGATCTCCAAGGCTGCGGAAAAAATCCGCCCACCGTGGGATTCGAACCGAGGACTTGCTTAATGGAAGCCTACCGCACTACCAACTGCGCTACATGGCTTCTACTCTCAATAATATAATATATAATTGTAAGATGTACCTGTACAAACTGCCTAAATTATTTTAGGCCCTAAAAGGTGTACCATGAGCATACACTTGCACTTGCTAGCTCCGTTTTAAAAAATGCCCGAGTAAGTTCTTTAATAGTTTAAAGGCCATTTTGGAATTATCTTGATTTTTTAAGTCCCTTTTATTCCCTTGCTATGACAACAAACTTTTGTTAGAAAGATAACCTAAAGTTTTTGAATCTTGGGAATAAGCTTTTTTTTCTCACTTTGGTTGCATAAAGCGTTTTAGTTAAATTTTACCGAAAGCCTAAGTTATTAATATTATATATCAGCGATTCAATTTGAAATTATTGTCGATTATAGAAAACTTACAGAAAACATTAATTTGTAGCGCAATTTTAAAGAATATAGGATTGCAGTTTTGTACTCTCGGGGGAGCCTATATCCCTAGAGAGCGCGTCTCCGAGTGGCGGATATGAAATAAAATACCTGCCGCGGACCAACCCGTTTCCTAGGTTAAGGATAACTAATGTAAACCTCCTTAATCCGTCTGGCCAGCGTGGCGGGGAGTGGCTACAACTCCTCAATTTATCATGTACAACATGAAAGTAGAAAGTCCCTCACTCCCCGGCAAGTGGCAAGCAATTCATTATGATAGCGTCTAATGTAGTATACAAGAAAGAACTCTTGGAAAACACGTATAAAGAAGGTATATCTACAGTTTAATTGCATACACATACAAATATTATAAATTTAAACAGGGACATAAGATAAGGGAACACAATTTCTTTTAAATTGTATACACTCGCCATTGAGAATATATTTAAAAACCTTAATTGAAAAACACGTGGAATCTGCTTTTAGAAACAATAATATTTCAATAATCTTATGTATGCTGATGACGTGGTGTTAACAGCGGAAAATTCTAAAGACTTAACTACAATACTAAAGGAACTAATACAAAAATAAGAAGAGGTGAACAATTATCGACCGATCAGCCATTATTTTAAAATTACAGATACACAAAATCAAGCAAAATAAGAAGATTGCTTTATTGAAGAATACTCTACTACAGATCAACTACATATCAGTTATAAATCAGATCATTATGAAAACATAATAGTTATTAAGGTATCAAGGGCATTATGAGCACAACAAGCTTAGCCCATAATGCCTTAAACGTTTTATGTCCTACCAGTTTTAACATATCAAAGTGATTGTGAATTATATATTTCTAGTTATGTCACTTGCCGTTTTCACAAAAGTTATGCAGTTTCATGAGACCTTTCATATAATTTTGTAGAAGTAAAAAAGGGGAAAACGTTATTTTGCAAAGAGGGTTAAGTAACAGGATGCCTTATTCCTATGTTTTTAATTTACTTGAGGAAGTCTTTAACCAAGAATGATGTTGCGCGTAACGCGAAGCAGGCGCCAAAATCTGCAGCTCTTAAGTTCAGCACTTGACCCCAAGCAAGGCGCCTACTTGGGAGGCGAGCCTATTTACGCCGGCTTACGCCCGCTGGCGTAACTCAGGCTGGTTGTTCTTCCACTAAAGAGGGTTGGCAGAAATCAAACGAACCTCACATATGTATAGCCGGAGAGGCTCACGTGTTTCAATTTTCTTGACGCCATAGCCTTCAGAAGTAATGTTACAATCGTGAGGACGCTTTGGTTGCTACAGGATGATTAAAACTTCTGTAGTGCTTGAACCCTTGGGATTTCGTTTTACGTTATCGCTATTGAGTTGCCGTCGCACCGACAGGGTTTACTTTTATCGGATCAGAACAAGGCATTATCGCCCGATTGTTTCCGTTGTTATTTCTTCCCAACCCTGGCTGTATTTTATCAACTCTCAGGCTTTCCAAGATCCAGGGGCCCTCAATATTTGCTGCTGAACTCCGTGGACCGGCATTCCAGCAGCCTCTGTAGGCGAGCTGGTGAACGTCGTGATAGCTGCAGATTTGGTATCGTTAAATGGTTGCATTACGCTGTCATTTTCTGTTACTGAAGATGTACTTCCGCATGCATATTGTCTTTCCTCGTAGATAAATAGTTACGCTTCTTTTGTTGTATAATTGGCAAGTATGCGGTTTACATAGGTGTTATTGGTCCAACGAACACCAGGTTTGAGTTTTCCCCTTCTGGTAAGGATAAACGCCATTTGAACACGTCTGCTGTATTGTGGCCGGCCTAGTGCAATTACTCCCCCATACGGTGTACTATCGTGACGTCAGATTAGGCAATTGCTTCAATAGCTTGTATTTCTGTGTGTTCGATATAACGTATTAACTTTTATTGTGTTTATATTTACTTGTTAAGTAAATATGTAAATGCGTTTAAGATAAGAAAGTTCATACAGTGATTATGATGCCGCCTTTGAGGTCTTGTTCTGAGTTGGGAGCGTCACAGCTATTTTTAGGCGAGAGTAATCAACTCAGTGGTGCCTAGCACTTTCTACCTCTCTGCCGAACTGACTTTTATACTTAAACACCTGCACTTTCAGAGTAAACCCCCACTCATGTCCCACTGAAGCTAGTCGTATGCATTTTTCAGATTTTCTACAAGTAGTAATTAGCATTTTCGCCCGGAAAACGTACTAAGCCAAGAGTTAAGAAGTATACGATATGCAGATGACACTTTCTTGTTTGCGAACAGCAATGATGACAAGCCTTAGTCATGCAATAGGCAAAGTATATCTAGAAATGAACTGTAAAAAATAGGAATGTCATAAAAGGAAAACAGAAGCTAAAGAAAAAAAATATGTATAACCAAAAGGCGATTTACCTAGGAGAGCCCATTACATTTGGAGACAAAACAAAACAAGTAGTGAAATGTAGAATAAAGAGTGGGTTCAACCGTTCTAGACTTACACATCACAGAAATAGACTCTAAACAACACACTGTGAAACCAACTGTGCATACCACAAACAAAGATGGAACGATCATGCTCAACATAGACCAACGGGATAGACTGTAGATAATGGACATCAGAAGGCAATTGACAGTCGAAGATACAGTTAAATGATATAGATTTTGTAGGTCATGAGCGAAACCTGTAATGCGATTGGAAAACGAGAGGTGTATTAAGAACCATAGCACCAAGCGAAAGTAGAAGAAAACATCGACGGAGAACATAAAAGTGGCAAGAAAAAATAATAAAAGAAGCTGTAGTCAGAGCCGGATTAAGGATATGTGAGGCCCGGGGCTAACTTTTTTTAGAGGCCCCATTCGCTAAGTCAGGAGCATATTCTACAAATATGCTTTATTATTTTATTAAATTAATATTTCATTATAGGTAGGAAGGTTTTTATACAATGTAGGAAAATGTACAATGTTTTAACATGCATATCAAAATATTTTTTCTTACTTTCAATTGCACAAATTCGGGAATTATGTTATCGAAATCTAATTTCCGAAGCACATCACTTTCAATGCTCATTAAAGTAAGCGCAATTAATCGGTTTTGGTTAATACTATTTCTCAATTTATTTTTAATAATTGACAATTTTGAAAAAGACCTTTGTTTAACAAAACGCAAAAGGGATTAAAACTCAAAACTTCCGCTTGCTTACTTCAAAAAACGATTTTAACATTGCCAGAATGCTACCATCTCACATCTGTAAGCATTTTGGAAATTCCCCGACCCCTTTGAACAGGTAAAATTCTAAGAAATTTCAAATGCAACAGGTTTTAAAATTTCCGAAGCATTTACGCAACGGGTACAAAGGGATTTAAATTATTAGAAACCGCACTAGATTATGACCTTCAAATCTTTTCGAGGCCCCCGAAATTCGATGGGCCGGGGCTGAAGCCCACTTAGCCCCTCCCCTTAATCCGACTCTGGCTGTAGTGGATAGGGAAACCAAAATAAAAGACAAACACAACTGAAAAGTGAAAGGGGAGGCCAACACTCAACACTAATAATGGCTAATTTTATTACCCCAAAAGCATAGCCTGTTTACATTATTGTAAAAAGGAATACATTTCAGGGTATCATGACCAAGAGTGGTTGCATTAATGAATAACAAAACCAAATAAAGAAAAATCAAATAAGACAGCCTTATTAAGCACAGAATTATCTAAAATTTTTCTTTTTTAGTCCTTGGTGTTTTTTTTAAATACTCTTGAAGTGTTGAGAGTTTAGAATATGTTGAAATTATTTTCTAGCAGTAAATGTTTACCAATCCAATGATTTGCGATATCCTTAAACGCGTGTGCATCAAAAATATAAAAGACAAGTACTTTAAAATGAGTAAGTATTTTCAAGGTTTTGATAGTAGGACATACTCGTCGTTACATAGCCAACCTAAAAAATTATCTAATCGTTTTATACACTTGAGATAGGTTTACAAGTGTTCTGAATAACTAACGTCGTAAATACAATTATTATTGCCACACAGTAGTTATAGGTATGTAAAAATAATTGTTTGGTGTAATCAGCTTGATTCAGTGAAACATCAGTTTGGCACGTGAAGAATTATTTGTATCAATTTTGCTGAAATCGTTTATCGATACTAACCTATTAGCACATATTTCAAGCTTATAATGTAATCTACACACATTGCAACATATTTAATTTTGTAAATGACAATACAAAGGCAAGATTACATATTTTACTCGGATTAAAATATCATTTATGTACGTAAAAGCTTATTCTGTTATTTTAACAGCAATTTACCTGATACGTAAACTTGCGAAGCACAAATATTACAATTTAAGCACATCTAGATAGATCCAGCTGTTTAGCGTCAATATTTAAGATGATATAATAAATTTTAGCCTTCGTCACACGATTTGTCTCACAGAAAAGCACAATGACGAAAATACACCTTGTGCGTTTATTAAACGAGTGATCATAACATGTTTGGGATAAGCCATTGGTATTTGCGACGTCGCCAAGTTATTGTAAAACAATTTTTATTTTTTGAGACGATTGGTCTTACTTTGAGTCGTAAGTAGTCCGGTAGAACATAAAAGTACCTGCATTTTGTATTTTCGCTGCTGTCACAGATGTACGTTGTCACGCTGTGAATGAAAATCAGATCTGAGCGAGCATAAACCGAGCCTGGTGACATTAATCTTGGGGAAGGTCAGGTCAACGATCTGATTAGAAGCCCAGCTTCTTAGCATTATCACTTTCTGCTCTTTGCATGACATCACTGTCTGAATGTTTTGCACAAAAAAATTCAAAAATAAACCGGTTGTCTACAAATTTATGTGCTTCTATATTTTCCCATGACAGCCCCGGTGATGTCATTAGCGCTTGTACGAGGGACAAACGATCGTTGGAAATGTTTTTGCTAAGCTGCAGATTAGCAACGTACCCAAATCAGATCATAGTATAAATATAGTATGTAGTAAACTCCGAAGAAAGAAGAATAGCAGCAGTTACATTGAATGAAAATTTATTTGTGTAAGTTACATACGGCAGTGCCATCTGTTGGAGTCAAAAGCAACACGAACGGAAAGCGTTTTCTTGCTTTTAGTGCGCCCCAGGGATAATGTTGGTTATTTTAAAATATTTAAAAAGGATTAAGTCGATAATTAATTATTTTATAATTCAAATATAGATAATTGTACAACCGACACCCGGGCATAAAATGATGGAGAAAAGTAAATTTAGCAAATATCGAGAATTTGCGCTTTATTATCAATTCTTATCGTCAGTTTTTCACTTTGGAAAAATAGATATCAGGCAGAAAAAACACACACATAATTTCTGTACATTTTTAAGAATAATAATCCTACAATGTTATTTTTCTAAAATACCTCAAGTTACACCTGTAGGATATGCAACCAAATTAACAGAACAAAATACTTCTATTTCTATGTCTACCTACACACCGGGCTCTGCTTCTATTAAAATAATTATAAAACAATAAAATAGCTAGTATAAGATGCTTATTTCTTCGTGTATTGAAACTGCCAAATAACAAATCTCAAATTTAGGGCTAAAGCAGCAGCTCCCAGCCCCGTTGCATGGTCGGTGCATCCAAAGGCAATAATATTGGCAGAACGAGCATTAATCTTCTCTTTCTTAATCGGATTCTCCCAGTGCGCTTTATAGCAGCCTGCTGTGCTCTGCCACTGCACAATATATGCTCTCCATGTTTTGTGGAAAAATTCTGAAAAGCCTTCTTTTCCACACAAAACCACTAAAATAGAAAAAACTGTTACTGCGGCTCTTAAAAGTTTTGCTATAATTTGTGCGATAATTAGTCACATACGACAAATAACTTTACACCTACAGTGAAGTCCATTTATAATGCCATATGGCCATATTGCAAGCTAAATGGTCCGCTCACTTTATCATTGGAATATAGGCAACCCATTATACATTCACTACCAGCTATTTGGACTTCAAGCAATTTAGTTAGTTTTATCTTTGTATATAGAAAGGTTTTACAAAGGTTTTATCTAACCGAAGTTAGTCCCAAAACATTACCAAACTACCAAGAAAGTTTAACCTCAAAGTAAAACGTGTTCATAGTTTTCAAGAATTATTTAATAACGAAAATAAATGATTAAAAATGAAGAAATAGGAACAGCAGCAAGCAATTAGGTACGAGTATTATAATAACTGCTCAAAATGCCCACCTTGCATTTCCAAACAGAAGGCTAAACGATTGTTAAATTCTGCGACCGAATTATTAACGAAATTAACAGGTATGTTTCGACAATCATTAATTAATTTCTCTTTTAATGTATCGAGGTTTTCAGCTGGCTCTACTGTATACATTTTATTCTTCAAATAATCTCATAGAAAAAAGTCATTTGGAGAGAGAACGGTAGACCTCGGAGGCTAATTGATTATGCCCCGTCTTCCAATCCACAAAGGAAATGTGGCGTTAAGATAATTAACTACCTCCCTGGTACAATGAGGGGGGGGAGCTCCATCTGTTGCAATATGATGTCACGCATCTCGATATTAATATTAGCATCTATGATTGCTTGAGGTAGCTGCACTTGTAATAGATGCAAGTATTTGGCACTATTTAGAGTACCATCTATCAATATTGGTCCTATAACCTTGCAGTTCATAATTCCACACCAAGTATTTACAGATTGTCTATACTGTGTATGTGATTCTTGAAATGAATGCAAATTTCCCGTTGGCCAGTACCTAGGATCCGGAAACAGTGGATAATATTTAAGGAAAATTGGATTAAGAAGGCACCTACCTAACGTTTTGAGAATTTACGGTCTCAAATAAACGATACGTGTATTCATCAGAGCACAGCATGTGATTCAATAGAATGTTTTCATTAAGTATTCTGTTCATTAGTACTTCACAAAACACTGTTCTATTTTTAAAATCATTTTGAAGAAGCTGTTGATGGTTGTCATATTTGTAACTTTTGTATTTGTGTTCATGAAGTAAATAGGTGTAAATAGAAGTGGTATAAATAACTTCATTTTCAGTTCAGAAGCAATAGTGCAAAATTCAATAAATCTGCCTGATGTAACTTCGAGTAATTTGAAAAATGTTCTATAGGATAAAAAACTGATTGCGGAAAAATACAAGAAGTTCATTTAATTTATTGCGTTTTGTATGATTTTGTTATAATAATCGATATTAGTAATAAAACTAATAATTACTTGATTGGCAATCACATTAGTAGATATATACATATTTAGTTTTTGTAACGGCTTGCAACACGTTTAATTGGTCAAATTCATGTTACTGTTCTACGTCGATGGTTTTTTACATGTAGTGTCACACACCCTGTACTTTTGCAAATTTTCTAACTGTTCTTGATATTGTAGACACATTAGGGATTGGTCTATTAGGATATATTACACTAAAATGATCCCTAACATTACCTAATGATAATCCGGAGTGATACATTATACACATTTCAATTTTTTCTTCGTCTGTATAAATCATGTTTAATAAATCGTTAGTTTTAAATCTTATTCTTCATTGAAATTAAAAAAAAAACCTTGCATAATTTGAGAGGTGACAAAACAATAAACAATACATAAATGACATTTTTAAATTAGCGTATAATGGGTTGCCTATATATGGCCATGTTGCATTATAAATGGACTTCGCTGTATAGAGTGTCTAAAAAACGGTTAATGGTGCTTAGACGAAATGTTTATAAAGTTAGTGAAATGTCTTTTTCAAACGAAGAATACGCCGATATTCGTCACATGTATGGTTATTGTAATGGAAATGAAAGCAATTGTAGAATATCAGAGGCGATATCCTAATCGCAGAGTACCAGATCGGCCTAGTTCACCGAATTCTAAGAGGAACCGGATCGTTTCCTAAATCTATCGCTGAACTTGAACCAAATAACTTTGATCAAGAGGATATGATATTGGAGTTGATTGAATGCAGTCCATTCACTAGTGTGCGAAGAATATCTAATCATGCAGGTGTAACACGAATGAAGGTATGGAGGACCTTACATAATTTTAGCTTATACCCATATCATCTCCACCGAGTGCAGGCTTTGTTACCAACGGATTTAGATTTACGGATGCACTTCTGTTGTTGGCTCATTGAACATCAGCATCTTCTTGACAACATTTTGTTCACTGACGAGGCTACCTTCAGTAGAGATGGTATCAATAACACTCGAAATTCATATTGCTAGTCCATTGAAAACCCTCACAAAACAAAACCAACGAAAACAATTTTCGCTAAACATTTGGTGTGGAATTATTAACGTTCAATAAGCGAGATTAATCTACGCATTTTACCAGAACTGCCCCTTGTTTTGATGGAGAATGTTCTTCTTCGAAACATAGTTCAAATGTGGTTCCAGCATCACAGCGCACCGCCTCATTTTGGTAAGAAGTTACCTGCATTTTTAAATAATTCATATCACGACCATTGGATCGGACCTGACAACACCCCTGGACTACTTTCTTTGAGGGCATATGAAGTCCATAGTTCATGCAGAAAAATCTCGCAATAGGGATGAGCTTGTGAACTGAATTATGGATGCTGCAGCGCAAATAAGAGATTCTCCCTAATTTCATATTTTAAATAATAATTGCGGAAAAACAAACAAATACCACCTTCCCTTGTAGAACCATCTACACATATGATATTAAAGCCAGCAATTGGTACTCTTATCATCAGTTATATCAGGAGTCAACCAATATTCGCTAATCGTAATTATATCCCATTCATGATTCAAAACATAATTTCTAAAATCGAAAAATGTTGGGACAATAGAGCGAATGTTTAAATGTGCCGCTTTAAATGTAGAATTCATAATAATGCGTGATACAACTTACATTGATACATATTATGTTAATTATGTGCGCTAAAATACAATAACATTAAACTATACAAAAATGGATGATAAATAATGATAAACGAGATTCGCAGTAGAGCGCAGAAAGCTGCAGAAAGACGGGTTATTTTTGTACAATCGCGCACAACATAGGCCGCAGCTGCTCTACACCTAAATTTTATTTAGTTTTTCAAAAGAACGGAATTTGTGGATTTTATTGTTTAGCTTGATGTAAATTTTACTTTGAGACGTCCAAACATTTCTTGCTTGAATCCATAAATGTAATAATTTTGACAAATAATAGTACAATAACGACAATATCAGCACACATTGTTCTTCAGGTTAAGGATTTCTTCGGGGATATCTTGCAATTTTTGTATCTTTTGCTAAGCTTTCTCAATTATTCACCCTCAGCTCTACTAGGCCTTCATTCATACAGGGTGTCTGAACAAGAATGGGACACCGAGTTGTCATAGATTCCTTAGATTATAGTAAACCGGTTAAATCTAATATACCTTAGTACAAATGACACACAAACTGGGTCATATCGTGAAGCCGCTAGCAATCTCCGTGTAGCGGTGGTTGACAGACGCCGTCCGGTTATTCTACTGAATCAGGAGCAAGCTCTTCCCATGAAACTGGTCTATAGGAAAGAGTAACTTGACCAGAAAGAATACATGTTACACATACTACAAGACAAATTTAATAACCCAGGGGTTATCAACAACTTCGCGACCAAACTTGGTCGCAGACCTATATATCTCGGTCACTAAATTCCATAAGATATACATATACACATACAGGGACAAGCAAACCTTCAGAATACACGTATTTCTGCGCTACAACCACACTTCCTCGACCACATTTTGAAGGGACAAGGTATACTGGAGGAGTTTTATGGATCACGTTTACCAAGGACTTCATCAATATCTGGTAGCAGAATATAGTAGAGAACTTGGGGAAGCTTTGGGAGGGGACGGACCTGACTGTGGTTGAGTCCAAGGACCTCACAAGACTTACAACCCACAAAAACGTGGCTTAATAGGCTTGAACAGGCCCGGTTTACGGCCTATTTTGGGCTGAGAGCGGTAACATTCAGGCCTATTTATACCGAGCACCTCCGAAAAATAGGGTAGTCCAAGTAAACCCCCACCACAGTAAGCTGATGGAGGGCTGCAACATTGCTCTCATCCAAGCACCCAGGGTAAGTAGGGGAAATATTCATAGACTTAGGGCAGCCGGTTAAGAGCTAATTTACATCCGATCTCCCGACACCCAGGACCTGCATAATAGCCAACGGAGATTATCCTCATATTGCCGTACTCCCATATGATGACCCTGCACCCCACCAACAGGTGTCGTAAAGGAGCTGGCGAGGAGTTGCAGAGTTAATGTATCTCTACTCATCATCGGCTGTGATGCCAATGCTCACCACGGGGCCTGGGGAAGCAGTGACGCAAAAGTTAAAGGCGAGTTAATTTTACTATTCATTATCACTTTTGACCGAAACATTGTGAATATGAGAAATAAACCTACCTTCCAAATGCGTAAACGCAGGAAGTTATTGACTTTATCGGTTGCAGGATATTAATCCCTTGTTTACATATACAAAAGTAGGCTGGTAACTAACTGATCTGTCATAACTGATATGTACGGTAAAAATCTATTACCGTACATGGCAACCATTGCCGTACATGGCAACCGATAAACTATTGAACAAACCACGCTCTGCGAGCTCGGATTTCAGTACAACATCTGCGGCAGTTATGATACTCATAACATTCCTAGATATGTTAATAGCTATAACATTACGTACTTTTCACAGTATAAGCAACTTTGTTAAAAACTGGCATGTCTGATGACGAGAGTTGCTCAGATCATAGATACATACGATTCGAAATCACGGGATTAAATCGTATAGTAGAAAGTTACCGGAAACCCTCGAAAAACGGACTAGGAGTCATATAAAGTGGAGTTAGATCGTAATCTAGCGGTGATTAAGGTTTGGCTAAACAATACATTTGACATTCAAATAGCTTTGGAGCAGCTGAAAAACGCACCTAGTTTTTTCCGTCTTAAAAAAAGTGCCTCTTAATACTGAGGGTAGCCAACAAAAAATTTCGCTGGTGGAGTGAAGAACTCACAAAGATGAAGGGTAATGTTTGATATGATCCTGACATCTGATCAATGGCCGTGCATTATTTCAATTCGTCAAATTCCGGCCCATTTAAAAAAATAATTTGCTTTCCATCTCAGTAACCGCCTTCGATCCCGCTTTGATTTTTTAAGGGTCAGAAAAACAGCTAAATTCATTCCCGTCTTAATTAATGCCTACGGTCACATGCCATACAATTTTCAGCTGTCTGCCAACCGTCTCGCCATCGCGCATAATTCCTCGAATATTGGGGAAAACGATCATAAACTTTAAAAGGGTAAGCTGCGAGGAATTTGGGAGAAAAGGACGTAACCGCGCCACGCCGGAAGAAAACCATAAATTAAGTAAGGTCAAGCAACTTCCCGAGCTTCGGACGCGAAGCCGAGATGCACCATGCGGTTGCTTGCTTTTACGCCGCACTAAGTGCCGGAAAAACTGCAAACACAAATACATCTCGCTGACTGGAGTACTCGTGTTTGGTATTAACAGAAAGAGGAGGTTGCGAGCAAATGAACAAAAGCAAGCCCGTAACCGAAACGTGTCAATTAGTGGAGTGTGCTCACGAAAACAAAATTTCAAGCCACTCCAAATCTCGCCTCATAAGGCGAAAATTCGCTAAATGAGGGCTCGCCGCCGTAGCTCCCAAGAGTGACAAGTCGTAAAAGGCAAACCGCTCGCGCTCTGGCAAACGCGGATGGCGCCTGGCAGACTCCCTAGCCCCGCAAGCCGAAATATGATTAATAATCAGAAACCCAATCAGCACCCCATTCGTATGTGGTATCAAAAGATTCACTGCGAAATGGGGAATTTAATGGATCCTCGTTACAACGCGAACAAAAAACAAACGCCGCGCGCGGACTCCACAAACGCAGATATGAAAGCTCAAGGCCCGGCCGAACTCATCAACCCATACGGAGAAAAATTCCGCCGAAACTACTCGAGTGGCATATCAAAATACGCGCCTTCTCGCCAGGAGAACAATCCCAATGAAATTGGGCCGCTAAGCTAAGACGCCGATTACGTAGCGTCGCGATGTCCCGAATTAAGATCAACTAAGCAAGGCTTCCCCAAACTCAGCCAATGCGAAGAGCGGACCAGGGAACAACGCAGCAAGTTCCTTTATAAGCAGGGGCATTTACTGGCAAGAGCATGGAAGCATCAGCAGTCGAATTTACCGAGAATATGGAGCACAAACACCCACTTCAGCCCACACTTCAAGCTTTCGAACTCGCACTTCTATTTCCAAAACGTGTGGCCGACAAGCTACAGCCTCAGCGCCCCGGCTTTAAAGCACGCATGCATATGTGCGGCATGCGAGCCCCAACAAGCAGCCGACCGCGACGTCTGGCTCCGCCTCAAGACGCCCCAAGCTCGAGGTCAGCTTCAAATGCCTGCAACCGGAGTGTGTCACCCTCAGAGGTATCTTGCACGGCTCAAGACGCCCCAAGCTTCCGAGCGCGCCAGCCGAACTCGCACTTCTATTTCCAAAACGTGTGGCCGACAAGCTACAGCCTCAGCGCCCCGGCTTTAAAGCACGCATGCATATGTGCGGCATGCGAGCCCCAACAAGCAGCCGACCGCGACGTCTGGCTCCGCCTCAAGACGCCCCAAGCTCGAGGTCAGCTCCAAATGCCTGCAACCGGAGTGTGTCACCCTCAGAGGTATCTTGCACGGCTCAAGACGCCCCAAGCTTCCGAGCGCGCCAGCCGCTTCCCGCCAAAACGCGTCTACCCCAGCGGTCCTCTGCACGGCTTTAAGAGGCTCCAAGCTCCAGGTCTGCTCCAGCTGCTTGCTGACCAGAGTGGGTCTCTGCCAGCTACCATCTGTTCGGCTCCACGCCAACCACCAGGTTCGCCTAGAAACACAGAAGAGGACTTTGTCTGAGGTCGCGCACCACGTGATCGAAGCCCTAGCTCCGCGCTACTTCGCGGAGAGTCAGCTTATCCGCGGCAGAGATGCCCCAAGCCTCCGCCCGCATCCTCCGCCCACATCCTCCGCCTGCCGCCGAGGTGTGTCTTGCCCCAGGTCACCCAGCAAATGAAGACAGCTCCCGCCTCCAAAGGATTTCGCTTGGACACGAGCCTCAGGTTCAAGAAGTCCTGGCCGACGTTTCCTGCACCCCCAGGCCGACCTCTGCCACCACGAGCTCCAGCTTGCCGCCGGCAACGTCTCGGCACCGGCCCAGCGTCTCGCCCATCGAGATGCCACCACCAAGCACCGCACCGAATGCAGCCGCGCCAGATTTAATTCCTCCTTGTTTTTTGTGTAGACAAAACTGTACATGGTAATTTTAGATTTTAGAATAAACACACGTTTAAACAACCAATCGTTATCTTTCCACAGGAGCTCCAATCATCGTCCTGCTTTAACACTCTTTACTGCTGAGCTAGAGGGTGAATGGTCATCAAAACTTCATTCTTAACCCCGGCCACGCCTTACGCAAGTGAGACCGTCGCCGTATTGTGTTATGTTGGAAAACCGTTTAATAGGCAAAAGTATTAAGCAACTGGGAGGATTACAAAGAATCCCTAATAAGGTATTGAGAAGAGCATCATGGAGAAATCACTGTGAGGATTTCGACAAAACTCCAGAATTCGCTATGCTTCATAAGGTACTGTCTAAAGGCTTTTAGTGTGCTATCAATACCCTCCAAACTGAAAAAGGAGATTTTACGAACACAAGAATAAACCTTGACCGAACGTTTTCGGGTAAATTTTTCTGGCTTGAACAGTATGCAATAAGCACCATGGCAGAACTTGAGGCCTAACAAATTTCAAAACAGGGCGTCAAAGACGAACTTTCAAAGTTAAATGGACGATAAACTCGTTTGGACATTTTAAATTACCTGGACCGGATAACATTACTCCAGACATGTTGCAGAAGGGATTGGACCCTCTAGTCGCCCGAATCTGTACGGTTCTGAAAGCCAGCATGGAGAAACTGCTCGACAGACATATCAGGAACGGTGTACTGGTAAACAGCCCTTTTCATCAAGATCAGTTTGTTTCCAGATCAGGGTTATCTATAGAAACCGCGCTCCACTATCTTACTAGAAGGGGGGAGTAACGCTGGAAAGCAAGGTTCTTCTAAGACCCTATTTTGACATACAGGAGTTGTTGACAATAGATCCTTTAACACCCCCTTGGCCACACAGAAGTCAATCTCTCGGGTGAGGTAAAATATTTGTGGATTATCATAGACTCCAAACTTAGTGGGAACCAAGAAATTGGGGAAAATTGACAGGAAATCGAAAACTACACTAGCAGTAGTTGGACAAACATATTATTAGTCATGGGGTCTAAGACCATGGTACATTGACTATACGCCAGAGTGGTCATCCGAGCAATAACATATGCAGCCTTGGCATGGTGGTCCACCAAACTAAGACTAGGCATGGTTCAAAGGCTTTTCTACCTTGGCATTACGGGGACAATGCCCAACGTTAGAACGAAGATCTTACTCGTCCTCTTCATCCTGTGATAAGGAGAGAGGCAAGATTGGGACTACACAGATTACAAAATTCATCGTACAACTTTCGTACAGACACGCAACATACGAGTTTGATTTGTAGCATAGCGGGTCCCATTTTTGAAGTAAAAACGGATCATAATATGAACCCAAAGCGTATTGTAGCTATATTCTTTGAGGGACAAATCCAGAATCCCAGGGTGTGGAAAGAATCGATACAGGAGTTCCTTCCTGGTAGTTTATTCTGGTCTGGTATAAGAATGGCTCAAAATGTCGAAATGAGTCGGGCGGCGAAATAGGAATATACGATCAAAGAAGAGGCTTAGATTTTCACTGGGAAAGTATGCCAGAGATATACGCGATACTTCAGAGTGCGCATGAGAACAGCAGAAAGGTTTATAAAAATAAACGTATCTACATCCTATTCGATAGACATACACCTCTAAAGGCTCGATCGATAAACAACGAATAAAGAGTGATCTCCATGTGTTGTATTGGGTGTAGTTAGTTTGTCACTGAGGAAATCATATTATGTTATGTTAATTTTTAGCTTTCCTCATTTATAATAAGCATTTTTTGCTGCAGACATTATATCTTAGTACGTCCCTGCACACTTCAGGTACGAACACAGCTCGCGCATTCTTATCGCATTAAAAGAGCCTAATTTTAAACTCACAATTCCCAATTGTCGTCGTATTGTCCAGATGGTTACGTGTTTAAAATGCACACGAAAGAATTTAGTTGTGACGTATAGATTAACGACAAAACCCCTGTGCTATTCGAGACGTTTGCCTTTAATCAGAATTCGCTGCGTTCACGTTTCACTGCAAGATTGTAGAAACGGTTGCCCGTTTAAAAACTTCCCCCGTGCTAAGTCAACAAGCCTTGTGGATGGGCGCGTGAGTTAGGATTTGCTGAATTTGCGTTTTGATGCCCAAGACTGTAGCTGTCGTTGTATTTAAAATTTTGGTTTTGTGAGTGCGACAGGTCACTGCCGATTATAGTGAGGAAAGAAGCACCTGTGTGTTTTTCTTGCTATAGCGTAACGGATTTAACAGTGAGCTAACCGTCAACTTGGGACGTTTAACTGAGGTCGTGTCTGCACTGTGTTCACAACGGCCAAAGCAGAATCTGGGTGGCACCACCCCTTTGCAGAGCATCCCCATTAAAGTAAACTTCTTTTAAAATCAGGTGTCTAGTTATAATTTAGATAATAAGGTGTTTATCTGAATGCGAATAGTCCATTATTGTGTTTAAACTAAGAAATGTGCATTTAATTAGCAACTAACTTTGGCTCAACGTCATTGCATGCTGTTGTATTTAGTTCAACTTCGCAGTGCTCTCTGCGCTGCCTCCTATTTTTGTCAGTGTTTACTATAATGTGTTTTATTATGTACAAAGGCAGTTCGAGATGGTACATTCGAGGTTTGATGTTTTGATTTGCACACTAGAAAGTGACTGTTTTAAGTCGACCTGCCTTACCGTTGTTTACAGGGCTCCTTATGTGAAATGCTTTTAATAGATTGTTTACTTGAATTTTGAACTTGTAGATTGTTTTAAGTGTTACGTAATTATTGTAGTTACATTGTAGATTATCTGTTCCGCACCTTCAGTCATTAAAAGTTTAATAAACTTTATTTGTAATATTTTGGGTTTCTGTGAGTAAAGTTTTAATTAGCTAAGCAAATACGGAACCGCTCATTTCAGGCGCGTTAAATTTTAAAGATGTGTTTAACTGCTGAGTGGACAATTGTTAAGAGTTTGTAAAAGAAAAGTTGCACTTTAATAGCTGAAACAATTAAGCCTTTAGTTGACAAACACGTAAGCATTTCTCCACCAGACCCAATCCGCTTCGGCCGTGAACGGAGTGGACTTATCGAGTTAGGGGTTGAATTTTCACAGTGGCGCCTTACAATTTCATGATTTTAACTATCCACGAGTATCAGGAGCCACACCCTCTCGCGACCTAGCTGCGGACGATCAGGAGCATTATTACCGTTGTCTCTCAATCAAACTGACCTGTGCTAAGTGAGGTCCGGTGTTGTCGTAAAATCTCGACTACACCATAACAACTACTGATACTAAACATATGTTTTTTCTGTTCTGCTCATGTTTATCAGAGTAGCTAGTATTTTGAAAATGTTATTCAGTATTGATATGGGCTGGTAGCGTTCAAATCTATCACTGCTTTACCCCACCCCGTAGGCATCTTTTTATTTATCCAGATATTTTTGGTCAATTTTAATAATCCTTCACTTAGCGTTGCTCTTCTGTATTTTAATAATTCAGCAGAGATACCCCACTACCACAGTTTTTGTTGTGTTTTATTACTTTTAATATTCCTTTTCTGTCGATAGAGGGCTTTTCTCTATTCTGCGGTACATTTCCTATGTCTCTCCTCTTTTTTGTTTTTGTTTTGTAGTAGGTGCTCATACTGTTATACTACTAATTCCCTTTTCATCCATCAACATTTTTGTAAAACGTTCTGACAAGTGGACTATTATTTTCTTCTTCATTTTCCTCTAATCATTTCTCTTAGCATTTTTATTTTTTGGATTTGTTAATCTACTTTGCTGTTTTCTTTCACGCTTCTATTAGCATTTTATTGTCTTTAGAATTACTTCACACTCCTTATTGATCCATTTCTTACTGTTGATCCTTGCCCCTAGAATTAAGTTTTTATTGACAACTTGCTTTAGGTAAGTGTTACTTTTTTTATTAGTACTCATTCGGTTTCTGTGTGGTTCTTCTTGGGTAAATTGTGCTCTTGGTACTTTACACTTAATGTTCCCGGTTTCATATTTCTTTTTCTTCTGTTTTTAGCAGGTAATTGTGGTGTAACGTTTTGCACTTGAATTTAAAGTCTAAGGATACCTAAAAAGGATTTGAAATCTAATTCATCGCATTATCAAGCCTTTGCATCTAGCCACCGCGTCAAAAGAAGATAACGGAAGCTGGCCGCTGATGCGCAGACCGCATAAAACATCCGCAAGAGTGTTTTTCCCCACCCATGGAGTAGGTAGCCCCCAAGCGCCGATAAGAGGTCACGAAACGTATATAAAGCGAACACATGGCAGCTCCAAAAAAGAACTTGAGATCCTTTTCTCGATACCATCCTGTCTTTCCTGGTATGATCTTGCTTTACCCTGACAGCGTATCTGTCTAAGTAAAGTGAGATTAGGTATAAGGCCCTTAAGGAGCTGACAGCGTTTTTGCCAGCTTTTGGGAACATTTAGCTTCCCTGTAATCCGTATTACCCGACCGTCGTTAATTACAAGTTGAAACCGCGACCCCTGTAAGTTAATTTTTTTGTATCCCGAATAACCAGACCTCCGTTAATTGCAAGCCGAGATCGCGGCACCTGCAAGTTAATTTTTCTGTAATCAGCCGAACTAGACCGCCGTTGCTGTTTTGTACGTAATTGCTTGAATCCAGAGTGTAAATTTTAATTGTATTCAAGAAGGCTGCATTTCAACAAACTTAATTTTGTTGACATTAAAGCACTCCAAGGTTTTCTACCGCTGTAACCGCTTACCAGTAACCGACACCTGAAGATCACGAGATAAGGCACCCATCTGTAAAACCAGCTGTCCGCACCCCGGAAGCTGCCAAAGAGCTCGTAGGTGAAGGCATCCCAGTTCCAGTACTTCGCCATTTTAATAACGGAACTGCGAGGTCACCGTCGCATCGAAGATTCGAGCCTCGGACGCCGGCAAATTTCTCCGCTAGAACCTGGACACGTTCACGGATCCTCCGGCCGTGTATAAATAGCTCGCTGCTCACAGGTAACCTTTAGAAATGTTTTTAACCTGAAGAGTTTGCAGCGACCATTACTGTAAACAACTGGATATCACAACTGCTGCAAAAAACCTACAGACGCCTCCAGCAGAATAGAAGTGCGTGATCTTCTAGCGGGCGATCCGACCCAATTTGTCTCGACATCCAGGGACCCGACGTGCGTGGTAGAAGACCGTGACCAGCAAGCCTGTAGCACTCCCGTGCAACCGAGGTTGCAGCCCTACCCAGCAACTCAAACAACACCCTCGTTATTATTCCTGCATTTATGGTAATATAAACTTCAATTTAAGTGGTTAATGTACTCATTTAAACATACTATATTGGTTTTGAATGTTCTCCTGTGTTATCATTAATCTATCCTGTATTTTAGCTAAAGATTAATTCTCCGACTAAAGTTTACCGGAGATGATAACCTAGAGAGCCCTTCCCAGGGACTTTTCAAAATATCATAGTGGTACTAATTTAAAGGGAATCATAAAATGATATTAATAAAGGTCTGTTTTCTATAGCTGTTGAAGTCGTGTATGTAGGTAGTATCTGCTTCTTCAATAATGTGGGCTTCAAAATGTTACCTTGATAGAGCTTCTAACACATTTTTAAAACCATTGAGGCAGTTGTAATTTTCAAACATTAAACGAAATTTAGAACATACTTGGTAGCTTGGTGCAACCCGTTACTTGAATTTAAATTGTTTTTTTACAGAGTGAGTGGAAGAGTAGCATAAGTGGAACTCTTGCCTCTTGTTTTTTATTTATGTTTTACCTACTACTCTAGTAAATAAGCTGTAGGGGTTTTGAACTACGAAGTGTCACTGTCATGGAACCGGGCCCCTGAGGTCGACGCTATGTTAGGGTGAAGCTTGGGGCGACTGCGTGTGGGGGTGGAGGCAGAGGGTGGATTCAGTATTAGGGAGTATTCTCTTGGGAGGCGAGTCTAGACTCCTGGGGCAGTTTCCAGGATCCTGGAGTCGATGAATTGAAGTCGAGTGGTGCAGGAATTTAATAATAATTATTAGTTCACAAATCGTTAATAATAATAATAATAAAATGATGTAATATGTTTGGATATTAAATGTAAATGATCGAGCAATTATTGTAGTTTTTGGAGTACAGAGTTTTTATATGGAAGAGTTGGAACATGTAGGCGATTTTTTGTTGGATCCACAAACCATGGAGCACATGATTTTTGGCGATTCTAAACTGTAGCCGTACCTACTTCTTTCAAATCAAACAAATGAAATACATTTTTGCTAAGTCACATGGTCTTTGATTTGTGGATTCAATGGCTCATCTCTTAGTACATAAGTAGGATCTCTAGCTGAACTATGAACAGTTTAACAGAGCCAGTATCTACTGGTTCTGCAGTAGAAGCAATGATGTCACCATCTAGTGTTTAAACGCTGAAACGTGTAAGAGCAGATATAACAGCCCTTTGATGTAAATGTTGCGTTTCCTGAGAACGCTTAAAGTTGAAAGAATGATGTCCGGAAAAGGACAGTTTTGTTACTGCTACGCAGCTACGTCCAATAGCTTTAGTGCTGGAAATATTCTTTCTAACATTTGCCACATACATGTAAAATACGACCGTCTGCCCTTCAACCTATTTGGACTGGTAGTTCGGTTGTACACATTTGTGATGCTATTTCGGCTTGCAGAAAGTTTGCAGATATTCTACAACTTCTTTTTCTTATTGTATAACTGCCGCATCACATCCTACTACTATTACTAGGAGATATATAACTAACATATTTCGACCCATATTCGATCCTTCTCGTTGCAAGTATTATCACATACTAATAAAAATTAGGTGACTGCTCATAATTTAAGGTTGGCGTTTGGCTTATGGTGAAAGAATATGGACACATTGCTACATAAAAAACACGGGTCTAGGACATTTCGCCGTCGCCATTTCGCCGTCGCCGTTTCGCCGTCGCCGTTTCGCCGTCGCCATTTCGCCGTCTGCCATTTCGCCGTCGCCACTTCGCCGCCGACCACTTCGCCGTCGCCGTTTCGCCGTCGACCATTTCGCCGTCAACTTGAAAGCGGAACAAAGACCGTGCTGCCAAATAATTATACTTTAATTTATTTTTATACTTTAATGTAATGCAACCTTCACTTTATTTATTTGGACATTAATTTGTTTGCTTATAAACTATCATCTTTGTTAATTTAATAATATAACTTAATAATATACTAATTGTACTCCGTTGCCGGAAGAAAATGCATAATAAGTTTAATAATTTCTATTGTACTTAAACAGCAACTATACAGTAATATTTAAATTGTAAAGTGACATATATACAGGGTGGTTCAAATTTATTTCGGGAAACTTTAGGAATACACAGAACACTCCAAAATAAAGCGGAAAACGTTAATCAACTTATATCGAAAACGTATAATAAGCGAGATGTAAGACGTTGAAGTTGAGTTAAAAAATCTGGTGTGATACACTCACACAACTTCCTTTTACAGTGATCTTATAATTAGCAAAAAATTTGATTTTTAATTTTTAAGCATTTGTCAAAAATTTTAAAAAATCACAAATACTACAAAAACTGTACAAAATAGAGCGTTATAGTAGACGCAAAGATACTTCGGACAGAGCGAGCTTTAAAAGTTAAACCGCAAATGAGTTTACTATTGTTAGTCCGCTTAAGTCGTGCCAGGTATACGCAAAGGTGGGAATATTTCCAAGGTGGTATTTATTTCGTTTTGTAGTGAAGTTTCTACTTAATTTATATTTAATTATCTAATAATATTGAATGACAAAATTAATTTTACTAGGTAAATAAACACATTATGCGATTATGCCCTGATTGAGGAATAAATTATTTTTGCTCAAATGACATTCCTAGATAAGAGAAATCGACATTTAATGTTTCGTCGCGTCATATTGGCATTAAAGTATGTATTTACAACTACATCCCTTCCAGTAATTAGAATGAAAGATAAATTATATAAATCACTTGACTTGTCTTTACTTCCCAAATTTAATAATAACGTTGCTGTTATACTTTGACGCACGTTAATTATCATCTAGTATTTGTGTTGTGTTGTATTTTGTGGAATATGTGGAGACCATGGGATACTAATGAAATTGAGGATGAAGTTGAAGAAGTCGCTGCTCCATGTGATGAGTTAGAAGAAGTTGATGATGCGGGAGAGAAACCAAGCCAGCGATCAATGCATTTTTTATCCGACGATGCGAAAAACATAGTCTTGAATGTATACAACGCACTAATTTCTGAAGGAGAAAGCAATGTTGTGAGAAGAACTGCGTTTTTAACTAAAGTGCCAAAAAGTACGGTTTTTCAAATTGCGAAAAATCAAGCGCTGCCACGTAAACGGCGTTCTGATTATGGGTGTCACAAAATATTAACAAAGCCTAATGAACATGCAATACGCGGCGTAGTTTATGACATGTATAAAACTAATGTGGTGCCAACAATTAAAACTATTCATGATACGATCATTGGTGACATGGGTATAAATTGTTCAATGACGACATTAAGGACATCGCTAAAAAATATGGGATTTCGCTATAAGAAGATAGATAAAAGACAACAAATAATGGAATCTCCGCGGATTAGAAAATGGCGATGCGAATACTTACAACAGATAAAAAAGTTTCGGGAAGAACAGAGACCGATATTTTACTTGGATGAAACTTGGTATGACACACATGATGTGGTTCAAAAAGGATGGACAGATAATTCTCGGAAATGCCAATTAGACATTCCACCTTCAAGAGGAAAACGTATTATAATTTTACATGTAGGCTCTGAGATGGGATGGGTGAACGATGGTCTCCTATTACCTGCGAAAAATATAAGAGACTGTCGATTGGACTACCATGAAGACATGAATTCAGATGTGTTTGAGTCGTGGTTTTCAAATAAGCTGTTACCAAATTTGCCACCTAATAGTGTGATCGTTATGGACAACGCCAGTTATCACTCAAGGCTTGCTGAAAAAGTGCCAAATAGTAATTCTACTAAAGCAGAAATTACAGATTTTCTTTACAAGAACAACATGTATTTTCAAGAAACTTACAATAAGAATCAATTACTGGAAGTGTTGTCCATTAAGAAGTTCTCTAAAAAATATGTAGTAGACACCATAGCTACAGAACTAGGCCATAGAGTTTTAAGATTGCCACCATATCATTGTTGTATGAATCCTATAGAAATGATATGGGCAGAATTAAAAACACACATTCGAAAACGTAACCAATGCCCCAAGTTTAGTGAGAAAATGATAGAAATAATTAAAGAAGAAGTTAATAAAATTCATGTAAATAGCTGGAAAAACTGTGTTCGGCATGTGATTGGCATTGAAGACCAATTTTTAAATTTATTGATATTCCAGAATTAATTATTAATTTAAGAGACAGCGATAGTGACGATTGGCCATGTGATAGCGATAACGAAAATTAATTTATATATTGTACTCATAATTGTTGTTTTTTGTATATATCAATCAATAAACTGTAGTTATTTGTTGCATATACATATTTTCTATAATTTTTTGTCTTTCTTGATTGTATCTTTTTTTATTAACAATGTTGTTAAATAAAAATAATAAGTTTTTAAACACTAACAAACATTGCGTTTCCGTAGCCGCATTTCGATTTTAAGGATATGGATTTGCTTGTGAACTATTACAAAGGGATTGTCGTGTGTACAACATAATCCCACCTGCCATGCTCATTAACCTTTAAGTAGTAGCCTGAGGCGTCCGAAATATCTTTGCTCCAACTATAGTTGAAGAGATAAATTTTCTCTAAAAGTTTAAGCTGAATTCAAAAATGTAATAATATACCGGATGTGGGTGTTCTATTTCAAATAGGAGTTAATTAAAAAAATAAAAAAAAAATAAAAGAAACCCATTTCAGAAGTATTCAACTGGAAAATCACCTACCTCACATGAATACACAATAAAAATGTAAAGTTTGAAAAAAGAGCAGATCACTAAAATCATCATAACGGCCATACTACCATAATAGTTATTAAGGTACCAAGGGCATTATGAGTAAAATAAGAGCCCAAGATTGTTAGTGTACTAACCGAGGGCCTTTGGCCCGAGGTGTGTAAAACAACCGCGGGCTCTTAGCTCATAATGCCCGTGGTGCTTTCAAGGTTTTATGTCCTACCAATTTTCTTACCTAATTCATATTCATATTCAATTCATATAATTACTATGATATAGTATTTAAGATTGATCTAGTTAGCTGATCTAAGTTAGATTTGTGACATTAGCTGAGCTGTCATTAATTTTCATTGTGACAGTGGTGCATAATAAAGTTGTATCTATGGAAACAAATACTGTTAATTTTTCATAATAACCCTAGTGTTCTTATAAAGATAATAATTGCCCTGGAGCTTTATTTTGTATCTAAGATACCTTAAAATAGTGTCATTAATTTCAATTAATGTACTGGTAGGACATAAAGGGAATTTTCTAATCCAAATCATTATAATGACCACCATGTGCATGATAAAAGGATTAGCAAAAAGTAACAAGTATGCTCATTACCATCAACAACTAATCAGACGGTTTAATGCATATAAGAAGTGTAACTTTAATAACCTTTAACGTCTTCCTAATGGGAAATAAATGTGAATAATATTTTAAAGCTATTAAAGATTTCGAACATGTATCATTTAAAACATGTAAAACTTTGATTCCATGTTTTGCTTAGATATAGATAAGTGAAAAAGTGTTTTTTTAAGTCGGAAATGTAAAATAATCTACGGCGAAATGGCGACGGCGAAATGGCGACGGCAAAACGGCGACGGCGAAATGGCGACGGCGAAATGGCGACGGCGAAATGGCGACGGCGAAACGGCGACGGCGAAATGGCGACGGCGAAAGGGCGACGGCGAAACGTCCCATTCCGAAAAAACACATCTTGTTTAAATTAGTGTCGTCTTCAATTTTTATCTGTGTAATAAGCTTTTCATTTGTATTATTGAAATATTTGTGACAGCATTAGCAACACCGAATTGGTCTAGTGGCTAGGATGGATACTTGGCACTTGATTGGAGTTAAACTTGTTACCAGTTTTGTACAAGTCTTGTATTTTTTATATTTGCACCTGTCCACCTGCCAACACATTTATCGTCTGTGCACGCACATGGCGCCTGCTCAGAAAAGAAACAAACCCTTAGTTAAGTTGTATAGCTAAAGTAGAAACGTTTACATTGGAAAACTCTAGTTTGTCTATGTTTTTGAAGATAGTAGCACCCTGCAGCACAATAAAAAGAGAGGAACAATTGTGGGTTGTTCTTTATTTGCAACTCCAGCCTCAAGAATATCGCGCATGTTTAGATGCTATGGTTTTGCGATTACAAATTAGAGTATGCAGGAGAACGTTATCAAACCACATGCACTAACAAAAATCACAATAATTGCTCGAACGCTTAAATTTAATATCCGAACATATTGCATCATGGTATTATTATACTCGATTTGCCAGCGGCGCAGGTACTACTGTAATTATGGGGGGCAAGCAATTTTTTGAGTGTTTTAACATAACTAAGCTCGGCTGTTCCATAAACACTTTATTACAGTATTATTTAACGTTCATAAAGTGCCACTTTAGTTCAAGCAAAACGGCTGCCTGTCAATGTCCAACAGTTATTATAAAAATTAATGGCATTTTATTCAAATCAGTAAAGGAGATTATATTACCCGAAAACTTTACAAATAGTGATATTGATAACGCAGTTAACATAGAAGAACTACACTTCGAAACTATCAAATGTTTCAAAAGCAGCTTGAATTTTCTAATGTGTCAAATATAAATGTTATTATTGATAAAAGGAAATTTTCCGCGGTTCAGTCGAACGTAAAGCTCGTACATACTCAGACTTTATTTGATACGTCCTCTTTACCGCTACGCTAAGCTCACTTTGGCATAAAATATACTCGTCCAATAAACTCCTACACTATGTGCTTGATAAATAAAGAACTATAGTAGCTACAATTAAGCAAAAATCCGTTTTAGTCAAATATTGAATGGTTATAAAGATAGAAAACCTGAAAGGTATACTTTATATTTACTTTCTTTTACTTCCTAAAATATAGTAATCATGATTTTTGCGAACTCGAGATCTTTGCGGAAATATCCATTTTCGAGTCTTTTCGTCAAGAAAAACTGTTTTGTCAGTTAGTGAGTGTGTCGGCCTGTCTGTGTCATGTCTACAGTCCATATGGTTTAATTGATATGCCTCAAAACTGATATCTTTGTTTTCAATATAAATTTGGAGATCCCAGTCATTTTTGGTTAAAAGCGGCTAACCGGAAGTGGTACTTCACTCTTATGTTTTTGTGTTTGCCCAGAAAATTTTATAATTGATACAAATTAAATATTATAGAACAAGATGATATATTGTGTAATTATATACATCTTTTGTTCAAAAAGTTTATAAGAACTACAGTTTTTGGAAAAATTGCAAATTTAAAGTTTTAGAAAAACTTTCTCCAAAATGAATGGGAATTCAAATGTTATATTTTAGGTAATTATCTATAACTTTTGTCAAAAAAGTGCTTTATTAGTATAGTTTTTGAAAAATCCCAAAAATTACAAAGAGGTTAGGTTCCATGTTGATTGGTTGACACCGTAATTATTTGAAATTATAGTTCTGGTTATTATAAATTGGAATTTGGTCTTAGTGCAATACCTACCTAACTAGTTAAAGAAAATTATAAAATCACCTTTCAAGTTTATAATAACCAAAGCCACAATTAAAATGGTGAAATGTCAAACTGTCGACATGAAATCTAACCTCACCGCAAAAATAATAACCAGAAGTTTATGTACCAACATAATGCAGTCTAGTGACAATGCTTGCTGTCAATGGTTTCCCTAGCATTTCGCCATTTGTATTGCTATATGAAAGAAAAATAGACTATATCGAATCCTCCGCTGTCGACTTAAAAATAAAGACGTGTTTAACAAATTCTTCGTGATTTATTTCTGCACCACCTAGAATGGAACACCGAATCTCGTATAGATTAATATGAAAACCCTATGTATATATTTTTTAAAATCTCATTGGATACATCAGGGGGGCAAATTACATTATTTGCTTCTCCCTCAATATATTCTATAGAAGACAACCGCTCTCCTCCCCCTGGTTCCTGCGCCCCTGCGATTTGAGCGATTATATCATACTATTATTGATTTGGGGATTTAATAATTATTATTAATTCCTGCACCACTAGGTTTTAACCCATCGGCTCCAGGAGCCCAGACTCAGCTCCCAAAAGCATCCTCCCTGACACTGGATCCACCCCCTATCTCCCCCCTCCCCCCAGGCAGCCGCCCCAAGCTCCACCCTAATACTGCGTCGGCCTCAGGCTTCATGCACAGTGATAATTCCTGGCCCAGAACCCCTATAACTTATCTACTTACTACAGTTGTGGGAGATAGTTAGCCAAAACGTTTATTGAAGTATAAAAATATGTTGTTGTTCCTTATGGTCCAAAAGTCCCACATATATAAGTTGATAAATTATTTGACGTTTCGCCACTTTAGATGGCTTCATCAGAAATGATTAAGAGGCGTTATAACTAAAATACAAGGGTTAAAAATGAGATTAAGTGAATACACAAAAATTTTTCAAGGCTTACCAAAATGGCTTCCAGGAAAGTTTATAATAATTAATAACAACTTTTGCAAGTGACTAAATAAGCCACATTGCAAGTATACGGTGTCAAAAAGATAAAATGATGAAAATTGTAAACAATCATTATTGATTGAGGTTAAACATTAACTATAAATTAGTCAATGTAATTAAATAAATAAACGTTTTATAAAGTGAAAGACATCTTGTTTTGATGAAACAAGCTGCGAAAATAAAGAAAAGTGCAAGATGTCAAAAGTATGAGTACGCATATTTAACTTAAGGTCAGGTCCGTATTTCGAAAAAATTGATGAGACGAAGTTATTAAAATAAAATTTTAGGGGCAACTATAAAATTGGAAAGAAAAATTCGAACAGTTTTACTCAAATAAATATATATCTCTCTCTCTCTCTTCTTCAGACTTTGTTGGTCCAATATTGGACATAGTCCTCCCCGATTCGGTTCCATTCTTCTTTCTGATTTGTCAGTCTGATCCACTTTTAATTTGTGTTGTTCCCTTACTTAATCTTGATCGCAAGACTTTTAAACTTTTATTGTTTTCAATTATTTCTTCTGTTATTTTTTCTCTGTAATCGAATAGGTCATTTCTTATTTTCTTTCTCACTAATTTATTAAGTTCCGCTACTCGACTGTGTCCCATTGTCCTTTCACTCGCATTTCTCTTCTTTTGTTTATTAGCTTCTTAGTATTTGTGCTTAATTTTTCTTCTTTTGAACTCCTTCCGTTAGTGATATTTGAGGATGCCTGAGATTTTACAGTTAATATTATTTTATTTAGTTCCTCTATATGGCTAATACTAGTCCGTTTTGCGTTATTTTGTATACTCTCGAGATGCTTCTTTACTTCTTGTTCATACTGTTCACTATTTGCCTTAATTGTTGGTTTTTTCAGTGTTTTCTTTATTAGTTTTAATCTTTCCAGTTTCGTGTTTACGTTAATTTTTGCACGAACTAGTCTGTGGTCATAAATATATGCTGAATAGTAATGATGGAGTTATTTAAATAAATTATGGTAAATGGTGCTTAGATTTTCAATGTCTGTTTTATAATTGATAGCATTTGGGCTTTTGTAAATTTCGATCATTTCTAAGCACTTTATTTTATGCGTGTTAGCCTCTTTATGTAAAATTTTAGGTGTGAAAAATTGAAGTTATGGAAAGTTTCTATAGTGTGATCTGTGAGTGCAGTTTTATTGGACGGTGAAATTAAGTTTTTTTTAATTGAGTATTTATGTTGGTATATTCGATTTTTCAATAGTTGTTTTGTTTCGCCTATGTAAGTAGAAATACAATTATTACAGTAAATTTGATAAACTAAGTCAGATTGCATGTTGATAGGTGTTTTGTCTTTGAGGTTTGTGTATATATGCTTTACTGTTGTATTGTAATTTTTATAAGCTGTATTGATGTTATATTTCTTTAATTCTCTTTCTATTTTTTCCGAAATGTTAGGTATGTAAGGTATTGATATATATTTGTTTTGAGATACCGAGTTAGGAATATTAAAATCAGAACCCCAACAGTTAGGTTGTAAGTTACAAGAAGTATTTAGTTTGTTTTTTATTTTTTGTAATCGATATTTAATTTGTTTATTTATGAATTTAAGTGGGTAATTGTTATTTATAAGGATGTTAGTTATTAATTTTAAATTTTGTTTCTGAAATTGTTTAGACGAAAGTTTAATTGTTCGGTCTACTAAACTGTTTATGACACTTTTTTTGTATTTTAAATTAGTTATGAAATTGAAATTTAGATATCTATTTGATTTTATATTTTTTCTATACCAATTGGTAAGTATTTTTCCGTTGGATTGTCTGTATAAAGTTAGATCTAAGAAATTTATGGAATGTTTTGAATTTTCATTTTCAATAGTGAATTTAAGTCGAGGATGTATATTATTAAATGTGTTTAGAAAAGTTAATTTATTAATTAGATCTGTTGCCATGATTATGTCATCGACATATCTTTGATAAAGGGAAAAGTTAGGATTCTGTTTCAATACTTCAGTCTCAATATCTTCTAAAACAAGATTGGCAATTTTGGATGATATAAGTGAACCCATAGCACATCCAAAAGTTTGTGAATAGATTTCATTTTTAAAAGAGAAATAAGTGGTTTTTAGTACGAAATCGACAGCATTAATGAATTCATCCATAGGTATTTTAGTATGTTCTTTAATTTTTTGGCAGTTATTTCTTATTGTTTGTATTGCTAGATCTATAGGTATATTAGTGTATAGTGACACTACATCTAGTGAGAATAAAGTGTGGTTATTATTTAAAGTTGTATTGTCAATTTTGTTTTTAAATTCCCAAGAGTCTTGGACACTAAATTTATTATTTGTCGTTATTTTAGTTAATATTCCAGATAAGATTGGACGTAATGGTATGCCTTCTTTATGTAATTTTGGTAGTCCATATAGTTTAGGTGGATTTCGGTTGCGAGTGATAATTTTTTTATATGTAAATTTGTCTATGTAATTATGTTCGAGTAAGTGTTTTGCAATTTCGTTATTTTTTTTTGGGTGGTAATAAACATTCGATATTTTAATGCATTTTGCAAGCTAAAAAAATACTAAATGCTGATAAAAAATTAAAAATGCACGTTAACTTAATTGGAAATGCTTTTTATTTTAACAAAACCAACAATAAAAAATATATCATTTGCACGGTAAGTTCTGCTCGCTATTCTAATTAAATATGTACCTTAAAAAACCAAATACTCGATAGCTGAAGTTTACTATTAATTGAAATTTTGTCATCATATTGTATTAATAAACTCTCGATAATTTAATGCGTTTCAAGGGTTCGATTTGCTCGCCAAGTGCAGCCTAAACTAGAAAAACTGAATGGACGTGTGTGCGTATCAGTGCATGTTATTTGAAGAAAGTGAGAGTGATGTATTTGAGAAGCATGCGCCAAAGAAAAGAAGGAAGAAGATAGATAAGGAATAGAAAAGAAAACAAGTGTGCAATAGTAAAGAACGTCAAATTCGGTTCAAATTCCATAAGTCCTGGTGAATTAGAAAAAAATTGCATCGATCATTCTCAGGTACCAGATGGCGAAGATAATGAGGCTTTCATACTATCTCAGATAGAATACAGGAATCTTTCTCTTTTTCGGTTTTTTATGTCTACCAAAAATTTATTTTTGATTATGCTATACTTGTATGTTATGTTATGTTATTACCTTGGAACTATATTATTACTTTTTTCTTCTTTTTTTGAATATCTACTTGAATTAATGATCAGAGTTTACTTTTTGGAAGAGTTGTTTCGTTGTTTATGTGTTACCTATCAGAATTTATTACCTTTTTTTTAAATACCTGTGTTGTATTTTATCAAGTTATGTACTTTTTGAATAAAAATATTCTTTCTGAGTATTAAAGTTTAGCTAGATAAAATAATCATTGTCTTTAATTAAAGGTAAACAAAAAAAGCCCAGCAAAGAAAAGCAAGTAAACTTCATACCGAGCATTGATTGTAATTATTGTACGTACGTTTTGTCTATTATTATTTGCCCAAAGATTTGTATTTTGTATCGTGCATCTTTATTTTGTATAGAGCATTTTTTATGTTTATCGAATGTTTATTATTTTAATAGGTATTTGAATTTTTTACAGGGCGTTCGTTATCATTGTAGGGCATCTAGTATTTTTATGGAACATTTATTTTCTTAGGATGCATATCAATTTTATACCGAGCACTCAATGCACTTATCGAGCGCTTAGTATTTTTCTCGAACATTTATTTTCTAATCATGCATTTGGACAAAATATCGGGAAAATATGACCTGCAGTAGGAATAAAATACCGAGCATTTAATTTGTTCCCATTTTTTTTTGTATTGATGGTGTTATATCTTTAGTTTCTTTTTTATAAGTGTTGGTGTCATTTAATAAATTATAGATTTTTTTTGGGTTTTGTCAGCAGTAGTTATAATCAAATCTTGGTTGTTTTTTAAGAAAGTTTTAGTTTCTGCAGTTAATTCATTGTTATATTTTTGTTGTTCAAAAGTTAATTTCAAATGATTATTATTTTTATGGTTAGTTAGAATATTGCAAATGTTTGCTCGTAGTGAGTTTTGATTTTGTATTGTTAAATTTGTAATTCTTTTATATTTTCGTATGGTGGTTTGTCATTAGGAAAATAATTAAATTTAGGTCCTAGTTTTAAGACATCGTTGATGTTTTGTGGAATTTTAGTATTTGTTAAATTTATTACAAAAGTATTAGGATTAAGGTGTTGTGGTACATCAGTGTATGTTGGGTTTTATATATTTTCTGTTTTATATGTGAGATGTTTGATTTTTTTATCTAAGTTGTTACGAAGTTTTCTTTTCAATCTCAAGTTATAATTAGTTTTGGATGTTAAAAAAGATATAAACAATTGGTTTTGATTGATATGGATAAAATTATCTTGCATTTTTCTTAGTTTTTGCTTTAAGAAATTTAAATGACAAAGCGTCTTTTAAGAGCAGTTTGATAACAGTCATTAATGATTGTTTTTGTTTATCTAAAAACTGCTGTTTAAATTTAAAATTAAAGAAAGTAATATGTTTGTTTCTAGGTTGTAGAAATTTAGGGATTACAAAATTTTTAATGCAGGCCTTGAGAAAATAAATGCGTTCACTAACTAGTCCAGTCAATCTGTCATCAAAAGGGGGTGTTACCTTGCATCAAATCGGGTAGTTCTGATTTTTTTATATGTTTTATATGGTTGATGCCTAATGATGAATATAAGTTTTCGACCTCGGCCGAGTGCCGGAAGTACTTCAAATATCCAAAAAAAGCCGAAATTTTTGACCTTGTTTCGCGTTTCGTCAATTTTAACCTCGAAGAACTGGTTTTTCAGTAAAAATGTTTATATATAGTATTAAAGTAGAGAAAATTTGAAACAATTTAAGATTAAAGCGGTTTTATTAGACATAATAGTTTTCAAGATACAGCTTTTCAAAGTTTTAGACATTTTTCACATTTTACCATTTATATCGAATTTAGCCTTTTCTACTACAGAACTAATGGTATCTAGTGTTAAACTAGATTGAAGTACATCCGTACCTACATTTCTGTGAAATTATATTATGTAGGTACATCTACAGCAAAACAAATGGAAACTTTGGCACGAATTTAGTAATGGATTTTATTTAATTATTATTACGATCTTGAAGTCATAGTGACTTAAAATATTGTTAGAAAAGAATGGACAGTACCTTAAAACCAAGATAGCTATTATTTGCTAATTAGAAAAGACAGGCAATGGAATGGGAATAGTGTACCTTCAGAACATATGCAATGAAGTTGAAATGTACTGCAACCTTACCTCTGAAACAAGTGAGCAACATGCTGATATGCGACCTTCTCGTATTACGAGAGATGATAGAGATACAGCGAAGTTCAGCCACTGGTTATCTCAACACCCTCCATTTCCTGAAACGGAATTGATCATGTCAATAAGCAGTGGACTTGTAGGAGGTGAAAGTGTACACTAACTGCCACATGGCTCTACAGATTGGAAGGGAAGGGATTTCGAAAGTTGTTGGCGAAAACTTCGAACATGTGAAATTCAAATGCAAAAATAAGGTGGTGTCGCTTTCTTGTGCTGTCAATTCTGGTACTGTTGGTGATAGGAAGGTGACTATCAATCCTGGCACACTGTTCCACAGGTTGTGCATTTTGAAACAGACAGATGAAAATTTGAAAGAATTTTTCGCTTACGAACTTTCACCTATTCCTATATCATTATTCAATGAAGAGGGAATGCGGAAGGGCACTAAGTCTTCTATGTACTCGGCCTTTACACTTACAGAAGTGGATGAGATCCGAGGAACAACCAAATTTGTGGTAGTGGACGGTGGACATTTGCTTCAAAAAGTTGTGTGGCCTCGCAGTGCCTCTTTTGGTTCGATAGATGCAAGGTACATGCAATATTTGGAAACACACTAGGGCTCACACGTAGCAGTAATTTTCAACGGCTATCCATCAGATACTGCAGAAAGAAACACTAAGAGCTATGAACGTATTCGCCGAGCTAAGCCATTCTCATCCCCTGATGTCATATTCGAGGAAACAACTATTGCTCAAGTCTCACAAGATAAATTTTTAGCAAATGAAAGAAACAAAACTCGTTAAATTCACTTTCTAAAGACACGCCTGGAAAAAGCTAAAGTGCAAGTGCAACAGGCAGTCGAAGATGCCGATACACTTATTGTGACCACTGCCATTTCTATGGCCTCTCTATATGGCATTGTTATAATTGCTGGTGAAGACATAGATCTGCTAGTTCTCCTTACAGGATTGGCAAAATGTGGGCCTAACATATTTTTTCAAAAATGTAGAGAGGAAAAACTCCAGATGTTTTATATTCTACAACTTCCTTGAAGTGTGCGCCATCGGTTGAACTGATACTTTTTCTTCATGCGTTTAGTGGCTGCGATACCACAACGGTAATTTTTGGCTATGGAAAGAATACATTTCTAACGCTAATCCAAAAGCAACCAGACCTTGCTAAGAAAGCTGCTGTTTTCCTTAAATCTGGCGTCACCCCTGAGCAGGTAGCTGAAGCAGGAGAGAGCTTCATTGTTGCCCTATACGGAGGCAGTTCAAGTCAAAACCTCAGTGACATACGCTTTCAGCTGTTTGAGTGGGCTGCAGCAAAAATCAATTTCAACCTTGCCAGAGTACCTCCAACTCGAGATGCTGCACGACTTCACTCCCTGCGGTCCTACCACCAGGTAAATATATACATTTTTCAATTTCATTTCCTGTTAATTTCTCATATAACATAATTTATCAGATTTATCTGTATTCTATATTTATTGTGTTATTAATTTATTTATGGATTTACCTCTATGATTTTTACTTAATTTGTATGTTTTTTCAGGTACAGAAGTGGTTGGGTATTGACAAGAATCCCCTCGAGTGGGGGTGGGTAGGCACCCCCCTAGGTCTCACTCCACAAAAGATGGAAAATGATGCATCCCCTCCATCCCTCTTGCAATTAATATCCTGTAGCTGCAAAAAGGGTTGCAACAATGCATGTGGGTTTAGAAAAGCTGGCTTGAAAAGTTCACCAGTGTGGAAGAATTGCAGCGGATAGTCATGTAAAAATGTGCCAGAATTAAGTCTTGATAATGACATTGATTCCCCAGACTTCGACCCTTCATTACCTGATGATGATGAATTAGATGATGTCCCTTGGACGGAACCTGATGGTGAAAAAGATGATGATAAAGAGGAAACGGCGAATAAAGAGGAGAAAGACAGTGACAGTGAAATGGAGGACACTACCGGGGCCATCAAAAAGACAGAAAACAGTTTTATATTTCGTAACCAAAAGTTTCATGTTAAATCATTAATTGTAAAAATGTGAAAGATTTGTGAAATTTTCAAGGCTGTATCTGGAAAACTCTTAGATCTACAGAAACCGTTCTGGTCTTAAATTGTTTAGAATTTCCTCTATTTTAACACAGTGTATAACCACTTTCGCTGAAAAGCTAGTGCTTCAAGATGAAAATCGACAAAAACCTTATTTCGGTCGAAAATTTCGCGGTTTTTTGGTTATTTTAGGTACTTCCGGCACTCGGCCGAGGTCGAAAACTTAGATTCATCATTAGGCCTCTACCATATAAAACATATAAAAAAATCAGAACTACCCGATTTGATGCAAGGTAAAATGTACAGATTGACTGGACTAAACCTTTACATATTTATAATTTATGTTGCTGAATTCCCGAAATAAGGCTTCATAGTGGGCTCCTAGGGTGGTGTCTTTTGACACCGTATACTTGCAATGTGGCTTATTTAGTCACTTGCAAAAGTTGTTACTAATTATTATAAACTTTCCTGGAAGCCGTTTTGGTAAGCCTTGAAAATTTTTTGTGTATTCACTTAATCTAATTTTTAACCCTTGTATTTTAGTTATAACGCCTCTTAATCATTTCTGATGAAGCCATCTAAAGTGGCGAAACGTCAAATAATTTATCAACTTATATATGTGTGACTTTTGGACCATAAGGAACAACAACATATTTGTATACTTACTTCAATAAACGTTTTGGCTAACTATCTCCCACAACTGTATTATTCATCGATTCAGCCAAATTTCTTTTACCTATTATTATCTACTTACTCTAAATCTACGTAGTTACACCATTGCAGAACTCTACGATTCTACCTTACAAGTAATGTGTGTCCCAGATCCTAATGGCAATTTTCGTAGATCCCCATTTAATCTACTAACCTTGTTCTAAAAATATATCATGTTGTGGAAACCCCAAACGTTGGTTAGTTTTGGCTTCTCTCAATATGAGCGAGCAATATTCTCGAGTGATTTCGCTTACATCCTTTTCGTTTATTAAGCAACGAAGCTGCCGTAAAATCTGAAGGTACAGTAACCTAGACAAGGAAAATAACCGGCTGTAGTCTTATCTGTTTTAATATAAAAAGCACAAATGTGATTTGTCTACCTGTTTGCACGTGTTATGGAATGTTAACATTTCATAGCTACCTGTGTGTTAAAACATATCCCGTGTCGATTCTATCGCCAAACATCAGCATGGTACATCGGGGTCCCACAGAACATGTATTGGGGTGGGAATGCTGTACAGAAATTTTCAAAATTTCGGCCAAGCATTCGTCTGAAGATACGCCTTCGTAACTAGCTGTTCTATTTCTTAATATATCGTCAACATCCCAGGATTCGTAGACACCTAAATCGTCTAGATAACCATTTAAGAACTCAGCGCTGCTTTTCCAAAACCCAGGATTTAATAGGAACTTCTGAACTAAAAGTGCAATTGATTTGAAAGACTATATGCAACAGATTATTTGACATTTTGTTAAAATAATAATACCTAGAATGACATTTTAGATTATAGATTAGCTATGCTAAATTTGGAATAAATGATACACTCTTCAGGTAAATGTAAAATAAAAATTTAAAACTTATACATTTTATTTGCAAATGGTGAATGTTAGTAATAATAATAAAATCAAAAGTGATCTTACATAAGATGCTTTTCTCTGAATCCTTTGGGAGGTGGTGCATAATCTTCTGCAATACGTAGCGACCTTTATCTATAATTATTTGTAATTTCTCTGCAAATTCTTTGTTATCTACCATTGTTAAAGTAGTTAGTAGTTCAGCTATAATGCAAACATTTATTACTGCACGCCCACACTTTCTTTATGGTATTGTGAACCTTCAGTTAGCACTATTCCTAATGCCCCATCGATGTTTATATCGTAGGAAAATCTATTTAAAAAGTTTAAAACTTTGTTAAGGGACGCCATTAATGCTTTGACTTCTTCTATATGGAATAAATTGGTCACTGCATGTGTATTGTTTGCATTTACCTCAATTTGCATGGCAAATAGTATAACGAAAAGTGGTGCAATCATAATTGAGACTTTGTTATTCATACTTAATAACAAAAATGTGCAGTTACTGGTCAAACTGACAATAGTAAACGCAGAAGGTTTTATGGTTTATATGTATAAGTGCCTAAATATGATAACGTTGATAACGGAAATAATGCAATATGATAGGAGGTAGCTTATTAAAAATCAAACATCTGGTTTATTATATTTGAAGCAATTGATCTGATTTTTGACGTCATTCTAATGGAAATTATATTTTTAATATTTATGTAGATACTGCAGTATGACTGCATGTGACCTAGTATAGATTGCTAGGTTACAAATATATGTTTTGATAAATAAACCGACGCGACGTAAAATAACACTTCGAACACCGATCTTCGAAAAATATACTTCAACCTGCGACCAATTCTAACGTGAGTGATATTTCAGACTGATCGTTCCCGACTCCCTGAATATTCCCTGCCCCTGCACCGTATCCTGAGCCTATTCGACGATTCCTGTCTTTACCCATACAACTGGCACTTGGTAGCCTTGAATCACCTGAATTTCTTCTGTCAACCCTACGCGAACCGTTGGATATACGTGTCCGTCTGCTTTGCCGATTACAACCGAAACCACCAGTGCTTAAGACGGGGACCGCTGCACTTTTTCCCTGTAAGATGGCAGCACCATAGAAACAACACGGTATTTTTAAAATCTGTTAGACGTCGTTCACAATTAAAATTAACCAATTATTTTCATATATATTGTTAGAAAACAACAGGCTGAAGGGTGTGATCAAATTTCACCTGGATGCGGATGGAAATATTAAATAAATAAAATATAAATATTTGAATTTCTTTTTGGTCCAAACTTGACATGTTAATAGCTTATTCCCTAGATAATGTTATTATAAAACTAATTGTTGAATATAAACCACATTGCTAGACAAATAAACCTAAACGACTCGTTTGATTGCCGCAAAACTCGGCTCACCGCCTCGTTTTTGGCAATCAAACTCGTGTCGTGAAGATGCTCATATTCAAACTTGTGTCGTTAATATCTATAACATACCATTAATGGGAAATAATAAGAGACTTTATAGTCGCATTATAACGCAGAGAAAATAACAAAAACAGAGAGTATCTATTATTAAACTACATTATTTTCAATACATCGTCGTTTTCGTCCTCTCTATTGAACAAAAATAGTAATTAATAATATGTACATAAAAATGCTTCAAATTTTAGCATAAGCTATGAATTCTAAAAAAAAGATGCTCATTCTATTTATGGTAGTATCTGATAATAATACTTTCTAGATTACAAGAGTTTTTTAAAACTAAAACGTAAGAAAAAATATAAAAACGTAAGATTCACGTGAAAAAAGAGTTTTTTTTTAAGAAAAACATAATAAAAGATTTAAAAAACATACGATCCATATAAAAATTAGTTTTTTAAAACTAAAACGTAAAACATTAAAAAAAATGAAAGATCCATATGAAAAAAACGTTTTTTAAACTAAAATGTATGAAGAGATTTAAAAAACAAAAGGTGAACATAAAAAGCGTGTTTTAAGGAAAACCTAAGAATGAGTTTTTTTACAAGGAAAACGTAAGAAAGATTTAAAAAAACATAAGATCCATATGAAAAGAGGGTTTTTAAAACTTAAACGTAAGAAAAGATTTAAAAAGGTTAATATGAAAAACGAGTTTTTTTAAAGAAAAACCTAAGAATGACTTTTTTTACAAGAAAACGTAAGAAAAGACATGAACAAGTGAAAGATTGATATTAAAAGTATTTAAGCAAAGAATTAAAATAAAGATAAATATAAAAAGCGATGGACTTGTACGTAAGAAGTACTGTATTAAGAAGAAAATAGAAAGGGTTTTAAGTTAAAAAGAAAAAATAAGTAGGGAACGAACAACGGATCCGAAAAACAGAAGCACATCAGATATTCGACCGAACAGTTCAATTCAAGAGAGAGAGAGCACTAGGCGCGGGTTAGAGGCAGTAAAAACGAACACGAGATTTGCGTGCGCGAGCGACAGAGAAAGAAATGCTCCTACGAGCGTTAGGTAGGTAGCGAGTTCGAAGCCGGTTCAAGGCAATTTTTTTAAAAATCCTTCAAAGTGCGTATGCACATACATAACCCGTGTCATCTCGAAAACTGAAATTGGGCGTCGCAGAAGCAAGGGAAACATGCACTTCAAACAATTTTCGAGATCCAGCGGACCACCGGCCGAAGTCCGAGAATAGCGAAAGATGCGAGCGCAGCATGAAACAAGAAACCAGCAAACACGCGGGGGCGGCTACAATGCGATAAGATAACAGCCATTCCGCGACACATCAGTTCTTGGAAATGCACGCAGTAGCAGCCTCTGTCTAAACTTTAGTGCCCTCTCTTTGTTAGAAGCGTGAACGATACATCTGCTACCCAAATTAATTTATTAGAGGCATTTCTTATACTACCGCCCTCTTGTGCTGTTATTCCGTAATTCGTGTTGAAATTAAAATTACAATCGAATCCCCACTACTACGGTCCCGCTCTTAATAATGCTGTAGGAGCTTGCGGTTTGAACAACAATTCTTGCGCTTTGCCTACTATGCTATCAATTAGTAATCCTTCTACCAGTAATATATCAAGTAGTAATGCTTTATCGCAAAACATGCTTCTCAATATTCCTGATAGTATACCTAGTGCATATCGCGCTTGTTTGAGCGAATATCTGTCATTGTTAAATGTGTTTGATGTGAACGCCTATTAAACAATCTGTAGTTCATCGTATCGAAACTGTAGGACCACCGAGGTTTGCAAAATGTCGTAGATTAAATCCTAATCAATTGCTGTTTCTTGAAGGTCACCTGAAGGAGCTGTTGGACGCTGGGATAATTGAACGATCCAGCAGTCCCTGGGCGTCTGCAATACATATGGTGGCCAAAGCAGACGGTTCGTACCGTGTGTGCGACTACAGACCACTAAACGCTGTAACAATAAGAGACATGTTCCCTGTGCCGTTCATACAAGACTTCACCTACCGGATTGCTGGGGCAACCATATTCACGAAGTTGGGCCTGAAAAAGGCCTATTTTTAAGTACCAATAGCACCGCAGGATATGGATAAGACGTCCATAATAACTCCTCTTGGAGCTTTTCGCTATAGGCGACTCAATTTTGGATTATCGAACGCACAGAGTAGCTGGTGTAAATTAATGCATCAACTATTCACAGGGATGTCTTCTTTTGCATTTTACTACTTAGACGATATATTAGTATTTAGTGGGACTGTTAAACAGCATTTAGAACATATTAGACAAGTTTTTTTCCAAATTAAATGAACACGGTTGACTTTTAAATATAAATAAATGTAAATTTGGCCAGCCCAACCTTGATTTTCTGGGATATAACGTTTCCTCAGAAGGAATAACACCCCAGAATTCAAAAGTTGACGCAATTAAGGAATTCGCTGTGCCCTCAACATAGAAGCAGCTACGTTACTTTATAGGAATGATAACATATTATCATAGATTCATTCCAAAGTGTGCTGAAATTCTGGCACCACTTCATGCCTTAGTTATTCCGGGAAAAAGCAGCAATAAAGCTGTTTGCTTTGATAGTTGTCATATTAGGGCTTTTGAAGCAGCTAAAAACGCTTTAATTAAAGCTACACTGCTTGTGCACCCGGTAGGAAACGTTCCTATTAGCATTTGGTCAGATTCTTCGTCTGTAGCAATTGCTGGGGTACTTCAGCAGCTACAAGATGGTATGTGGAAACCTTTAGCCTTCTGCTCAAGGAAACTCACCTCAGCAGAATGCAGATATAGCCTATTTTCCCGAGAATTATTAGCAATTTACTTTTCTCTTAGAAATTCCGTTATTATGTTGAGGGTAAACAGTTTTCTATGATATACGACCATCGCCCACTCACAGCAGCAATAACCAAATCATCTGGTGATCATCTTTCGCGCGATTTTGTATGTTGCAATATATTTCGCAGTTTTGTAGCGATATTCGATACGTCAAAGGCTGTGAAAATGTTACAGCAGATGCTTTGACACGTGTTTCGGTGTTTCATTAATTAATTTACCTAATATTGTTGATTACGAGGAACTGGCTTTATCTCAAGAGTCAGATCCAGAATTGCAAGGATTGTTGAGGAAATCGAATTTTTCTTTTACAAAAACTAAAACTTCAAAGGCACACCGATTTGGATCGACAAATCTACTAATGTCGCCAGACCATACATACCTGAAAAGTTCCGATATCGTATTTTCAAATCAATTCACGGGACAGCTCATCCTGGCATTAGAGCCTCCACTTTTTGCATTTGAAGAGCCTGACAAGCGTTTTAAACATGTTCACTTAGATATTGTCCATTTGCCGAAATGCGGTCAGTATAAATATATTCTGTCCATAATTGACCGTTTTTCTAGGTGGCCCGAAGCAATTCCTCTCCCTTATATTACCGTAGAAGAGGTTATCACTGCATTTGTGAACAATTGGATATCACGTTACGGAATTCCAATGATTTTAACAAATGATAACGCCCAAATATTTTTCTCAAGAGTTGGCAAAGTTTTATTTCAACGCTTGGTATCCAAAATGTTTGAAGCAGTATATATCACCCAATTAGTCAGGGAATCGTAGAAAGGTTTAATAAAACCCTTAAACAAGCTATTTCTACTACAGGTGCGTCTTCATGGGTAAATAACCTGCCCTGGATTTTATTGACTTTAGGTCAACCGTAAAATCAGGTCTTGAAGTTTCCCCTGCTGAAATTTCGTTTAATTCAGTTCTTCGACTTCCTAATGATTTCTTTGAAGAAGAACCCCTTCCGTCGTTGTCAAATTTATCACCTTTTTACTTTTTCACAAAGAATTATCCGAACTCAAAATGCTATATCAACAAAGATTTGGCAAATTGTACACATGTGTTCTTGCGGAACAGCACGCAAACAAAGGGTCTTAACCTACATATCTGGCCCTTTTAAAGTAATTAAAAGGACCATAAGTACTTGTTTTGCAGGGTGTTAAGGGTACTGTAAGCTTTGTTCGACTTAAGCCTGCTTACAGTAGTATGTAATGCAATGCTATTGCTTGCAAGGTACTTTTTTAGTTCATTTGAGGTAGACCATGTTGTAAGTTTCCGCTGCTCGCTCTGCTCTCTGATTTCAGAATTCTGCAAGACACATTCGCTTGCAGACAACAATCAAAGCAACAGCTACAAGATTGCAGCTCGAAAAAAACCGTTGCTGCTACCTGTGTTGTGCAATTTATATTGTTATATTTTAGTTGTTTGTTGTATTTAATGTTGACTGTTATTGTTATTGTTCTTGTTGAAAAGATAGAAGTTTTTTTGCAGCTAGGGATAACTATTTACTGATTTATAGTTCTCCATAGCTTTTTCTTCTCAAAAAAATAAAAAAATAAAAAATAATAACCCCAGATAACTAAATAAAATATTTGGGGGGGGGGGGGAGTTATGCAGTATGACTGCATGTGACCTAGTATAGATTGCTAGGTTACACATATATGTTTTGATAAATAAACAAATGTTTGAAACTGAAACCTCGTGTTTTATTTCTCTGAATACAATTCTAATATTAATGCAGTTAGTTAAGCCTATCTCACCACTAACTTTGCAGTACTATGCACTACCTCAGTAATATATACAGGCGGGTTTTTTCCATTTCAGTAGCAAATTTATCATTGTATGTAACTTTTGTATAAACAACGGAAATAAAATAAAAGTTTAAAGAAAGAAACCAGACAATCTTGCTCTGTGTGTATTAACTAAACATTTCTAAGAAATAGTAATTTAATTACACACGAGGGCTAGTGGTTTAATGAAAAGTGATTTAGTTTTACATATGACAACAGACAAGAGAAAAAAACCTAGATTTATTCTTTCTATAAAAAACGGCACTAACATATGACGTCTTGCACAGGACACACATTTTTTAGTGTTCTATCTGTTAATATGCCACAGTAAGAAAGGGTATACTGAAAAAAAACCACATTGTTCTTTGATTTGTGATTCTTGCAGTGAATGCCCCCACTTCATCGATCGAAATTCGACATTTGACCCTGCTGATGACGATTTAAGAGAAGCAAAATGGCGTGAAGAAAAACGTTCAGCACGGCTTTTAATTGGACCAAAGACGCAAGAAATTGGTTTTCTTCGTGGCAGCCAGCAGAGCAGAATTGGACAAATAAAAGGTTTTCCATTAAAAGGTATAATATTAAATGAATAAAAAACATCTGGTTTGCTAAAAAAAGTATAGTCTGTTTTTTGCTTTATGATTCAGAGTAGGCGTTGCATTTATATTATTTTAGCAGTGTACAACAGTTTAGTTACAAAATATACCTAACATCAAACTCAAGGTCCCCGAGATTGTCACGTGGACACTTCAATAACGTTTAATAAAATGCCACGAAAAGGCAGTATTAATAGTAAAACTAAAGTGGCTATAAAACGCTGTTTTACTAATATAAAAGATATCAATGGTAAATTAAGTAAAACAGCCATCATTGGAAGCGTTGATCAAATCTTTGATGTACCTAAGTATTAATAATTAAACCATTATAAAATTTCTTACAATTTGTTATTATGCTAGATTTTGAATGCAATGCTGTTTAATATTCTATGGGCCGGTTGCAGAAAGCAATGTTAAGTCTGGTGTTAGCTAACGCGACGTCAAAGTGAACAAAAACGAATCAAATCTCAAATGCTTATGGTAACTAATACATTAGTAAACAAAATTTGATGCGATTTTGTTCCCTTTGACGCGATGTTAGCTAACACCAGACTTAACATTGCTTTCTGCAACCGGCCCTAAATGAAGCAAAATCACAATCCTAGCAACAACCTAATGACAATATGAAAAAGGAAAAAGAATGTTTAACTTGGGAGGACTATAGTTTCAGAGAGGATATTAAGAAACTTTGGATTTTTTACTATGGTTAATTTATTGCAATGTTCAAGAGAGGAACTAAATTATATCAGGACTGGTTCAAATTATACTACACATTAAAAATATGGGATATAAATACAAATGTGAATGGAAGAAAATTGGTTTGTGAGAAGAATCATTTAATTTCGGCGAAGATTACTTCTTTAAAGAAATATTTAGAATTTCGAATTCTAGTGAAAAATGTATGTTCCGATTTTTGGATGAAACGGGATATTTTGCAATGGAACCAGTCTGCATAGGTAGACCCACCACACAGACTTGAAAAGTAATCCATCTAAAGTTAAGGCGGAGGGAAAGAGATATACTATTTGCATGCAGGATGCACATCAGGATTTTTACCAGGGTGTGACACTGTTTGACACGACAATGGTACTATCATAAGTGTACGAACGCTGGCATTTTTAGGCAATGTTGAAAAAACATTTTAATCCCTCTTATATGCTTAGCATAAATAATAACTTCTACAACACAGATTTGCAAACAGAAGTCATCAGCAAGTTTTTAATAATATATTTTCATATTAGAACAATTTTATGACGTTTCTGTACAGTTAGATAACAACCATGTTTAAATAAAATTTCTTAAATAAAGCAATACCTTATTTGATGTGAGTGGTTCAGTAATTGTAGCTTTCGTTATGTATGGGTGATCAATAATGATTGTAGGGTTCGTAACTTCGCTATGGTCGCATTGTTATCAATAATGTATTCCGGGGCCCACGAGAATATATTGTTTATCAAAACTTTCTTCCCCCGCGACCATATGCGCGCACATAATAATTTTAGATCTGTCAATAATTGATGACAGACTGTCATTCTTGTTGCAATAAGTAGATTAATGAAATTATTTATATAGTTCTCATAAACTCAATCCTTAGTAAGACTAAAACTGCGTATCTGATTGCTTTATCTGGTAAGTAGATAATTTACAGACCTTTGTTTTGAATAAGAAAAAATGTGAATCATTTTACGTTACAATTTCTGATGAAAACAAATTTATATTGGAGGCTTATTTTCGGTCTGAGCAACGAGACCAAAATGGTGTCTGGTAGTATTCACAAGCTTCTTGCTTCGCCGAGTTTCAGCAGCAATTCGCAAACAATCACGTTACGAAACTTTCACACATGTTCGTTGCATTATCAACCGATTTCGGGATACTGGCAGTGTCTTCAAGAGTAAATCTCCTGGAAAATGGCCTGCGCTTAATGAAAAAGTCTTAAAAGGTATTCAGGAGCGATTGGAAGCAAGCCGCAATAAATCTTTAAGGCAACTATCTGCTCAAACTGGTAATGTGTATACCTAATATGTACGATGGAATATTTATCACAATATTTCCAGGATAGACTAATAATCACAGGTCGATGGTCACTGCGATCGCCTGATTTGACACCGCTCGACGATGTTTGGTCATCTTAAAAATTTTGTGTATGCAAATCGTTTGCATACGGTTGAGGAGTTCCCAAGATGCCACAGTGTACGCCGTTAATTCATCACACCGCAACAGTTAGAAGCCGTCTTTGACAACATAAAAAGACGAGCAAATTTGCGTATAGAAAATAATGGACAGCATTTTCAACATCTATTATAAAAAAGGGTGGTTCTTATTTCTGTTTCTAGATTGTGAGTTTAGAAAACAATGTATCAATATCATTGTATTTTGTTATTGAATTGTATTTTTTTGCTCACTTTGTCTCATATTGTGTGTTTTTAATATAAGAAACATTCTTGTCTTTATGCGATTTCAATTTTATAATTAAAACTGGTTATATGTTATTTTAGCTTTTCTTGTATGCTTGTTCAGTTGTATTTACTTTTTGTGTAACAAAACGTGCACTATGTATAATTTAAAAACTTTGCAATAATATATTTATTTTTAATACCACCAGCTTTTAAATTTCCCGCCCAATCTGAAATACCCGCCAGTACGCCACTGGAAATAGTTGGATCACTGCATGTGCTAAGTGGACAATAGCTTTATTTGAAGGAGGCGGCACATTCAATCATTGTTGATCACCCATAATAGTGCTTATAAGATAACACATTGACAGTTGTAATAAGTTTTTGACATTACTAGCGTTTTTTTCTTTGTAACCAACTACCTACACTGTTACAAAAATGCAAAAGCAAAGCCTGCTCTGAATCATAAAGCAAAAAACAGACTATACCAATATTTTTATTTCGATCCTGCAATTAAATGTGGAACACGATGTTTGGTAAATGTGCAAATAGTCATGCTTTTTCGGCAGTTCCGCACATGTTTTCGCACAATTGCGGCTCTATTCCGCGAACAGCTCGAACTTTGTCTTCGAGGGCTTGCATTGTTTGTGGATTATTGGCGGACACTTTGTCCTTCATGTAGCCCAAAGGCAAAAAGAAGAAGCGAAACGGTCTCGGATCGCGAAATTTTTACCATATTGAAGTATTTTTACTATTTCTCTCCGTTGTTGTAGCGTATATCTTTCCATTTGCTTAAACAGCATAGTTTCAATTGCCAGCTGTCAAAAAATCACAGCGCTATGTTTGACAGTTAAAACCGCCTCGCAATTTAAAATGAAAACGCGACCATTCTGTGGAAATTGCCTCTGCAAAGAAATTTAACAGAAGGTAGGTCATAAAACTAATATAATCTGTACTATTTGCAAACACAATGACCGTACCATAAGGTAGCAAACTTTTCGTAACAGCAGAAGCAATATTTTAGTTCGCAAATAAATAGTTTGCAAAGCGAGTTTGTACTAAATTAGAAATTCGTGAAGTTGCGGTTTTTTATGTACTAGATACACCTTCTACTATGGTCAAGCGGTCAAAAGCTTATTAGAATTTTGCTACAACAAAGATGCGTCAATCCTAGCAAACTACACAACGTTGCAACATGAGACGCCCACGGTTTTACACTTCTTCCTATAGATGGCAATTTGTAGTGGCTGAATTGCCATTTTAAACTCAGTTTAAACACGTTGAAAGGTGTAGAGAACAGTCCTATATTTACTAACAGTGAGATTACTCAAACTTGTTGAATGTAGTGATCCAAAAGACGAATGAAGGAACCAAGAACTGTCCACTATAAAGAACAGACAGTTCTTGATTCCTTCATTTGCCTTTTGATGTTGAAATTCATAACAAACTGTATAAAATAAAGTCGTATTTAAACGAAAATTCGATTTCAGTGCCAAAATCACTAGGTTTTGAAATTCAGCCATTATAATGAATTGGTATAAGCTCCTAGTACTTAAACTCGGCGAGTTATGCGTGCCTGTCTCTTGGTAGTGATGCTTTTAGAAAGTCGCTTAAAGAATTTAATAATGGTGCTTACTTATCTGTTGACTTTGACGTTCGAAGGTTAGGTAGGTACGTAAAGATTGGTTGTGTCTCTCGTATCATGCAAATAACTATAACTGACAGCTAATATGTCAAATTATGAAAAACATTTTGAAATTGCGTTAGTTTATTCGACATTCTCTTTTGAGATTCGTAGTATTGTGTACTTGATTTGTGAATCTACGAGAGTGGCTGCCGTAAGATGTAATGCAGTGGTGTAGTAACTTCTTAGTTTCGATTAGACATTCCAGTGTCATTGCGTTACATAATGTTGGTATTAGTCTATTTTTTGGTCGCTTATGAGTAGAAAATATAACAACTGATACAGAAGCAAATAATCTGTCAACGTTTTGTGGAGTTTCGTTTCAAACACCTAATGGGTATATTTGGCTTTCATGAAAAAGCTGAGTGGTCATTATTGTTCCCGATTCCTATTTGTTGATACATAGTTAGTGTCAGAATATCACCTATACGGTGGAGTTGAATGACTTCAGCGATGTTTGTTCGGATTACTCGTAGAACTGGGGAGTAAGAATTTCTAAAACTAAATAGTTGACGAGTAAATCCAAAATAATACCTTAAAATAAAACTAAATATATGTCTCGAGTAGAGCTATACTGAATTTCTGAATTCAAAATGTTCCAGCGTATGTTCTGTAGATGGAGAATCAAAGAAATAGATCTCTCCCGAACTTAAAGAAAATGCCCTTGACCTTCTTACACCTGAGAAAGCAGGGAATATTCTTGTCACTGCGGTAGCGCTATTGACGATGTCATTATTCATTATTACTTCTGTGCCGGAGCCATAAACCAGTGGGTGTGAAAGTCAATTGTGTGTATTGCTTTACGAAAAAACACTAACTGCCTGCGTTGCCTCTTGATTCGTGCAATTGTTTCGATTCTTCTAGCTTCGTAGCGGTAGCAAATGCAGAGCACCCAAAGCTTGGAGTCTTGTGTTAGCTTTTTACTTACCTTTAGGTCGGCGTTCTATATTATTAACTCAACAATTGATCGCCATAAAAGTGTACTTGAGGCCCGTCTCTAGCAACAGTGAAGACGTCGCGAATTCTTTAATTAAGATGTTAAAAGGGAGCGCCAACAAGTTTAACTCAGGTACACTGATATAGGTCAAGAAACTTATAACTTCACTTTATATCTATCAATACAATTATTGAACTCAATGTCTAAGTTGAAAATGAAAGAGAGCAATACCTTTAGCTAGCTTTATTATTTTTCACACGTTGTATTCCTTGATTTGACAGTTATTCAATTAGGCACTAATATTTGCAAGGGTACCCCAATTAACTTAAACCAATACGTTTAATGAGTACACACTGTTCTTATATGCGAAACACCATCGGATTCTAGTTAAATCACTTATCTGTTTGTTGTTACATGTAGACGCTTAATAAATCCAATGACTCCTAACAAATGTCAGCTTGTCAGCACCCCAATCGCCGGCTGTCACTTGCTGCACGTAGACCCCAAACCTGCGTGATGACTTTCAGCAGACTAACTTCCCGTAGGTTTGACGCCTAATACTTGTTGCTATAATATCGAATTTCAAGATAGAATGAGGTAGATGCCAGAATAATTATACGTACCCTGATAACAGGAAATAAACTATGTAAACGTTTTCCGTGGTTCCTATATCGCTTCTATGCTCGAATCTACATTCGTCGGAAAATGACACTCGCTCCCATAATTTCCTACCAGGACGGTCGGTCAGTATTATTCACCTACTATAACCAAAACCACAAGAAATTGCGAGATTATCACGTTATTTTCCACGAAACCTTTTGCAATTTCAAATGCTGTCACTCGTTTTTCAAAAACAAAATCCGTTATTTATTTTCTACCCTCTAGTAACAACCATTGCCACTCTGATATTAATTTTATATGAGCTTTCACCGCGTTATCCCCACTTGATCTTTTATTCCCTATTTATATACCGTAAACCTCTAGTATTAGTGCCATATGCTTTTAGCACGTAACACTTGTTGCACATGTTCAGAAAGCACTTCAGAAATGTAACGTGTAGATTTATAGAACTAAGTTATTTTACTGAAGGGGTTGAAACTTGATGAAGGTATGAAGAGTTGTAGGGTAAGGTGTGAATAAGGTAGTCAGGCTTAACTACCCCTTAAGACATTTGTAGCCTATGTCAGTTCACAGGTAAACACATCTCAATGGTAGAGAATGTATTAAAAAATTAACTAAAAGTACACAGTTTAAATACAGATTAATGGTGATGTATTTTGCAAGTTTTAGTCTAGTATGCGACCTAGTAATTTACTTGACATAACTGAAAGGCCGATGTCTAGAAAAAACTTCTTGTTTCCAAACAAACACTGCAACTTGACCTAGTGAAATGACACCAATGCTGAGGCTTGCTTAAAGATAGCTAGAAATATTACATATTATGAACTATATTTACATTTCTCTTAACTTCCTTAAAACTTATCACAATTGTCTATTTTATGGTTAAAAGTTTGAACACTAATAAAAGTGAAATTCGGGGTGCAGCGATACGAGTTAAACCAGTGGGTGTCTAAGTCAATTGTGTACTTGTATTTAAGAAATCTTTCTATTAGGGTTCGCCGTGAGAAGAATATAAGCGGATTTTCTTAAACGTGAAGAACTGATTTGTCAGACTGCAAGTTTCTCCAAACAGCATGCTTTCTATATCATCACAGCATGAGGGACTCTAGCTACAAAGATACAAAGACACTACAGATAGGGTTGCAAGCTTAACCCCTGCGTAGTACAACAGGGGCAATTGTAAGAGCAATAAACGGCCGGTCATCCGACTCGAGTGATTCCTTGTCAAAGCGAAAGTGAGAGCTACTCTTGTACGACAATGGGGCCCGTGTCTAGCTGACAATAGGCATTCTACTAAACCGATGTCCCGAGATCAGGGAATGATTTATCTTGTACAAGCGACCTGTATATAATCGCAGGCAGTCTGGTGTTCAAGCATTGCGTCTCCACACGGCTTGAATTACTCTAACCAAGAAGAGCTCCGAAAGCCTCACACGTCAAATAAACAAATGTTGCACAGCCAGTGTGTTCACTTTGAGTTTGTCTGGAGGCTGTTCGGTCAGTTTCTATAGCATAATTTGAAATCAGATGCCGGCGTTCGTAAGTGTATAAGTCGCTTTTTGTATTTGTATTTCCTACGTATTAACGTATTTGCATATATGTGTACTTTGTATTCTAATGTAACCAAAAAGAAATGTTATTGTTTTCTATTAAACCAACTTAATTCCAAAGTGGTGAACCCGGTAAGAACATCATAACAGTGTTGCTAAAGTGCAGACCACTTTACTTCTATTGTATTTGTATTTTCAACATTTTTCATGGTTGCAGAGCTTCTTTTGCTATGCATATTATAAAAACTCTATCGTACAGGACAGGACAGGACAAAAAATTGCAATATATACTTTCAGAATGTTTTATTTTTTGTTATTTTATTCGACAAGAATAATCGTCACGAAGCAGAAACCATTACCCTTCTTCATAAAATGCTTTTCCAGAAAACGGCTTTTCTATCAACACTCTTATGAACAAAGCCAACGCATATGCTGCTAATCCAGTCGTATGAGTGTTGCAGCCAAAAGGCATCGGTATATCTGTTCGTTTCTGACGTACATGAGCGGATATAGCTTTCTTGCTGAGCTCATTGATTCCAAATCCACCATGCTCTTCCTGCATTTCCAGAATGTGAATCAGAAGGTGTTTTTCTAGAAATTCTCCGAATCCTTCAAATCCGCAAAAATCAACTAGAAAATGGATCGAATCGTGAATATGACAACCAGTAATTGCAATTAACAGTAAAATCAAATAGTTTTTTTTAATAATCCGTTGGAAGTGCATTTTAAAAAATGTAATTAGAAATCGATAGCAATAACTTTAAGCTGGGTACAATAGCATTTCTAGAAAATGAGCTGATATAATATCTAACTTTTACTTAGTACTACTGACTATGAAGCAATAAAACCATATAGACTTCTCCACTAATATTTATTGTAAAAATATGGGTAGCAACATGCTTCGAAACCACACTGGTTTCATCATCAGGCCATACTGATCGTCTACAAAGGTATAAAGTTAACAATAATGTATATAGTAAAGGAAACTACTTACTGTTATCGATAATAATCGGAGCACGTGGTAAAAAGGAAAGTTAAAATTTAAAAAAGTTGAAAACGTGATTGAAAAAGCTTAAAACACAACACACATGGAGAAGTCAGTAATTTAACCAACAAACTACAACTACAAAATCATTGTACTGGTTAAAACATAATAACTAAATTTGAAAATTTACAAATTGACAGTCATTGAAGATGACTGTACTAAGAATGAAGTTAATTACAATAAGTAACTTAACATAAAAATCGAAATGAAATTGTCAGAGAAGTTCAATAAATTAAAAGACAAAAGGAGGTTAAAGACTAAGTAAGGGGCTGAACATGTTCAATTTGTATTTAGAAGTTTACTATCCATTCCAATGTCAACAGAAAATTTCAATATTGAATTTAACATCATTAATTTTATTGCTATTAAAAACGGTTATGCTCTCCAACTAATTTTACCTATTTATCATAAACTCCGAATAACATTTACAACAAATTTAGCTCCTATTAATAATTCCGAAAATAAGATTTTTCATTCAATTCCTTATCATGGTACAATTTCTTTGTTCATAAAAACATTTTAAGTAAATATAATTTTCAGATTTCCTTTTCTACTACCAATTCCCTTCAGAAATTAGTAGTTTTCAATAAAGATCCCACCCCTTTAATAGAACGATCTAGTGTCCACCGTCTCGACTATTCGTCGTGCGACTGTTTTTATATTGGTCAAACTGGACGTACTTAAAAAAAAGAACTAAAGACCGTGCCGCTCGCATCAGAAACAACAATTTTACTATCGGTCAACCCAATAAATCTGCTTTTGCTAATCACATTTTACAGTCTAACCACATTTTTGATCCTAATAAAGATTACAAAATTTTGCATACAGCTAATAAAGGTATTTTGTTGAATTTACTTGAGATTTTTGAAATTATGTCCAATAATAATGAATTCCGTCTCAATGAAGTCACATATTTTGATAATAATAAAATTTTCTTGAATATTAAATGATTTGGTAATTTCATGCTGATTTCGCTTCTTACTTGGTCGTTAACCTCTTTTTGTCTTTTAATTTATTTTTCTTGTTCTTCTTCTCTGGTAATTTTATTGTCACTTATTGTACAAGCCGGGTAGCGCTGTTGGGGAAGCGCTAGAATTGCATTAAGCAAGTCCTCGGCTCGAATCCCGAGGGGGTTGGAATTTTTCCGCAGCCTTGGTGATTGGAATCGGGCTGGGTGAGACCATTCACAGTTGGGCACCAAATTAACTGTGCTCTACTCAGAACCACAGACGTAAGAGATAGAGCAACTAGGTCAACACATCACCAGCACACACACCTCACACAATGGTTGCTGTGCAAGCACAAAAGGCGCGCTCCAACTTTGTAACCCGAATCCGGGGCAGTTGAGCATTGCACCGCCAGCTTCTACACGGCAAGGTAAAATGAGGTTACTGACAATACATACATACATACACTTATTGTAATTAACTTCATTCTGAGTACAGCTATCTTCAATGACTGTCACTTTGTAAATTTTCAAATTGCAATTATCATGTTTTAACTGGTGCAATGATTTTTATAATGTAGTTTGTTGGTTAAATTACTGACTTCACCATGTGGGTTATGTTTTAATCTTTTTCAATCACGTTTTCAACTTTTTTAAACTTTAACCTTACTTTTTACCATGTGCTCCGATTATTATCGATAACGGTAAGTGGTTTGTTTTAACTATATACATCATTGTTAACTTTATTACTCTGTAGACGATCATTATGGCCTGATGATGCAACCACTGTGATTTCGAAACATGTTGCTACCAATATTTTTATAATAAATATTTGCGGAGAAGACTAAAGGGTTTTATTGCTTCATATCAAGGCATCTCCCCTATAAGCATGACGGATCACCGTCCTATTTTTATTCTAGTATTGACTGCGCGTTGTTTAGAATTTTAAACAAATTTACTGCTGTTTTTATGTTTTGGTTGTAATGAGCTTATTATTCATTTCAGTAGTAATAGAGTTACGGTAACGATTTAAAAAGCGGCTTAGTTATGCAAATATTTATTATACTAAATAAATACTGAAAAAATCTTACTCTGCTCAAGTAGCAGATCATCCAAGTTCGGAATGTATTTGTACTCCACATTTTTTCTCAGCTCCCATAAGATATAGCTGCACTCCTGTTCCACAAGACGAATAACATTTTCTTGATGCATATTGCAGTTCCTTATTCTTGCTATTTGTAAATACATCAGCCTTGAGCAAATAAAGTGAAAGAACTTACAATTAGTAACTTTAGTTTATAAATGAATAGTTTATTACATAGAGTTGCAACATGGGTTAGAAAAGAATCAAATCTGCAGACAATTGTCAATTTACGGACGGCCCGTATAAGGAATATCACATATTGACGCTATCATAAGACTTTTTTTAAAGTCGCTATTATATCGAGTTTCCTGTATACTTCTTCGATTTGTTGCAGTTCCATCATTAATTGAATTTGCTAGGATTACCTAATGTGTAATCATGTAATTTTATCTATTTATTCAGAATGTATTCAAACATTTCCATTATTCTCCAGAGGTCTAAATTTTAGTATTGACATTGGAAATTAGAACTGTATTCATTTCATTGTCTATTTAAGATTAATATATTTATCGTACAATGGCTGCGTTATATACCTTTGAAAACTACTGGAAATAGTCGAAATGCACGTAATTCAGATAAATAAATAAATCTAAGTAGATCAACTGATCGATCCACAATCTTAAGAAATTCACATCAACTAGTCACTATAGAAAATTCTAGAATTTAATGTTCATCATACTAGCACTTGGGAATGCTGAAATGCCTAATTTAACTGTACACAGTATTCCCCTTTAATAACAAAATATGCACCTTGCCTGTCTTATAGCTTAGCTTAACCTAATCTAATCACTAATAAGTGGCGGCTGCTCCTTATGGGCGCAGGAGCGCTAGTCTCTCAGCCGTCAAGCGCCTGTATAGCAGAGAGAAGTAACTATCCTATAATTGCAAATATATTTTATCACCTACCCAACGGTTATAATATAACAAAGTTTAAGTAACCAGATCCGGAGGTAACTATTCAATACCGCTTAAAACATGTAAAACAAAATCGAAGAAGTACGTCAACATATCATGTTATGTGTCAACAGATTCGCTTGTATCAATGCACCAAGCCGCTGGCAGCTGTCGAGGGCGATTCTAAATAGGGCCCAAACTTCTATGGCAGAATCGAGTTATCACAGTTTATCGTCTTATTTACAAACACTGCGCTCCCGAAATGTAATGCGATCTGAGGATAAAGTTAACCGGCGCGCCTATAACAAATGTGGTGCAATCTTTGACAATGAAAATGAATGCCAGCGGGCAAGGACGTTCTTGCATTCTTGTGGGCCGTGTTTAGACATAATATAGGTCGCTGTTTATTTATTTTGGGAGATTTCGGTTGTTTCATGCAGTTTTCTACAAAAACTAGAGGAGAATAGCTTAACTAGGTATTCTCAACATTAATTTTAAAAGCCTACCGTTAGCAATTTTACAAAATATTGTGGACATTTACAAGAAAAACAAATAGATTTGGGGATGTGATGCATGCTCTATTTTTTCATTGTTAAATTAATGATCGTGTTTCGTTTTTTAACACTTACGTAAATTTTGTGTTGGTTTTGAATACTTTTTGTTCCCTGCATCGAGTATATCACAAAAGTGCTGAGACAAAATAATACAAGCAACTATTTACTTCAGAAACAAATTGTAATTGAAGATTTTTTTATAATTAATATACAACTGTCACTAATAATAATGCAAAAATAAATTGCAGCTAGAAGCCCATTATTTTCAATGTCATGTATTTTTTTCTTAACGTTTGTTATAAGATGTTATTTTCTCGGATCTTTCGGTAGATCCCTCTTTTTGGTTGACCCAATGTCATACTTTTCAGCTAAATACAGCCTAAAATTCATCTATAGGTTCAGCTTAGGGAACATTAGCAGGGTTATTTGTATATGGAACAAAAGGAATATTATTCGCTTCTAATCAGTCTGGACTTGTTCTGGCATAGTAACATGATGAGAGATCAGGCAAGAACATAATATGAATATCGCCACAAAGCACAATTATCAAAGAAAATGTTCGAAATGCACTCTTTCCATATCGACATAGGATCTACATCTTTTTTGAAAGGAAACGAAAAGCCTGGTCTTGCTCGAACTGTCTGATAACTTTGCTCAACTCGGCAAGATTATTTACAGATGTTGCGTACATTTTTTTTTTCATTTTAATCTTACATTTCTTAATAGCCTGATTTCTTGTAAAAATCTAACTCAGGCCGTAATTTGCTTCTATTGACATTTTTCCAAAATTGTTCTATTATTTTTTACTTATACCTAACATGCTACATGCTAAGATCCTAAAACCTAACATGCATGAAACATAAAAAACATTACATGACATCACACAAAGAAAAATTCCTACACCAAACAGAACATGCTAAAAATAATAATTTTTATGGTTGACTTACATCTGGGTTTCCTGATTGAGTTGTTTTCTTAATCTGCTAATTGCAGTTGTTTGTTATGCCCTTCTTAAGCCTAGTCTAATTTTCTATGATTACACTATGTTGTTTTTTAATTTTTTTGTAGTCAGCTGCTTGCAGGTCCAGTAATCCATGACCTTGCACAACAGCTTCATTTTATTCTATATTTCCTTCCCTATCCTTAAGTCTAGTCTTATTTCCTATTTTTATTATTATTAAAAATTGTCTTTTAAGTGTTTCTTTCACTTTCACTGTTTCACTGTTACTTGGTCCGGTAATTCCTGGACCATGTTAGACAGTTTAGTCATTTCCTTTGTTGTTGAGTGTTACCTCGTGGATTCGTGGAATTGTTGTTGTTGTATCTGTGGCATTGTTGTGCTCATTTCTTGGGTAGCAGATTTCAGTAGCCCCTTTATCCCTTGACTCGGAGAACTTAGTGTCAAGATACTCCAGGACTCCCTTCCTCTGCAGCCCAATTCCATTCCTTTTTCTTGTCGTTAGATGTTGTTTATCATCATCTGTGGGCAAGTTGTTGGTTATCGCTTTAAAGGTTTGAGAAAGTTGTTGCTCATTTCTTGGGAAGCAGATCTCAGCAGCCCCTTCATCTCTTGACTCGGAGAACTTAGTGTCAAGAAACTCAGGGAACTACCTCCTTCTGCAGCCCCGTTCCATGATTGATCTTTGTAGTTACATCTGATGTTTATTTCCATTGAGTCTTTGTTCATTGTATTTTCGTTGGCACTCTTTTGATATTTTGTCAGCAAGCTTGTTCAGATATGGCAAAAGTCTCTCGTCTTCCAAGATTTCCCGCGTGTTGTGTCCTCTTAACTCTTCTCTTTCTCTATATGCAATGGCGTGCATAAGCTGGCATTGAAACACCACGTGCTCAGGAGTGCCTACCTCATCACATTCGCATTCATTATTCTCTTTTAGATTGAATCTGTAGAAATATTCCGGATACGGACCATGTCCCGTGAGGAAGTGTATAAGCCCTTGCGTTGGGTTTATCTCCGCTGCTCTTCTGACGTCAGGTAGGAAGTCATACATTCTTCTTCCCTTATCGCAGTTCTGCCATGACGTTTGCCATTCTGCTTCTATAGCTTCCTTGATCTGACGCTTTGTTGTTGTTTCTGCCTGCATTATTTCTTGCACTTTTCCTAGTTCTGCCTTCCTCATCCAGTACATGGCCGCTCTCTTTTTGATTTCCAAGTGGAGTGGCAGTACCCCCGTCACCGTGATCAAGGCCTCCGAAGGCCCCTGTCATTCTTAGTAGCACTTTTCTCTGAGCTCCATTCACCTTTTGTTTTTGCTTGATGGTTTTTAGCCTGTGCACCCATATGCTGGCTCCATATCCCACAATTGAAGAAAGTATCGTGTTCATGTATACCCTTACACACGAAAGTGGTATTTTGTATTCTCTTTGCGCCAATCCAGATATTTTGTACATCACCTTGGTCACCTTGTTACACACTTCGTCAATGTGTTCATGGTAATTTCTTTTTTCATCCATCTTGATCCCAAGATATCTCGTGGATCCATACCTTCTGATGTTTTGTCCTCCTACCTTTATGATTGGATCCCTTTGCAGTTCCCCTTTCATTAAGGAGTAGGTGGTCTTTTCTTTTGATAATGTGAGCTTTGTTTCTTTGCACCATTGGTTTATGTATTGCATAAGGTTATTGCACTTCTCGTCTGGGCATTGTATCGTTACATACCTATCCTGGCAGTAACTTCTAAAGCTCTTATACAATTCCCTTGGACAGTTTAGATCTTTTAGCCTTCTAAACAGGGCCGGCCACCATAAGTTATCGAAAGCGCCCGTAAAGTCTATAAAAATCGCTACTACATATTTGCAGTTGCTTTCCTGCACCGATCTTATCGCCCTGTTTATTGCATCCTCCGTCGTTCTTCCCGCCCTGTATCCGTATTGGTTCTCGTGCATTCCTCGCCTCAGTGTGAGCCGATGCTGTAATAGCCTCCCACACAGAAGCTTCTCCTGCACCTTTCCCAGCACGTTTAAAAGACATATGGGTCGATACGACTTTGGCTTCGCAGGGTCCTTGTCATCCCCCTTTTTTATAATCACAACCTCGGCCTGCTTGTAAGCATTGGGTATTTTTCCTTGTCTTAGGCATCTATTGTAGAGAGAACATAAAGGTTCCAGTAATTCCGCTTCAAGGCTCTGGATCACCTCCGGCGATATGCCATCGGGTCCTGGTGCCTTCTTTCTTTTTAAAGATCTTATTGCTCTGCTTATTTCTTCCTCCCTGAATGGCTCTACCATCCCTTCTACTGTATAATTTTCGGTCATTCTACTTTTTGTGTTCCGCTGTTGTTCATCCTCTTCTTCCAAACTATCACTTGGTAGTAGAACCTTCAGGAGGGTTTCTATTGATTCCTTCCAGTTGCTCGTCATCGTCCCATCATCTCTCTCCATTGAGGAGAGAAGCGAAGGCGACCTGACCTTGTTGGATATAATTTTATATGGTACTCCCCATATATCTAGTGTTAGGTGTCTCTCCACAAATATCTGCCAACTCCTTTCTTTTGCTTCCTTAATTTTTGCCTGATAGAGCTGTTTTATTGCTCTGTACTCTGCTAGGTATACCCACCTCTCACCAGCAATTGCCATCCTTTGGTATCTCCTTCTTGCCTTCCTGACTCTCTTTCTGAGCTTCGTCAGCTCTTCTGTCCAGCCAGGATTACTTATGTCTTTTTTTTTGCTTCATTAGGGGGATTGCAAGGTTCATCGCTCGTGTTATTTCTTTTGTTATCTTTCGAGCTGTCTCGTTGACATCGTCTCCCTCCTGCACCAGCGCCTGCCTCCCAAAACCAGTCCTCAGCGCATCCCAATCCGCCCTCATTAAGTTATATCGAGGTCTCTTTCTAAGTTCTTCTCTTTGTCTCTCTCCCGCCATATCGAAACAGATCATGTTGTGATCACTCACCGTTGCATTGCTCATGACCTTCCAGTTGCTTACATATCTATAGGCTTTCCCGTTTGTCAGGGTTACATCAATGTTGCTTGATGCCCCTGCCCTGTTACTGAAAGTGGGGGGGGGTTGTTGGGTTCATTGATGACCTCCAGTTGGAGCTCGTGTATCAATTCCTCCAACAGCTCTCCCCTCTCATCTGTCCTGTCGCTGTGCCATAGCACCCATCTTGCATTTGCGTCTGCCATTATTATTACTGTCTGGTTTCGATACGTCAGGAGAACATTCCTCACCTTTTCCACGTGCGGTTCAATGGCGTCCCCAAACTGAAAATACAGATTGGCCACGATCCATGTCCCCGCACGTGTACTGACCTCTATACAGATGCAGTGTTCATCACTTAGTTGTGTTATCAAAGTTGCTGTTATTTCGCGATTGAAGACTATGATAGCCGCCTTTGGATATTTGCCCTTAGTTATGATCTGCGCTGTCACCGGCATGCTTGAGATCTTTCCACCCCTTGCATATGGCTCTTGCATACAGACCATATCCAGGCCTTGTTCTGCTGCTAATTTTCGAACTTCTTGGAGCACTAAAGTACTCCTCATTCCATTGATTTGTGCTATTCGTATGGCTACGGATGGCGCACGAACATGTGACATATTGGCCATTGCTGTGTCGAATCAAAAGCTGTTCTCCCGTGCATTCTAACAAAATCGCGATACAGTTCTTCAATATCATAGTCCTTTTTTCGCCTTTTGAACACTTTATCAATAAGTTCTTTTAATTCTTCTGCATCTGTTGGCAGATTGGAAGACCTCAGCTGGATTCGGTCAACAGCACCCAGCACAGGGAAGGCGACTGTTTTTCCCTTCGGATGCAGGTTTCTTACAACGTGTCTTAGCGCAAGTGTCAGCATATTTGCTTCTTCAAGTCTGCTTAATTGCATATTGAGCTCAATATTTTCATAGAGTTTCGGATCATACGTAGATGTAGATGGACCATTCTTCAAATGACATGTTCTCATTGTTTCCAGTATTTCTTCATTCTTTTCTTTTTCCTCTTTCGTTAGTGCATCACTTTGCTTCCTGAACATTTTGCGAATTTTTGCTCTCATTTCATCTCTTAGTCTTCTTGCTGTGGATTTTGTCCTTTTTTGTTCTTCTTGTTTGTTTGATTCATTATTGTTGATTGTTTCCTCTCCGTAAGACTTATTGCCCATAATCGGTCTTCTGTATCAGCCTGTCAATCAACAGTTTATGGATCGGACAATCCTTCATTGTTTTTCCGCAATTCTTTCCCCTTTTCTTGCATGGAATGCAGATTGGGGGTTGATTTTTCTTCGGGCAATTCACTTTATTGTGTTCGCCTTCTCCACAGTGCGCACATACCTGCTTGTCTTGTTGCAGGGATCAATGCTTGCTTACATGTCCTAGGTCCTGACATCTTACACATTTTGGAACCACTATGTAGTCCTTTACATTTAGAGCTCTAAATCCTACATACAGTCTGTCCTGCCTGAGGATCGCTGATACTTCCACCACATGATGTACTGTGGTCTTATCTCTCGGCCCTGTTTTAAATCGAGGATTGAAAGTTGAGTCGAATTCTTCTTCTTCTATTATGCCCTCAAAATTTTGCTCATATGTTATTCGCTTTAATTCCTCATTGGTATGATTAGATGGTACATCGTATATTATTATTAGCGGATTTCTCTTCTTAGGAGCCTCGCATTTTAAATCTCTCTTTATGTCCTCATTTTGGATGATCTTTTGCATATCCTCTGGTGTTGCCGCTTCTACAATAAGTGCTTTTCCTGTCTTTCTCATTGCTTTAATACGTATTTTTTGCCTTTGAGGGTTTATCTTACTTGTAAATTTTTTCATCACCTCTTTTCCATCTTTGCCAGTTGCAGATGTTATGAATAGGGTATTATTAGTTTTTTGCGCTGTCTTCTCTACCATACCAGTCTTGCCCTTATTTTCCTTTGCCACTACAGATGCATACGATATTTGTGCCATATTTGTCGACGTCTGTTTTTCTGATAACTCTTTTCTCAATCTTTGGTTTTCCTCTCTAAGCTCTTTTATCTTTCCTTGCTGTTCAGCTTGCGCTATTGCCCACAGTGTGATTTTCGCTTTGAGTGCATTTAAGTATGCCTTTGGTAACTTCTTACTTTGGTCAAGTTCACTTTCTACGTAGTGAAGCAGGTCGAGATACCTGGACTCTACAGTTCCTTCCTTTTCTTTTTTCTCTCCTCCTTGACTTGATTCTCCCGCCATGGGTGTAGGCTGAGGCCTCGGTCTAACGCTTCGGTCCTCTTCCTCCCCCTCTCTTACTGACCCCCGCCTAGTAAGCGGGGGTTGCTGTATTTTGATGTTTACTATCTATCTAACCTATGCTTTTCCTCACTTGTCCCTTGAAATAATAATTTCAACTTAGTGACGCGTGCGCTTAGCCGTAGAGTGGAGCTTACTGCCAGAGGCGTCTGGACTTATAACTACGCAGTCGTTGCCCGCCCCTTACCGCGAGGAGGTGGCACTTGACTATCTAGCTTTTCTTTACCACTTTGTATAGCTCTATGCTATGTGAAAGCCCGCAGGCCGCTTTGCACAGGACCAAAACTGCAATCCTGTGACCCCGAGGGGCAGATGTTGCGTACACTAAACTTTTTAGGTAATCCACAATACTAAAGCCCAAAGGAATTAAATTGGGAGATATAGAAGGCCATGGACTGGTATCCTCTCGCCCTATCCATCTCCCATGAACGGTTTCGTTCAGGTGCTCCCTAACAGCAAGCGTAAAATGCTGCGGTGACCCATCTTGTATAAACCAAAGATTCAATCTCTCATTTAAAAGCATATACTAAAAGTACGGACAAAGTATTTATCAACAAGTCAAGGTATACGGAACCTCTTAATTGTTGTGGAAAAACAGTAGCTCCTAATATTAATATGTCCCTTAAAATGCACAACCAAGTATTTAGACTAAAACGCTGTTGATGTTTGGATTCAACAACTTGGTAGGTCTCTCTGACAGTAGGCAGGAGTGAAGCAAAGGCAGGTAATCAATTAAAAGGGTACTCGTCGAAAGGTGCTATTAACCAATCCCTGAAAAAGAGAGAGGACGGCAAGGGCAAACATAAAATTCGCAGGCATAAACAACGAATCAGTATAATTTATAACAGCAAAGAGGTACTCGGTAGTACATACACAAAAGAAAGTGCGGCAAACTAGATCAAAATAGCACAATAAATATCTCAGTAGGTGAGAGAGAGTCGTTTTAGAAGTCAAAAGTGCATCATCAAAAGCTATGAATATTTATCATAAATAGGTAATATACAAAAAATAAGTGGCGGTAGCATTCGCAGTTTGCATTACTGGTAGGTTACTTGGTAAAAGCGTAAAACCGCGATAGGACTGTAAAAGGTTAAATTTTGGGTTCGGATTGAATTCGAACCTAAACCCACATATGCAAGAACAGTCTTAGGTAATTAATAATCAATCAGTCAGGTCTTATAGACACCAAGATCTTGATTCAGAGTAGGGCGTTACATAACCAGGAATACGTTTAGTAATGAATTAAATAATCATCATCAGGTTCACTTTGTCGGCTAAAAAGAATTATTAACAATATCTTGGAAGTAGGGGATTAACTAAATTTAATTCAACCGCGTTAATTGGGCACTAACATGAAGTGAATATCCAAAATTTTAAATTCCAACTGCAACATGCAGAATTGTTTTACAAGATCCAAAAGTTATGTCGAGGTCGCAGCTATATCGTGGCCCAATTCCTTAATGCAAGCTGGTCGGAAGCTGGTCAGAAGCAAAACCGTGGCGTTAAGCCACGACGGCAGCCAGGTCTCTGCGATAGACTAAAACAGTTGTTCGACGTTGCAAACTTCGGCGCTTACGGAAATGGAATCCTCATACACACAAATCCGTCAAACGAAAAATGTAACTAGAACAAGCTAAAATGGAGCGCATAGAATCTAAGCGAATGATACAAAAAAGGAAGCCTACTGTTGAGATGTTTTTGGCTCCGTTTGATAACATGTGCTCGCTCAGGTAGAAATCCATAAACACGTCTGATTTTGAGAATTTACAAAAAATATCTCTCCAAGAACTCCATTAATATTCCTCAAAAGCAATCGGAACATCAAGGTGAATCCTCAATATAGGATGCAAGCGAAAATTCCCAAATAAAAATGGAACATTTGAGTTCTCAAATGTACCTCACTTTGCATGCCTTTCTGCAGCAGCACTCATTTGTAAATGGTCGAAAAAGATAAGGGGCTAACCCAAAATTTGGAAAACCTTGAGAAACTAGGATAGTCAACCAGAATGCTTTAGAGCTTGAAATGTTGTAGGAATTAGTTTTAAGGCTATTTAAGAATATTACTTTGACATATGAAACTTGATTTATAGTTTAAATTATATTGTAGATAATATTACGAGTTGTCAAAGATAGGGCAATTCAATACGTATACACTTGTAAATGACTTTTGACCTGTAACAAACTGCTTGGATTCTCGTCCGGTCAAATGTGATTATTGTGTAACTTGAAAATCCGGCCTCATTAGTAAAACTGATGTTATCAGAAAAATCGGGGTATTCAGCAACTTCGCGTAAAAACCACTGGCGGAATATAATTCTTTCTTCTTGGCAGTCACAGCGAGTAAGGGCTTGTACCCGTTGAATATGGTTCCGATACAGATAAACTAACAGGCACCAATATCTTTGTACAGAAAGATTTGACAAAGAGTAGGTACAAGTTATATCAAGACGCAAAAACTCGATACGGAGAAAGTTCAGTTTGGACCAGGGATGGATCTGTATACGCCAAGGAAGAAATTGTTGTTAAAAAACTTCAGATCGGTTTTTGAAAGTCAGATTACATCACCGCCATGATCAAATGTGTCAAAGGTTACTTACGTGTAAAAAGAAGTTACGAATATAATTTCATCATTTATAGTATTTATGTTCTTAGATAAGGTCTAGTATTAATTTTGTGCGGTTTATTAGATAATTTTTTGGGGAACTAGCATTTGTATATTTTTAGAAATTTCTAGTGGAGCTGGGCTTTATTTTTATTTGTTATCTATTTTAACACTGCGAGGTAAAATTGTTCATGGCATTTCTTGCGAAGTGCTTACATTTTTATTTATTTATTCATTTTTTTGGCTCATATCATTTGTATCGCGTCATACATATTACTGCTGCAAAAATTTGTATAGCAGTCCCGAATTTATTTTCGTACAAGTTTGTTTTAGGTTTTTAGATACGACCAGGGCATGAGGACCAGTAAACTAAAAATTGCACACTTAAATGTTCGTTCGTTACAGTCAAAAGTCGTTGAACTTGCCGAAATATTGTCGTAATGATTACGATATATTGACCGTTTCTGAAACGTGGCTTATACAGATTGCACTACAATCAGTGCTGTTACAATTGAGGGTTACAGTTTTATACGTCACGATCGTACAAGCAGGGGCGGAGGTGTGGGTATGTATATAAAGAAATGTTTGCAGTTTAAAAAACTTAAAACTGGAATTGAGATTGAGCAACTTTGCATAACGATTAAAATAAATTCCTTAATTTTTGCAGTTTGTGTAATTTACAGGTCGCCGACATATGAATTAGATTTATTTTGAGATAAACTTGAAAATATTATAGCTAATTGTTTGCCAATAACAGAAAATGTAATTATATTAGGTGACACTAACATTGATTTGCTGAACAGTTTAACTATAAATTACAATTTTTTTTAGAGATATTTGAATTGAATCAGTTGGTTTCTACTTCTACAAGTGTAAGAGCGACGTCTACTACTCTTATTGATCATATTATCGTTAACGTGAATGTTTTCAGTTCTCACATTTCGGACCATGAAATGGTAGAGTGCACACTTAAAGTTAAAAAAAAATACCTTTTACTCCTTTTATACGTGAAATAAGTGATTTCAAAAAGTTTAATAAACCCGATTTTATTCTTGATATGGAACATAGTGACCTCAAAGATATGTATTACGTCAGGAATTTGGAAGATAAAATACTACTTTTAAATAATATTATAGTAGAACTATTCAATAAACATGCTCCTTTAAAATATGTGAAAATCTCTAAGTCCTCAGCTCCGTGGTTAACGGATAATATTAGGTATCTGATGTCTTTGAGGGAGAAGCCAAAGCAAACATTTAAAAAATCTGAGTTAATAGCAGACTAGAATTATTACAAGACCTTAAGAAATTATGCTACTAATGCAATTGCACACAAGTTAAATACTAAAGACAGAAAACGTATGTAGAATGAGCTTCGGTATTTTAACATAAGTACGAAATCAAATACCGAAGTTCCTTTTGAGTTGAGTGATCCATCTGCTTTGAACAATTACTATATAAATTGTATACCAACTACCAACAGACCTTCACCTGAGCTTCTGCATTTTTATAACAACAATTATAAATTTCATGCTATTCCATCATTTCAATTCGCTTTGATAGATGCTGAATTAATCTTAAAATGCATAAACGAAATTTCTTCCACCGCGACTGGAAGTGATGGAATTAGTATAACTATGATAAAACTATGTTGTCCGTATATTATAACATTTATAGTACATATTGTAAACACTTGTATCTTAGAAAATCACTTTCCGGATCCATGGAAGCAGTCTGCTGTGTTACCTTTACCGAAACTTGCTGTGCCGAAGGAATATAAACATCTACGTCCTATAAGCATATACTACCTGCTATCTCTAAAATATTTGAAAGGTGTTGTGTATGCAATTTCGGGATTTTTTGGATAAAAATAAAATTTTGCCTGAGAACCAGTCTGGTTTCCGCCCCTTGCACAGTTGTACGACTGCTTTATTGAAGATCACAGATGATATTCTCCAAGCCAGTGATAAAGGACAGGTTACGGTTCTGATATTGCTAGATTATTCAAAAGCCTTCGACACTATAAACCATGACATACTAATTTCAATGTTAAATTTTATAGGTCTTGAAAGAAATTCTATTCAGTTGCTTAGCAGTTATCTAAATAATAGAACTCAAATAGTGAAAATATATAATTCCGTTTCTGATCTTCCAGTGTCGGTGGGAGTTCCGCAGAGCTCAATTCTGGGTCCATTACTGTTTACTATTTATACTAGTAATTTGGTAAATTCTATAAAGAACTGTAGCGTACATATGTATGCTGACGATGCGCAGATGTACTTTAGTTTTTCTCCTTCCGAAGTCGACAACTCTTTAGAAAAGATTAGTGATGATTTAAAATCGTTAGTCAATACATCAGCGATTCACTTGTACTATCGCATTTTAATTTTGCCTGCCAAGTATTTACTCCTTGTCTAGACAGTGCTTACAAATATAAAATTCAAAAAGTGCAAAACTCATGCTTACGTTATATTCACGGCATCAGAAGATTCGTTCATGTAACCTACAAATTAAAAGATACCAACTGGCTCAATATGATCAATAGATTCAGATATCAATCGATATACCTGCTTTATAAAATATTAATGACTAAAAAGCCATTTTATTATATAAAAAAGTGGAGTTCAGGGCAGATGTGCATAATCTCAATCTCAGAAATAAAGGTTTAAGATCAGCTTAAAAATGTTCAAACTTGCTAATATTTTACTTACTTGTCTTCATGCTAATTGGGGAATGTGTGATAGTGTTAACGATCGCAATTGTTTGTTGAGTGTTTTCTTTGTGTTTGTTAACTGTTTTTTCTTTTTATCGGTTAAGTGGAGCTTCCTCCCCAAACTGAACTTCGCCCATTTACAACATGCATTTTTGTGTTACACTATGTGAATTTCTGGGTTTGTTGTAAATAAGGACATGTATTATTATACAGGAAATTTATCTTAATAGTTAACATAAGCGTTTCGTTTCTATGCCACCATTTAATCATACAGGTTATTTCCATAGTTACAAATGAGACCAATAGATTAAAGCGTGTATTTTACAAGTTAACATAGGAATTACTACTTGTGAAAAAGACAACTAAAAGTTATCCTAATGTATACCACTGAAGAAAAGATATAACACACAAGTTGTTCCTACGTATCTACTTTTTAGTTGCATACTTACGTTCCGGTAACAAAATTAAAGTTTCTTATTAGCAAGTACCTATTTTAAATTCGTATGTTAACTCGTAAAATAAACGCTCTAATCTATTGATTTCATTGGTAACTATGGAAGTGACCTGTATGATTAAATGCTGGCATAGAAACGAAATGGCTATGTTAACCATTAAAATAAATTCACTGTATTATTATTATTATATAAAAGTTGACGCGGGCAAAGTTCTTCAAACAAGACGACCACCTCAGCCGAAATTCTTTTTACACTCTGTTCAGGATTTTCATCCACTATGATCAAAATTTGAACCATTAGTAACGTGCTTACAATGCATTCCCATTAACCCGACAGTCGTGAAAACCATATTGGCTATTTCAGCTTTTGAATGCATAGTACATTGCTATTTATAGATATCAATATCAATTGAATTGTACTATTCAGAACAACGCCGAAAACTAAGAATTTGTACTACAATAAAGCTATCACGAAACAGCATGTGCATTGTATTGTAAACTGAAAATTAAATACAGAATAGTACATTGTGTATCTAGAACGAAAAGCGTAACATTCCCAGGCGACTGTGAATATTGTTCGGCGAGGCGAACGCCGAGCCCAAAAACGCAGGTGTCTGGATACGTTGCATTTTGTCCAAGATACACGTACCATTTTTCCGCAGATCGCGAATTAATCATCATCATCAATAATTACATTCGAAAAATATTCCCTGCCTAGGACGGGAATAATTTTTTTTTCCGCCAATCGTACTAGAACTGTACAGGAATATTATTCCCGTCCTAGGCCGGGCATATTTTTCCACGTTTTACTAATTTTTTTTAATTACTCGTATCGATTGGCGGAAAAATAGTATGTGTATCTTGGACAAAAAGCAACATTCCCAGACTCCTGTGTTGTTGGGCTCGGCATTCGCCTGGCCCAATTATAGTCACAGTCGTCCGGGAATGTTACGCTTTTCGTCCTAGACACACAATGTACTATTATTTAAGCTATGGAATAAGAAAATCGCTCGTATCTCGAAAACAGTTTCTGAGCCTCTGTTCACATCGTTTTTTCATAATTTGTTAAGTTTAAACCAGGTTTATATTTGAGATTAGGGTTTCTAACTACATCTAAGTTGGAAAATATGACAAAACACTGTCAAATGCAAAGTTACAGAACAGAAAATAGAACTTTAGTATTTTTTACGTATGTATCCTGTTTCAGTAATTAGGTAATTGAAGACATTTTTAATTAAGTATATGAAGGTTTTATAATACTTGAGATTTTAAATAATTGTGCTATCAAAATAACCAATCCATCTGGCAACAATATTCTACTGTGTCAGGTGACAGTAATTATGTTGGAGGTTATACAAGTTAGACAATAAAATAAAAATTAAGGCCAACCTTCGTGCAAAAAGGATTCGAACATATAGTACATTTTTTTCTATAATAATTTTCAAGGTCAACTTTCTAGGGGATAAGTTGCATTCCTGCAGGGTCCCTAGTTTTAGTAATGTTGGTACATAGATTTTTAGTTCTTTTCTTCCACTAAAAAAATTATTGTCATTTTGACAGATATGTCATATATCGCTTGCTTCATTTTTGCATTTAAAGTATTTCTTGGTTCTTTTTTTATCCGATTTTATTGATGATGATGTGATTCCATGTTAAAAAAGAAATTTGTCAAGAGTTCAAATTAAGAAACTTTGACACATAACCATAATTTTGAAAAACTTCTACCAACACGAGGTATAAAAATTTCCTAGCGTTTTAATAACATGTCTACCAACATTGTAACACTTTGACAGTTATTATAGAAAAAAAACGTACTTTATTATATATTAAGATTTGTTTTGATCGTACTATATGTAAGATCGCAAATAATAAAACGTATAGCTAACGATCTACAGGGATGGGACCGTTTCGTAACTCGAGAACTGTAAAAAGAGTAAAATTTCCAGAACGTTTCAGATGAGAAGATTAGGAAGATCAAACCATACGTCGAGATAGATGAGCAGTGCAGTTGTGATCGTGTGATAAATGTTAAAACAGCATTGGTAAATAGGTTTCGAACAAACTTACATATGTGTAACACCATACCCAGGTAAACCATTCCAATATTGTGTGGGCATCGTCAGCATGTTATCGACACACAAATCGCTCGAAGGACAGTCGTGTGGTTTCGTGTCGTTAGTAAAAGTAGCCACTTCGACCATACATGTATCAGAATAAGTTTCGGTTGCGGAAGAATTAACATAATCAAAGTACTGCACTACGTTATTCACATCATATGGACCCGAATATATCGGTGGATTCAAATCTAGTTTTCCGTAGGAAAAGTTTATGTCGGTCATCCACAGGTCAGGCGGCAGAACATAGTTGCAGACTGAAAATATTCAAAAGTCAAAGAGTTCAAACAATATCATTCTTTTTTCAAAATGTGATACTCACACACGTAGAATGTATAAGACGTCGGTAAGAGTGGTGCTCGTATGGAGTATATACTTTTTGACTTTTCGATTAGTTCCCACACTTTCTGTTGTACCCGTGGGTCAGTTGCTTTAAGAACAGCTTTTCTCAACAGTGCTGAAAAGTTCATAGAAGTTAGACGCTTTTGTTCCTAGTTAAGGATATCTTATATGCAATTTTTGTATGAAGATATATTGGAAAAGAGACTGCGCTAACTTCTTGTTCTACTCTTTTCTTAACCTAGTTAATGATTTGTACAAACCAATATGACTGCGATTTTTTATTCCTGTAAACTTTTAAAATAAGAAATACTCAGCTGACCTTGAGCAACGTTGGTGCCTATTATACCATCCACATTCATATATTCACTATTATCCAAAACAAAGTCGAAAGTTTTGTTTAAAGCTTGTATAGTTCTCTCCAAGAGTTCGTCTTCTGTAATAAGTGATGAAATTGCTATGCGAATTAGCAACGCTAAGTATATTATTTTAAACATATTGGAACTAGTGTGCTGCAAGAGATCTTCCCATACGTTTAAAAGTTGTGGCAAATTTTAGTCCACGCGAACAATAAAATGTAAACGGGCTGTTTTGTATATTTACTAGTCTATTGTGTTCTGATAATCAAATTATTTGGTGTATTGTTCGTACTCGAATGGTTCCGCCTGTAAATTATCAGTTATAATATCACAAGAGTATCGAAAATAATCGATTATTTTCCGAGTAACCAGACGTAATCTGCGAAAAACCACGAGAGCGCAGCTCGAGTGGTATTTTAAGGATTACGTCGAGTTACGAGTGAAAAATAATCATTATTTTCGATTGCTGGAGTGGTATTCGTTACGATTATATAATGAATAGACCGATAATAATAAATTATTTTATCTACTCCAGTGGGATAAGAAACTCATTACGTCACTCATTTGACACTATTTCAGTTAGGTAATGAAGCTCATTACACCACTCAGTTATGTAATGGTTTCATTACGCAACTGAGTTGTGTAATGACTTTATTACGTAACTGAAATAGTGTCAAATGAATGACATAATGACATTTGCCTACTAAAATATTTTTGAAAATGACAGATCTGACATTTCTCTTAATACCACGTCGTCAAGGGTCTTCTGCTTCTTCTTCAGCCTTCCGCCATCCACTCCTGGATGTAGGCCTCACCCATTTCTCTCCATCTATGTCGGTTACTGGCTTTTTGTGTCCAGTTCCTACCCGCTATCTTCCGAATGTCATCTACCCATCGTTTCTGAGGTCGACTTCTGTTTCGCTTAGTTTCACGTGGGCGCCATAATAGTGTCTTCGTTGTCCATCTTTCATCGACTTGTCTGGCAATGTGTCCGGCCCACTTCCATTTAAGGGTTGCTATGCGTTCTATGATGTCCGTTATTTTTGTCCTATGTCGAATCTCTTCATTGCGGATCTTATCTCTTAATGATATCCCAAGCATAGCACCCTCCATGGCTCTCTGTGTAACTCTTAATCTATCTGCGCTCCGTACTGTAAGAGCCACTGTTTCCATACCATATGTAGCCACTGGTAGTATGCAAATATCGTAAACTTTACGTTTAAGATTGATCGGAACATCTGGATTTCTTAAGATATACGACAATTTGCCAAATGCGGCCCATGCCAGTGATATTCTTCTTGTAACTTCAATACCTTGGTTTTCTTTTCCTAGTCTGATGACGTGTCTTAGGTATTGCGTGACATTCTCTAACGTGTGCTTGTCTAGTGTAATTTATATGTTCTGTTGACTCATAATTTTAGATTCATCTTCAAGCCCGATTTTTCTGCTGCCTGTTTGAGTTCTTGCATCATAATATTTAGTTTATCAGGGTCTTCAGAAATAATCACCACATCATCAGCAAAGCGTAAGTGACTGAGAAAGGAACCATCAATTTTTAAACCTTTCGATTGCCATTGAAGTTTCTTGAAGACATCCTCTAGAGCCAATGTGAAAAGTTTTGAGGAGATAACATCCCCCTGTCGTACCCCTTTCCTGATATCTATTTTCTCAGTTTTAAGGTCTTCATTTATTTTTACGTGCATTGTTGCATTTTCGTAGATATCCTTTATTATAGTTGTATATCTACTGTCGATTCTGGCATTATTCATCGACTCCAAGATGTAAGATGTACTTATGGAATCGAAAGCCTTGTAGAAGTCTATGAAGGCCAAATGTATGGGCACATTATACTCAGCCGTCTTCTCTATAACAGTTCGTAGAGTCTGCAGATGGTCAATCGTGCTATACCCCTTGCGGAAGCCCGCCTGTTCCACAGGTTGATAGTAATCGAATTTGTTTGCCAGGCGGTTGGTAATAATTCTCGTCAAGAGTTTATATAGTTGTGATAATAAACTAGTCGGACGGTAGTTCTCGATATTAGTAATCGCACGAACAGGAGTATTGTTTCTGAGTTGTACCATTTGTTAGGTATTCTACCTTCCCGTAGGCATTTATTTAATAAAATTTGTATTGCATGTTCAAGAGTAGTTCCTCCAAGTTTTATCATGTCCGTTGTTATGTGATCTTCTCCGGGTCATCTATTGTTCTTTATTTGCTTCAGAGCTAGTCTAATCTCATCGGTGGATATTTCTGGAATCTCTTCAGAGCCCACATTTAGTATGTTTCTTTGTGTTTGTGGTTCCACATGTGGTGTATGTGATGCATATAACTCGGTGTAAAAGTTTTCAATTACTCTGACGATGTCTTCCGATTTTGTCACTTCTATTCCCTTTTTGTTCTTTATTTTAGTCATCTTCCGCCGTCCCTTGGATATTTTTGATCTTAATATTTTCATGTTGGCGTTGTCTTCAATAGTTGTCAAAATGGTTTTAGTTCTATGCTCTCTTATATCTTTTCGTAATGCTTTCTTTACTACTTTGTTTATTGTTTTGTATTCGTCTGTCCCCTTTTGCAATTTTCTTCTTCTTTCTATGAGTTGTATGGTGGCATTTTTTATTTTTTGGTCTGTTTGATTCGTTTTTCTTGAGCACAATTTCTTTGTCGTTACTTGAATACTAGTTGTAATTCTGTCGTTTATTTGGTTAATGTCCATGTTGGATAGTATAGTTGTATCAAGCCTCGCTGACAAAGCTTGTTCATATTCATCTTGTTTTTTCATTATTTCTGCGCTAGTGGGGAAACGTTGGTGTCTTACTAATTTATTTCTCTCGTGCTTAACTTTGATACTTATCAGTGATCGGACCATCCTGTGGTCGCTCCCAGTATCGAACCTGTTCAAGACTGAAACGTCTCTACATATTTTTCGGTCCCCGAATAGAATGAAGTCTGTTTCGTTCTTTGTTTTAATATCGGGACTTCTCCACGTCCACTTTCTCTGAGGTGGTTTTTTAAAGAATGTGTTAAGGCAGTACAACTGTTCGGTTTAAAGAAAGTTGGAAAGCGTATCTCATCTATCATTTCTTATACCTAGACCGTAGTTACCTATAAATTCCGTATCATTTTCTGCTTTCTCTCCTATTTTTGCATTAAAATCCCCAGTAACGACCAGATAGTGAGATTTTTCTTGTTGTTTCGCCCTTGTTACATCTTCATAGAATTGCGTCAAGGGTATATCCGTTTATCTATACCTTGTAACTAAGTAAAATTCTCAATTACTATTGGCCAAATTTATAATGAGTTGTATAATCATTTTTTTATCGTTTATTTGGGAATTGCCCAGCTACTTGAATTTTTAATAGTAAAATTGGCGTAGTTAGCGTTCAGTTGAAGGATCCATAAGTAACACGATATGAGGTTGAATATCACTGGAGGGATAATGAAAAACACCAAACCTTCCCCATGTATAATATTTAATAACAAGCAATAAGCAAGTTTGTTACAGCAACATGTTTCAACTAGAACGTCATCATCAGGCTATTGATATAAAGAAGTGGTTACTTATTCAGGTGAAAGCATAACATATAAGAAATGCGAGTTGGGCCTTGAAAAGGAACAATTTAAACCATGTGTGGATTTTTAAATGTTGTTTTCTGCTTCCCGTTCATTCTGTCACTTTCCGCGTCCTTGATCGTGCCAGCTTTATTTTTGTTGTTAATTAATTTTGTGTGATTTATATTTCCTATGTATCGTGGTCGCCTTGGTCGCGAAGGTCATTCGACTACCACGTGGCTTTGTTTAAATTGTTCCTCTTCAAGGCCCAATTCGCATTTCTATTCAAATAGCATTAAGTTCTAAACATCGGGCCATCGAAACTCATTGTAATATAACCTAAAAATGTCTTTCTAAAAAGTGTGGGATGTTGTCTTAAAGATTACTATTTTGATATAAAATTGCGTTTTGAAAAGAAGTGTAAAACATATTATCACTGTCAATAAGATATTATCTTACTTTTAAAGTAAAACAAACCCTAATGGTTTCATTATTATTCTTACTTCTACAAGCTACCGTACGGTGTGGTATAGAGTAATACAGTGCCCGGTGTTGGTAGTGCTCAAATAAAATTAGAAGTGAACCAAGGTGCCTCAAAAAAGCAACTGCATTCGCCGCTGCATGGTAGTTCAGGTGATTTCTGGGTAATGAGCAAGGTACAAGATCTACAATACGACGTCGTATCCGCCAAAACAATATTATCTCTCTTAATGGGATTGTCTTTATTAAAAATATGCAGGGTGTTTCAAAAAGATGTTGCCAAACTTGGGGAGATTATAGAAGACAGTGTGGTAAACAAATTTTGCATATAAACCCCTAGTCGAAAATGAGCCGTTTTGGCCCTAGAGCATTTTTTTCCATAAACGTAATGTTATATTGTTGATAGAAAAAGCCTTTGATGTTTAGTTAATTTTTATTGAAGATAACGCGAAAATAATAAATTTATAACAATGATTCAAAATGGCGACCCTTAACCTCGTTACATAAATGTGCCCTTCGATTCATTGAATTGCGCACCCGTTGTAACATATGCGGATCTTTCTGCACGAAAAGACAGGCTGCCATCACTCTCTCTAACCGTTCCTCTTGTGTGGCTACAGGGGTTTCACAGACGAAAGACTTGATGTAATAAAAATTAACTAAATATTGAAGTCTTTTTCTGTCCACAACATAACATTACGTTTATGGACAAAAATTGCTCCAGAGCCAAAACAGCTCATTTTCGACTAGGGGTTTATCTGTAACAAAATTTTACCGCAATGTCTTCTATAACCTCATAAAGTTTGGCAACACCTTTTTCAAACACCCTGTATATAAAACTATAAAAAGTACAATATTGAACTTTCGTGCAGTTGTAACCTTTAAGTACCATTTGGTTCAAGATTATCAGTTCTCGCAGGTACCAGTTACCGCACTTGCCTTATTTTATAAATACCATGGAAACCGTATATTACAAAGAAAATGAACGAGATAAACTTGAAAATAAAAAAAAATCATTTGGTTAATTGGAATACAAGCTCCTTATATAGGGTGAGTCGGGAGGAACGGACCAATCTCCAGGAGTGTATTATACACGTGAAAATAATGTAAAAAAAACTCAAATATTGTTATCCGACTTTCATTTGTTTTCAAGTTATAGCGTTACAAAAAACAACTTCTTATGGAGAACTTAACTGAGTTTTTGCAGAAAAATCGATATTTTTGTTAATTTAAGATGTAATCATTTGAAAAAAATCCAGAAATGCACCATTTATTACAAAGGCTAAAATAAAAATAATGCGTATGGTGATTTTTTATGACTTCTAAACAAATGAAAGTTGGATAACAAAATTTGACTTTTTTTACATTATTTTCACATGTGTAATACACTTCTGGAGTTTGGTTCGTTGCTCCTGACTCACCCTGCATATAAAGTTACTATCAAGGCGATTTGGACGTAAGGAGTGGAGTTATGGGGTTGTTCTAGTCTCTAGTATGTCAAATTTAAATATTATCCAGAGATTCCAATGTAAAGTCCTCCCACAGGTAGCTGCCGCACATAGCATTCTTAAAAGAAGAGATTCATCAACGTGCGGTGAAACACCACTACCATCTGATAGCACATCAAAACCCATCAGTCGAAATCATGCTCGAGCTGTCAAACGACTTAAGAAGAAATGGCCTAGGGACCTGCTAATCAACTGAAGTTCCAGGGTTGTTGATGTACACTTGTGCTCATAAAAATGGAATACACTTACTGTTGCGCTGATGTGAAAGGTGGTATTATTTGCATTATTAAATACATTTTTATACGATATCTTTATTTAACTATTTTCTTGTAACTTAATAGAACAAACAATTTCACTTTATCGATGTTTCAAACCAAACGGTATTACAAAATAAAATATTACAAAAATCAGTCCAACAGTAAGTGTATTCCATTTTTATGAGCACAAGTGTACATTACTAAAAAATAGTGCTATACCCAACTATGAGTTTAAATTAAAAAATACAATATTATTTCACAACTCGCGCATGATGGGCTAAATAAAAAAGTATTATTTATAATAAGACGAGTTAGAATTTTTTTCTCTTTACTTTGTTTCCACGTTGATATTAAAATAATTAAAGAAAGCTAAAGAAAGAACACGTTTAGTTGTTTGAAAAATATTGTAGGTCATGGAAAGTATATAAAAACAATAGCAGTGTTAAATCAACCTTATTAAACTGCATTTTATTTCACATTGCTATCAACTTCGGGGTAAATAATTATTTTACTACGAACAGCAAACAATTTTAGACTGAAGTCCCCAACCAAAATTCATCAATGACGCAAACCAGCTTCAAATCGTACCAAACAAACGTTCAGGCTACAGAGAGATATCGGAGGACAGACCAGCTAGAGTTTGTTCAGATTACTAGGGGCACCAAAGAGTCTTTTACAACAGATAAGTCCATTAGTTTGCGGGAACTCTTAAACTCACTAAAGTACTCTATGCATAGTCAATTCGCTATAAAATAAAACATACTTCAAAAAGGTTCGAGATCTCAATTGCTTGCATTAACTATACACAAAATTAAGATACACATGAACAGCGTTATATTTAATTAACTACAACAAATGTGATACAAAATGTTACATCAGTTAATTTAAGTACTAGTATAAATCACAAACGCGACTCACGCTACAGGCAAAAGCCACAAATTCAGCCAATTGCCACTAATTATAAGAGTTTAAATAGCACATAACGAAGTTCAATATTGAAATAAGTAACAGGTCTCTGGGCATATTAAATTAGCTGGCAATTATAAATTTACGGTGATGTGGCAGGTTGCATAAATGCGCTAGTAATTACTGACAAACTGGTAGGTGTTGGAACACTAGCCAGTACGTCCAATCTTTCGGTGCACTTAATGTACAGATTCGTTTTTACATTCACAATACAAGATCGTGTTTTAATACTCAGGGCAACGTAAGGTGGCGTTGACAAAACAAACAGCAGCGGACTGCATAATTAACCACCTGTGCAAGTAGGGGCACAGCAAGGGCTCTTAGCAACAATTGCTAACCGAAGAAATGAAGCGGGGGCTACAACAAAGACTCACCAACAGACTGAAAACTCAGCAATGATTATAAACTCGGCTATCAAATTAGTATCACACCTAGCTAGTCATACTTTAAAAAGAGTCTAAGTTGGCTTTTAAATCCAGGAATGCCCGATTAGAATAAAGAACGAGAAAGAACGCACACATACCATCACCTTACAGCTCCAAGACTTAAATCGTGACGCCAGAAAAATCCGCAATCAGATGAGGTGGGTAATGAAAACCCAATTATCTTCGTTAAATCAACCATACAAATTCGCCGTAGAGCAAGTGAACTAGGACCCTATTCTTTCCCTCGCAAGTCACTATAAACTAGCCCTAAACTAAGGCAAACATTAATACGAAGTATACACGTTTGATTAAGTTGGAGAAGCTTGCAGAAGACAGGGAGGAACAAAAACTTTGCCATCGGGGCGCGGAGACAATTGAATGGTAGTTGGCCTAGTTATACATAACAACGAATCGATAATCCATCTTGTCCGGGGCTGGAGGCCATTCAAAACAAGGTCAGCGGCTTCAATGACTGTACAAAGTTGAGCCTTTCAAACAGGGGCGATCAAAATTTATAAAACGGACGGTACTATTAATGGGCCATTAAATCGTAACGTGTTTTATTCGTAACACTATTTAATATTTTTTCATCTGCTATGGTTTTTAAGATCCCCATGTGTACAATAACAATAACTTCCACTGCGTATAATTTTTTTTAGATATAGGGAGGCGAGAGAGCTTAATAATTCCTATAGATAATGAAAAATAGAATAAGAGATATGAAAGAATGAAACCGAAACAATACCTGAAAGTAGACTAAAATTAAGTACATACATATTTCGAATTTTCGATTAGTTTCAGTAGAGCTGTTGTACTGAAATCCAATTTTTAGCGTATTTTTCTGTGGGGAAGGATACAAAAAGAGATCTCTCCAGAACTGCGGTAGCTCCTATTATTTAATTTTGTCTCCTACTGACAACCAGAGCTGGGCAAATTACTTTTAAAAAGTAATTAATTACTAATTACCATTTACCGCTCAATGTAGTAATTTAATCACCAGAGATTGAATTACTCACAGGAAATAGTAATTCAATTACTAATTACTTAGTAATTGTAATTGTACAACATCAATTACTTTTTCAATTACTTTCAAGAAAAATTATTGTCATATAGTTGTATTTAGTAGAATTTTCTTGCAAGTTGCAACTATCATTAGTGTCGTGTCGATTTGTAATCGTAATCTAAAAATGCTGAATTTTTATGTTTTGTTAACTATAGTAACCTAATACTTTATCACTCTTGAAGGTTTTTTGATAATTAAATCTTCTAGCTACATGCACCGTTCACCAAAACCAAAAGTTTTTTTTTTATGTAAGATGTAAGTAAATAAATAAATTCAACGATAGTAATTATACAGGGTGTTCCAACAAAATGGGACACCGATTTGGCATAGATTCCTTAGGTTATAATAAACCGATTAAACCTAATATACTTTAGTACAAAGTCCCTTCAGTAAGAAGGTATAGGGACTTGGAAGTTCAAATCTATATATTTTTTTATATTAGCTTCCACATAAGTTATCACTAAAGTTGAGCTTTTTATCACGATTGTGTATTTAGTTGCCGAGGCCCGAAGGGCCAAAGCAAATATACCACACAAGGATTGAAATGGAACTTCCAGTGCCTAGCGGTACATTGCTTTTTTAAATCGAGAAATCGCGAAGTTACAATATTTTAACCAACTTTTATAGGTTACGTTGACGTCAGTTGACGTTTACCTATCGCCCAACCTCCTACAAAAAGTTGTAAAATAATGGATTACTTCATTGCCGATTTCTCGTATTTTATTTTACGATTTCGACGTTCTTCACTGCCAATTTAAAGAAAAAAAATTGGAATATTAAGAAATGTCGAATTTAACTTTGGCTATATTTTGTAATAATATTAGAAAAAATAGCATGCTGAATCCTCCTATAACATAAAATCGTTGCTCTCTTTGTTTGCGTGTATGTTTGTTCGCTATCTCCTCCGAAGATACTGGCCCGATTAAGTTGTACGATGGCTTAAAAGTTTGCTAATTTTTAGACTTAGATCGTAGGCCGGTTTTTATTTACAAAAAAAGTACGAACAAGTTTTAATTTAATTAAATCCTCTAGGCAGCGGAGCGGAGCGCCTGTAGCCATGTACTATTAGCTCGGGTGCGCGCATTTCTTATAACATAAAATCGTTGCTCTCTTTGTATGTTTGTTCGCTATCTCCTCCAAAGATACTGGCCCGATTAAGTTGTATGATGGCTTAAAATTTTGCTAATTGTTCGACTTAGATCGTAGGCCGGTTTTTATTTACAAAAAAGTACGAAAAAGTTTTAATTTAATTAAATCCTCTAAGTAGAGGAGCGGAGCGCCTGTCGACGTGGGCTACGGTGGACCTGAGGTAGAGTGCTCGTCTATGACGCGGGCGGCCCGGGTTCGATTCCCGGCCGATGCATCCTTTTTTTAAAATTTATATTAATGAATCTCTCTTAATTTAGCGAACCGAAGCGTAGTTCGGGTGACTCACTGGTATGTTATAAAAGTGATTTTTCCATGTTCGTGATAAATTAATCCACTCCCTTTGCATCACTCGCTCGTAAATTAAACGTTGAAAAACGTTCACTTTTCTTAACTTGTAGAACAATTTACTATTAAATACGCTTAACATGAGGCTGAATGACGAAAATATGTAACTTACCGAAGTATACAGGGTAGAGCATTGGATTTCTTAAGTGTTTGACAGCAAATTTCTATTTAGATTTTGTAGAAGAACGATCCAATTGGCACAACTTGAGCAGTTTTTGTTGGCTCTGTTCGAAAATACTTCTTTTACCCTTTATACGAAAGTGAAATTTTCTGCCGCCTGTTAGGGGTTTCCCAACAATATACGTTTGGTTCCCTGGTTAGCTTCCAATGGCAGTGGGAGGGAATATAATACATTGACTGCCGTTGCCATTAGAGACGGGAGACAATGTGATTATGATTAATAATAAATCAACTAGCCTCCCGGTTTTCATATTTAAATATTTTTGAATGCAGCTGATTACAAGAGATAGTCTCACCATAAAATGTAAAAGTATTGTATGTATAACTCTGGACTAAAACGTCATTTCATCCCTTGCATGATTACAATAAATTGATTAGGTACTGTTCTCGCAAACTCTGAAGAACTAAACTACATCTGCGGGAGAGAATGATACATTTTCCTCCCTAGTAATACAAATAGTTATTAAAAATATGTTAGGTAACTTCTGCAATTTTAAAACTAATTATCAATTTGGTGTTGATCACGAACCGTTGAAAGTTGACACATGACTGACGAACCTAGTTGAAAACGACTGATTGAAATAAGAATTCGTACTTTAGCTACAAAAACAAAAGATATTTGCTCAAGCACGTAACAATGAAGTCATTTTTACATTCAAGTGACCTTTATACCATGTGTTCAAAAATAAATTACATAAGGGTTGGCCATGGCAACACATATCAGCTTATAATATAAACTTATGGCAGCAAGAAAAGTGATTATGTTAATGAATTCTAAAGCTTGCTGTTGCCAATACTTTTATATTCCATGGCCAACCCTTAAGTAACTTCCTTTTGAACACACCGAATAAGTAAATTACTGTTGACGCTCTACAATTAAATTGCTCAGGTTGCTTTCATATTTTTACTTCAAATTTCAAAATGTCATTAACATCTTTAATAATACCTATTGATTTTAAATTTAGGGCACTAAAATATCTGAAATTACGTAAATTGGGTCACTATTCACTGTTCTTTAAAAAAAACTAAATGGAATTTTGTGTAAAATCATTAAGAAGCCAATATTTGAATGTCTCGTAATTAGCAGGGGTTTTTTAATAATAATCGAAGCTAACATGCTGCAGCAGTCCATAAAAATTATACACTAGTGCCAGTATACAAAGCAGCATATGAGCATTACAAGGCAAGAAAGTGACAAAGAATGGATAATTTACAAAATGTTCAATGCAAGAATGCGGTAAACTTATGCGGCGGAGTTTTAAAATTACCATACGCCATAATGTATTTTTGAGTCAACCAGACATTTTATATATGTGTTTTCCGCTGTTTAAATGTTGTTATCGGATTTTGTCCGTTTAGGACAATTTCTCACCCAAAACCGTAATTTTGTGGACTTAACGTCTGTTACACTTGCATTAATCGTTTCAAACAAGCAAATTGAAATGAATAAATAATCATTATGAACCAATATCGTCTAATGAAGCTATTTAAAATTATTATTTTACCGTAGGTATTGTAATCTGTAATGTACTTACCGCATATATTCTTATAGCGTCTCTCACAATAAATATTAGTGTCACTATTACAAGCTACAGATACACGCACTAATGCTCGTGGACGCGTAATACAAAATGCAGAAGTTGCTGTTATTCGACTCGTCAGAGGAAATAATAAATTAGGCTTATATTGCGCGGGGAATACCCTGCGATTTGCTTAATATGTAACTTAATAAGGCCTTATCTTGTTTTTTGCATTCTGAAGATTTGGCACCCTATCGAGGTCAGTAATTCAATAATTAAAATACCACAAGTAATTCAAATACCTATAAAGTAATTTAAATAGTTTAGAGTTATTTAATTACACGAAAGTAATTGAGTAATTGAATTCAGTAATTAATTACTTTTAAAAAGTAATTTTCAAGTACCTACTTTCTAACAAAGGTGGCAATTCCCAATTACAATTACCGCATTTTGAAAAGTAATTCAAGGAAAATAAACAAAAAGGAATTTAATTAGTAATTTAATTAAAAAGTAATTAATTACTGTCCAGCTCTGCTGACGTTATTTTTTATTATTACATCTAATAATTACATTTTTAATTTTTTTTTATGGTTTTAGAGCTACTTTTGGTGTGTATAATATAAAACTTCCATGGTACGATGGAATACAAAATGGATATTGCTACCTACATATGTTACTTAAAAGATGACAATATATGATTTCAGATTTTTTTATTTTTTGTTATATTTGATTTAACAACAATAATCTTCACTGTATGCTTCGACCGACGAAGTAGAACAATTATAAGTTTTCATAAAATGCTCTTCCAGAAAACGGCTTTTCTATCAGCACCCTTATGAACAAAGCCAAAGCGTGTGCTCCTAATCCAGTCGTATGACTGTTGCAGCCAAAAGGCATCGGTTCAGATTCTCGTTTTTGACGCTGGCGATCGCCTATAGCTTTTCTCCTTAGAAGATTGAGTGCAAATCCGCCGTGCTCTGTCTGACTTTCCAGAATGTGCCTCAGAAGGTGTTCTTCTAAGAATTCTCCAAACCCTTCAAATCCGCAAAAATCGACTAGAAAAGAGATTAAATCGTGAATATGACATCCAGCTAGTCTGATTAACAGTAAAAACACGCCATTTAAATTTTAAACTACTCGCTTGAGAGTGATTTTTTAAAGAATATAATTGGAAGGAAATAGCAATACGGTGGACACAACCAAAATTCAGCATTTTGAGAAAGTGCGCTATAATGCTATAATCTCCAACCTTTACTTAATAATTCTATTGAATCTATGTTTTTTTGTCTTTATTTTGACATACATTACGAGTCCTTTACAATTTCAAACAAATGTATTACTGTTTTGTGTAAAGTTTTGGTTGTAAATGTGCAAACTTTGTCATCAATAATTACTGAAACATCATTTCTGATTTAAAGCAGCTTAGTTATGCAAACTCATTACAAAATAAGTACTGTAGAAATCTTACTCTGCTCAAGCAGCAGATCATCAAGGTTCGGAATGTATTTGTATTCCACATTTTTTCTCAGCTCCCACAAGATATAGCTGCACTCCTGTTCCACAAGGCGAATAACATTTTCTCGATGCATATTGCAGTTCCGTATTCTTGCTATTTGTAAATACAGCAGCCTTCAGAAAATGAAGAAAAAGAATTTACGATTAACAACTTTAGTTTATAAATTCATGGTTTATTACACACAGTGGCAATATGGGCTAGAACAGATTTAAATCTTTAGACAATTCTCGATTTACGAACGGTCGCTATAACGAATATCACAATTCACAATTATGCAATTAGTAGTCGCGTGCAACGCGTGCACCGCACGCGGGAGCCACTCTAAAGGGGCGCCAAACCGGAGATTTGTATACAATTTGAATTTTTAATTTTTCAACAATTTCAAACGATTCCAATGAACAAAGCACTAAGGCACTAAAGAAATCAATTTTTTTATCTCAATTCGTAATATAATCAATAATCTTATTGAAGTTTATGTTCGTTAATATAATCACCTATTCCTATTGTGACAGAAAACACTATATTTTTGAAATCAAATAGCTATTCCTTTAGCTTTAATTATTAAATATAATAAAATCGATAGGTTAGTTAATTCTGTGTGCAATATGCAATACCTTGAATAAAAATTATAGAGATGATAATGTTTTCGAGGAATAACTTGCTCAAGCTGGAAAACTAGCAGCCGCTTTTGAGATAGAGCAAGGTTTTCCTCCGTTAAATACTGTTAGACGAAAGTATAAACCAAAATTGTTCGATTATGAACAGAGGGATGAGACACCTCAAGATCCAAAAACCGAGTTTAAAATAAATTTCTTTTTTAAAAATAATTGATCAAACACTAAGTTCTTTGAATAGTAGATTTGAAATATCTGATTATGACAACGTTTTTGGTTTTTTAGTGATATTTTTAAATTAAATGAAGAGGATCTTTTAAAAAGCTGTCGTGCTCTACAACAAAAGCTAACTAATCAGAAACAGAAGGAGGCTGACGTAGAAGAAAATGATTTATTTAACGAGATAAAAGCCCTAAGGTTGTTTTCATTACCTGAAACGTCAAATCCCCTCGACTTCTACAATGTATATTTGAAAACAATCGAACTTCATCTCTACCAAATATTACCATTACATTAAGAATCCTGCTTACTTTACCTGTGTCTATAGCTTCTGGTGAGAGATCCTTCTCAAAATAAAAAATTAAAAAAAGTATTTGAGGTCTACCATGTTACAAGAAAGATTATCTGGTTTGGCAATCTTAGCTATAGAGCAAGAGATCCTGCATAAAATTCATTTTGGCAATATTATAAAAGAATTTGCAGCAGCCAACTCCAGAAAAAAACCTATTTAATTTTTGGATGATTGAATGTTTTATTTGTTTATTGTTTGGTTTGTTTTTTCCTTTGTAACAAATTTAAAGAAGAATAAAATTTTAGTTTTTGAAATCTGTGTTGTTTCATTACAAAATAAAAATAAAATGTGTTTTCGCATTTCGCTTAAATGTTTAAACAACTACAAGATATTACAGCAAACTAGGAAATTTAAAAAAGTTCTTGCACAAAAAACATGCGGTCAATAACTTACCTACCTCAATTGATAAGGTACGTTGCTGACCATATGTGAACTAAAGGTTTTATCAGTAACTATGCAGTTTTTGTTGGTTTGCATATCAAAGAAATGTTTTTTTTCTGTTCGTTTAAATGAAAATAGTATTCCATAGGCGGGTATGCATTTTTAGAGTAAAACTGTTTTGAAGTTTAACTTAGTGTTGAGGGCGTTTTCGAAAAAGTGATAAATGGAGAAGTTGTCCAGTTTAGCGAGTTCTATTACGGGTTAAAATATTTGCACTCATTTCCATAACACTTTGTATATTCAAAGGGCGCCAAAATATTTCCAGCACGCCGGCGACGGTAGCCCTTGCGGGGGCCCTGGTCGCCAATATAGAGTTGTCTATATACTTCTTAGATTAGTTCCAGGATCATCGTTTGTTTCTATTACTGATTTATGTTTTTAGGATTTGCGATCAACTACTACGCACTTCTATTTATTTATTCAGTATATATTCGAACATTGCCAATAATCTGCAGGGGCCTAAATTATAATCTAACATTGGAGCTAAAACTAAGTATACCCATTTCCTTGACTATTTAGTATTAACAGTTCTCGTAATGGTCGCGTTGCAGACCGTTGAAGAGTACTGGAAATGGTCGAAATGTAATAAACAAACAAAATTAAGTCGCAGTTGATCAGTAGTCGCAAGAGATTCAATCAACTAGTAAACACAGAAAACAAATCAGGAAACTAATTTAATGTATATTTTACAGTTAATGCCCGAATTTATTAGTCAAAACTGGTTCCAACAAAGCATTTTAGTCAATACTTGCATTTTGTTAATTAAACCTAACTTAACCCAACTCAATCTAACCTAACCTTTTTTCCAGTGAAAGTATTGAATTCGACTGGAAAGCCCAATCGCCTACCAACTAATCCCCGCCCGAGTATTACTCCACCCTTCTATTAGTCCCTCTCTCTTTGCCGCCCCTTTTTTTCGTCTTATTTAGTTCGCATAATAACTGTAGTCACGCTCTCAGTTAGCCTTTTCCAAGTAGGTGACAGTGACGTCATACCTCTGCCCAACAACAGCTGATCCAGGACAATCAGCCTCCTAAAAGGCTTGTGGTAATTTTTCGATTTTTTAGGCTAAAATCGATCATTTTTAAGACGTTATAAGTGTAGTTTAATTTATAAATAATTAAGTTAGTGATTTTATGGATTTGTTGTGTTATTTAAGACTATCGTGATTCGTGGGTGAGCAGTACTTACTACCTTCTGTAAGTGAACTATCTGAAAAGTAAAATTATTTTTGATTTCATTTTTAAATAAATGTAAATAAAAACGTATTCTGTATTAATTAAATCACCAGATGCCGCCGGTCTTCCTGGAAATTCCAAATTGATTCCATTTAATCAATAGAGATGTATTTACAATAGAAATGCATTACCTCTGTTAAAAAGTGGTCTGAACAAACTTATGTCCTCGGAAATCTCTCGACCTCTTATATCTCGCACATCAGGAAATACGAAATATTTCTTTTCCGTTTCTCGGTTACTTCTACTTGAACGATTTGAACACCCAAACACAGCACAAAATTGGCATTTTTGTAAGTTTCAAGGTTATGTTCTTTATTCACTGACAAATATGTTACTTAACCAACTTTTGGTTTAAACTAGAGACAGTTTCATTAAACTATTTTAAAAGTCCATAACTTCCTTCAATTTTCAGTCGAAAAGAGTATTTTAACCCGAAATACGAAAATCTTAACTATTTGTCGGTGGTCATTGATACCCACATCACCATCAAAACTTGTAATACAAATCGAGTGCTGCCTTTATCTGTTTATAGAATTAATAAACAACACATAAACTACACTGCTATATTAGATAAACCCAGTACAATAGACACAAAACTTATAAAATTAGAATTTATGGAAAGCTGTTAGGGAGGAGCTTGTGACGTCACTTGGAAATCATATTATCAGCTGTTATTTCCTCTTTGATATCTCTCATTCTTTCTTGGTCCCATCGTCTATACTCAAAAACTGTGTGTGGTCCGCCGCATACGTATTCATTGTTTTCTAGAATTGTCAACTTGAATAGATAGCTGCCAAAGCACCCACGTCCCGTTTGTGATTGAGTCAAGTGGTAATTGGCGTCAGCGTGTTCCCACGAAATCCATGCCCGATCTTTCCGCTGAGTCTCCTCGTCCAATTAGCGGTACCATCCAGATTCCGCTCCTCATGCCAACTGTCTAAAGTTTGTTCTCTTACCACCTTTTTCTGCGTTCTTTTGTTCTCGTCTTCGTCATACGACTTTTCCAATATCAAGAGGTGTATGGGTATCACCCCAGCTAGGACCTACTACCTACCAGTACTGCCCTTGATGGCGGCTCTTCTTTGGACACTCCCTATCATCTTCAGGTGCTTGTTTGTCTGCATGTAGAGTCTCCATAGCATACAACGTACAGAATGATTGAATTTAACGTGGAGGAAAATATTCTTCGCCGCCTTGCTTTGACACTGCCTAGTTAGGCATGATCCGACTTAGCTTGGTGGCGGTTTTTCAGCTTTCTTAGCTTTTTGTTTCCTTTTCCCCGCCACTATAACCATTTTCGTTTTTTGTGGAGGTAGCTGTAGGTCTCTATTATTCAACCATATCTCAATTAGATGAAGCGAGCATTGTATTTTTTTCTTCTATCTCTACTTGATTTCTACCTAGTACTACTATCACCAGTCACCTATTACCAGTCATTATTTTGAAGGCGTAACTCTAGATATCGCCGTTCACTTCTTCACATACCTTGCGTTACGCAGGTTTGTAGTAAAGCACCATTCTTCTCATTCCACCAGCACACTGTTTTCCTTCTAATGACACATGATAACACGTTGCTTCTATTCGGGTCCCAAAGGTCTCTGAAATATAAATGTCTATCCCGTTGTCATTTAGATTTCATAATATATCAATGAATTGTTCTGTCTTTCTTGGTTATAGATTCATCCTTTTTTAGATAAGGGCCGAGGGTAGTCTCTATCACGGTGTTGTGCATTCCAAATTATATATTATTATGTGGACTCAGGTTCTCTTCGTCACTTACGTGCTAGTTTTGAATATATCTGCTTAGATTCTCGGTAGCCATGGTTAGGTCAATATATGAACAGCTGCAACTCCTCTCACTGATTAGCTTATCATCATGATTTAAGTTTATCACATGTAGATCCTCTTCTGCCCTTCACCGGTGGTCCCCATATATCGTTTTGGGGTTAGAATCCCCTCCGATGACTACTCTTTGCTTTTGTCGTATTTTTCTGTCAAACTTCATTAAGTAACGCTCAAAACTATCGAGGGCTATGTTCGGTGATACGTAGCACGAGTAAACGATAATACCACCGATGTTGGCCCATACGAATCCCTCTCCTAGTTCAACTTTAGAGATGGACACCTTTGTGCCACATACGTGGCTGCGTCTTCATTATTATCTACTGCATATATAAACACCCTCTCCTGTTAATCTTAGAGCGCATTGGAACATCATCTTGCTGCTCAGATTAGCCCCAAACCTACCCTGTCCAGGCAAATCTTCGAGTGCCTCGGAACCACATCGTGACGCTCAGATTTGTCTGTCTGATATTTACTAGCCTGTGAAACCACCCTGCTAGTAAATAATTTCTTCCGACAGCTCGCCACGAATGCCCACCGGACCGACGTGCAGGTGGAATTACGAACGGCCTAAATTTATTTCAAATTCACGAGCTGCAAGCTCATTTAATATTTAAATTGCAAATCGAGCAAGCAACGGGGAAGCTCCAATTTTTCCGGCAATTCTTAACGAAACGCCCGGCCCGAAGGCGTTCTCGGGCTCTGAAATCTGTACATTTATTTACTTAGCACGGCAAGCGGTCTCATTTGTCAGGCTTAGGGAGGCTGCTAACTGCCCCATATTATTTCGGCTGTCATCTTATCAATCCTAAAGTTTGAAGAAACCCGAGAGCGACGCGCTCAAACTATATTATTTAATTTTTGCCTATTTATAGCCATTCGAGCTCTACGTAGCAGGGAGGACCTTTTGTATCCGCTACCAGCGAACGCCGCCCCGACCGCAACTCAGAGGCTACCAGGAAAAACTTTATTTTATTTATTTACTTGTACACATTTTATTTTTTAATTTAGTTAAACAAAATAAACACCTGTATAATCTTGATTCGACTCTGTTACTTCAGCTGCTGGAGCAGAGCTAGCCACGAAAAGTAATTAATAACGTAAACTTATCAAACTTGATCTTGAGGCATAAAATTAAAAATTGCTAAAGTTACGAAATATTACAAGGTTTATATTAGCTTCTATACAGTTTTGTCTGAGCAAGTTCATCGCATCCTCTTTATCTCTGTTTAAATTGGTTTGCAAGATCTTCATGATGAATTATTGCACGAAAGATATTCTTCTCGTTTTCTTCTGCTCTTTAATCATGCTTTTATATTTCGGGCACAGCATCAACCCACTTTAGCGTTCCTCTTCATAACGGGGATATCACTACATTTGATTGGTGCATTTCCTTTTTATGGTCTGCTTCCCCGCAGCTGTAACAACTGATTTTATTGTTTGCAGTTTTTGGCTATGTGCCCTATTCTGTTGCACTTATAACATTTTAACGTAGTATTAATTTCTCTTAGCCTTCATTTATTGCAGTCTTCCCCAATCCGTTTCCTTTTAAGCAAATCATTTGCCATTCTCTCCTCTAGTGTCACAAAAGCATATTTGACGCCACCTGTGTTAGCATTTTCCGCTAATGTTATATTCACATTTCTTTTCACTTTTCGGGTTACCCGGTTTCTTTCTCTAAGATTCTTATAATTTCATCCTTCTGTACAGTTTCCTCTATGTTCAGTATCATAAAGGTTGTATTTGGTTGCTTAGTGTCGACCTTTGCAAGTCGGTCCATTTTGGTAATAAGTAGTTCTTTGCATTCTCGCCTGTTCGTTTCTCCTTTGTTTTTAAATTTGATATGAAAATTTCCATTTTTATCTTGTTTATTCTGTTAATTGTTCTTCCGAGTGTGCTAACATTGATTTTCATTTTCTTCACTTCATCTCCATACGAGGAGCTTCTATGGGCTCGATTATAATTAAGATTTCCTAGTTTCTGCTCCTCCTGTTTGCCTCCTGCTTTTTTAAATCCCATCTGTCTCGATTATGTTTCTTCCTTTTCTTCCGATGTATATCTTAAATTGGATATCTTCCCTTCCACCTGTATATTCTAGTAGCTTTCACATCACTTTCTGGTACACAGACCTGTCTAGTTGATCTTCCTTTCTTCTTCCCCATTTCAGTCACCTTGTTCATGTTTGTTTTAATTTTGATTTTATCCTCTTACATCTCTCCCCCATCCTTTGTTATAATGAGGTAAGTGCATCTCCCTTGGTTGTTGGTTAGTAGGTTGTTTTCGTCTATACCATGCGATGTTACACTGCAGAATTGTTTTATCTTGTTCCATCTCAGTTTTACATATGATGATTAGGCGTTCTTCCAAATATATTTCTTTACTACTTATCTGACAAAACTTATATACTTCATATGGTTATTTTAAATCCATTAAACTTTCTAAATCTATATCGTCGGTATCTTTAGCACCCAGTTTCGTTTGTATATTGTTTATTATTTTGTTCTTTTCTTCTTGTCGTTTCTGTTGTTTTATCATGCAAGAGCAACATGTGTATACGGTATCTTTCTTTTCATATTCTTCTAGCGCTAATCTGGCTTCCGTCATCAACTCCCCTGTGAAACCTACGACGAAGACCATTAATTTTATCTGCACTTTGTGTCATTCTTTTAACCGAAACTTTGATCTCTTTTTTAGTATTAGTATTTTCACTAACTAGGCATTCTAGCATCCTGATTTCTTTCTTTGTTTTGTCTATAATTTCCTTACACAAAATATATTGCGTCTCTATTTTAAGCGTATATATTTTTCTTTCCTCCGCAGTTTTAATTAGAGATTCTATTCTTCCTTCTATAATCTCTATTTGCTATCCCTGTGCTAGATGTTGTATCGTTGTCATCCAAACCAATTAGATCCATTACTTCTTTGCTCTATGCCTGGTTCATTACGGGTTGCATATCCTCGAAAATTCGGACCGTATCAATTCCTTTCTTAAAAATTTCCATTCCAGGAAAATGGGGAGGGGAGTTGGGAGAATATTGATGAACACGTAAAGTTCCTGTGTATCTAACTACTACCCGCCCATCGAAGCTCCATTTAATCGAACTTGATCCAATCTAACATAACTTAATGTAACAATAGAACAACAAAAATTCGCTACACATACCGCAACTTCGTTAATAATAGAGACATTGAAATACACAATTTTATTTTAAATGCCAGTAAACAGCCTACAAATTGCCGTAAACCAGTTTAAATCATGGCATCCTATTTTTTCGTAGTGATACACGGCTTTGGTTTTTTAAATGGAAAGCCCCATATACTTTTAGATATTTGAAATCAGTTCCGGGGTGCAAGGGGTGGAGATCTAGCCAACCAAAAGCCTCACCTGCTCGTGGTGCACCCTGCTAGGAACTGACGAGGCCCTGGCTACCCGGTGCTGGTGGGAATAAACCTGCTCCTCGTTTCTAGAGGTTAAACAGGGCTCGTCTTCAGGCCAACCGCCCAAACGAGTATGATGGTTCAAAGTAATTCAAGAAACCTCGAACCATGACGGAACAATAGACGACGACCGTCGAGAAGTAGGTACATGAGAATAGCTACATAGAATATAAAGACACTAATAGGTAAAGAGGAAGAACTGAGTGAAGAAATGCTAAATTCAGGCTAGATATTTTTGGTTTAAGTGAAATAAGAGTCAAGTGTAATAAGGGGAAACCACTAGGCCGACAGCACATACTAAAATATTCAGGATATCAGAAGGCAGAAGAAAAGAAGGAGTCGGAATAGTATTACAAGAAGGGTTAAATAACAAAGTAATAAAATTTAAGCAGTCAATAGTAGAATAATAAGTATTCACTTACAACTAAAAGAAAAAGTCAATGTTATACAGATATATGCACCCACTGAAGGTGAAGCAAACATCGAAAAAGATCAGTTCTACCAAGCACTCCAAAACAAAGTAAACAAAGCAAGAGATGATGGTGGAATGTTATACGTTATTGAAAATTGGAATGCAAGAACAGGCAATGATGTAAATAGAAGCCACGGAAAAATAAGGAGATATGGCTAAGAAGAAAGACTAAATAGAAATGAACAAAGAATGATTAATTTTTGCACTGATAATCAACTGCTCATAGGAAACACACTATACGATTATAAAAGAATACAGAAACGAACATTTAGGCCAGAAGAAAGAAATGTAGAAAGTATAATAGATTACGTATAATACAGAAAACAGGAGAAATGGTGCAGATGTAAAAGTAATCAGGGGGGTAGATGGCAGAAGTGAATACAGATCACAGACTTCTAATCGGCGACACAAACATTTATTTACCTAAGAATCAAAGGTATAAAGTGTACGAAAAACGAAATGTAGACAAACTAAGAGCCGAAAAAAACACAAACAGCCTGTATAACTAACATAAACGATAGATTGTCGAAAGTTGAAGCAGACGATGAAAATGGCTGTAACGACTGGGACATTATAAGAATATGGAATTGCGTAAATGAGAATCTATGCAGAGCAATTGAAGTGTGTGGAAAGAAACGAATAGATACGCGATGGAAAAGAACTAACTGGTGGAATGAAGTAGTAAACCAAAAGGTTAGAGAAAAAAATAGCCTGGAAGGAATACATTAGGAATCAAACTGATGAAATGATAAATCTCTATATACAAAAAAGAAATGAAGCTAAAGACACAGTAAAGCAGGCCAAACAAAGAACTTGGGAAGAACTTGGATATGATATAGAGACAAAATTCCAGAAAAACAGGATATACTTCTTGGGGTCATTAAAAGGCTAAGAGGACCATATGGAAAGAACGCTAGAAATGTTTTAAAAGAAGATAATACCTTAGCAACAGCAGCAACAGATATACTATAAACTTGGAGAACCTACTATAAGAATAAATTCAGCCTGCAAGACGAAAACAAGATCATACCCAACCAGAGAATGTGGAAAATGAAGAAGACAGATATAAGGAGAATCCTATTTCTATGGAGGAAATAACTGAAGCAATAAAAAATATTAAGAATGGAAAAATAAGTGAAGACGGAATCGGTCCTCAAATAATAAAATATGGAGGTGAAAAAATTAAAATATGAATATAAAAACTCTGCCATCTAGATTGGAAAGAAGAACAAATACCCCAGGATTGGGAAATAATCTGAATTAATCCAAGGGAAGCACAACTCTATGCAACAACTACAGAGCTATATGCCTGTCCTCCGTAGTACTTAAAATATATTGTAAAATATTGAAAAAGAGATTAAGACAAGAAATAGAAGAAAAACTCAAAGAAGAGCAAGCAGCCTTCAGACCAAACCGACAGATTCAAGATCATATCAGTACGAAGCATGATGAAAAAACAAGAAAACGCAATGGAAAACTTAACACCTACCTTATATAGATCTCAAAGCCGCTTTCGACACAGTGGCAAGAGAAACACTTTAAAATGCCCTAGATGAACTGTAAGTTACACCGAAACTTAAAACAGCTATTATAAATTTATATAAAGAAGTATACGGGAGGGTACGAATCGGCAGAGAATATTCAGAACCACCTCTTCAATATTTTAATTCGTGTACAGTAACAGTGTTATAAAAAGATGCAAACAAAATACTAGAAAAACTATAGTTGGCTACTGGAATCTTTTTTTTTATTTTCTCCTACCGACTACTGTTGCCCCCCGGAACCGCCCGCGTATTACTTCAGGGGGCGCCGGCGTCACTTAAACCTAAGCCTTAATTAAGTGAAAATCTAGACCGCCCGTGCCGGGATTTAACTCTCAACCGCTATGGCCCGAACGATCACGACTTTCATTATGACCTCGGCTGCAACGGCAATCGCCGCTCGCCTACCGAGGTCCCTAGGCTACTGGAATCTAACACCGATATACATACAAGCACTTATCTATGCAGACGATATATTAATAATGGCAAACTCACAACAAAAACAACAAGAGGCGGTAAATATGTGGACGTAACAAATAGAAGCAGGAGAAATGAAGATTAACACAGCAAAGAGTAAAGTCATGTAACGCCCGGTTTCAATTTTACTTCAAAAGCGCGTTAATGCATTTAACACCGATTTTCGGACCACCTTGTAGCTATATTTTGTAGCAAGAGAATTCAAGCTAATCGCAGCAGGCGTGTGTGCGGAAGCGATAAACACCTGCACATTTTCGCATCTGAATTTGTCGTCGATTTTCTATCCGCGTTGGCTGTGAAAACAGTGCAATAGCTGCTATAGTATTGATTTTTCTAAAGGCGTTCTTGTTTTCCAAGCAAGGGAAGCCGCTTGTAGCATTGTTCGCGGTCGCGCTTCCAGCGTTAGTAAGGCGTTTCTTCTAATTTTATTCATTGAGTATTAATTTTGGTTATTTAGGTTGGATTGCTCTGCGCGTCTGATCATCGAAATCGCTGTGATACGTCTTCTAAATTAGGCTGTGAACATCATCGGTAATAATGCTTTTCGTGCATAATTTCGTTTTCTAATTTTCCAATATTTAGGCCGGCTAGTATGGGCTAGTTTGGGCTAGAAACCGCTAGTATTGGCTCACAAATCACGCAGCTATTTGAGCTCTCACAAAGGCTTATATTTAGCATCCCTGAGCTAAAGTTTTGGCTCTTCCTTGAGCTAATCAGTTTCCCAAATTCGTGCCTGTACGTAGCCAGGAATTTCCTTCCTTTTGATGCTAGTTCTTTTTTCGAGCGTCGACCTTGGGATTCTGAGAATCGCGCAGTCAGTTGGATTTGAGTCTTCATAGAAAAATGGATCGCTGGACTTGATCATGAATTAAACTGTAAATACATGCCATTATCAGCTCTGTTTTTATCGACAAAGGCATCATGCCGCAAATTTATGTCAGTTCTTACTAAGATCCTAGCAACTCAAACGGAGCTTGTCAAATCAATCCTTGGCTCAATTGTTATTACCGCAAAAGTAGGAGTATTTATATAATTCGAAATTGCTGAAATAGCGGGTATACTATATCTCAGATAGCGCCCTTGGCGTTGTACGTTTATGTCAATTGCACATATGTTAGCCTGAAGTTGTAATTTAAGCTATAACTAGCGAGTTTTGAAATGCTACTTCGATTTGAAGTTTTTAAAAATTTGTTTTTCCGTTTTGTCCCGATATACAATGTGTGTAAGTTGGGTAACGCCAACCTTGATTTGTTTGTGCTGGATATTAAATATTTTTTTGACTGTTACTGTTAGTATTTCTTGTTGCTACATTTAGATTGAGGTATGCAACTAAGCTTACAAGGTAGGTGTTGATACATTTTGCTAGCTAGGTTTGTTTATTTGTTGTGAATATCGACATGGCCCCCAATTCTTTTATTAATCTAATATTCAATTAAGAACAAGAAAATAGCAGCCATAACGTGGAGGTCGATTAGGTTTGATTGGATTTTTGTAGGTATTTATGGTGAGTGGGGCAGATAGGTTAATTAGTACGATACGGCTTAGGAATCTAGTGAATATTTTTTCATATACCCCTTGTGTCTTGTTGTTTAATACCAGTAGTATGCGTTAGGATTGTTAAGTCGCGTTTTTTAGTTACTTTTTCAGTAAGTAAATACCAGTAACTAGTTTTTTTTCTTTGAGTTGGAATTTTCTTCAACCTTTTTGTATTATTGATGAACTTCTAATAAGTTTATGTGATCGTTTTTCTTGTTAGATATTTTTCTAATTAGTTTATCGAGTATCATGTCTTTATTATGCCTTATCACAGCCACCCCCCCCCCTCTTCTTTTTTTCGGTTCTTTGTTCGTTTCTCTCTCCTTTTCCTTCTGAGTGAATGATTGTGATGTATAGGTGATATGTTGGGTTTCACATTTAGATTGAGGTATGCAGCGAAGCTTACAAGGTAGGTGTTGATTTATTTTGCTAGCTAGGTTTGTTTATTTGTTGTGAATATCTACATGGCGCCCAATTCTTTTATTAATCTACTGTGCAATTGTAAAAGCCCGAAGCATTTCTTAGCCTCATCCTTACTGCACGCTATTTCTGCAGAGAGTTAAAAGAGCTAGCCGAGGCCCCGTCAACCCCTTCGTTCAAGAGTGGTATAGTCATGAGAATAATATGCAAAGAACATGCAGAATAATTTAGAATTCGCTGTAAGGATGTAGAACTGGAGGTAGTTGACAAATACGAATATTCAGGTACCATCATCTCAAGCAAAGGAACAAACGACTCGGCAATAAACAACAGCATATAGAAAGCAACAAAGGCGTACTTCCAAATGAACAGCACTATAATAGGTAAAAGAGGAATTTAGAATAAAACGAAACTCCCGATCTATAATGCAGTATATGCACCTATTTGGACATATGGGTCAGAAAGCTGGGTAATGGTGGAAAAGCATAAAATCCGAATACAAGGGGCAGAAATGAAATTCCTAAGAAAAGTAGTCAACAAAACGAGAAGAGATAGAGTGAGAAATATGAGAATTAGAGAGCAAGTGGAGCAAACATCCCTAAATGGAAGAATAGAAAACAGGCAGTTGGGCTGGTATGGACGTGCTTTCAGGATGGGTGCAGAAAAAATACCTAACCAAGTGCTTGATTCAAGACCTAGCGGCCCAAGAGGACGAGGCAGGCCCAGATTGAAACGGCTGGAAGGAATACACAAAATGGCAAGACAAATGGAAAATAATGAAGTAAAAATGAATAGGCCGGCTAGAGATGAAAAAGAATTGAAAAAATGGATCGAGGCAACTGGCCCGACGCTTTAGGGCAGGGGTCGGCAACCTTTTTCGGACGGCGGGCCATTTTCAAAATAATTTTTTTTATGCGGGCCGCACATTCAAATGTAACTTAAATAGTGCTTTTATATCATATATTGTAGTGAAACGTCATCCGGCTGTCAACACGAACGCACATATGAACATACAGTAGCAAACTGGCGAAATGAAAGAATTAGTGATGGGCCTATCCGGAATGAATAATCGGAAAGTTTCCGATTGTTCAAAAAATCGGAAGGTTCCTATTACTTTTCGGAATTCGATTATTTTACTGTTCGGTGCACAAAATTCGGAACTTTCGGAATTCGATTATTTTACTATTCGGTACACGAAATGAGAAAACGAAATGCCAATTTGAACTGAACGGAATACGGAATGTTGTATTGACTCACTTGACTGCTATATGCTGGTTGGCGAATGTCGACGGGTCGCGCCGTGTGCGCACGTGTATGATACGTGAATGGCACTAATGGCAGTGGTATTTCGTAGATTAATTATTAGATAGTACACCTACAGACTTCAAATTCAAGTATTGTTTTATACTGTCTATTATGTACTTTATGTGCTATTAAACTTTAAAACATCACTACCATTTTCCGAAAGTCTATTAACGTAACTACTGTAATAATTTGAAAAAATATTCTATTTCCTCATATCCCACTGTGCCACTCAAACTCATAAATTGTTTTTTAGGATACTGCATTGCTAACTAGCGTCTACATAGTTACAAACGAGTCCGGTAGATAAAATTTACCGGCCTAGACCAGTAGTAATAGAACTACTACTGGTCTAGGCCGGTAAATTTTATCTACCGGACTCGTTTGTAACAATGTAAACGCTAGTTACCAATGCAGTATCCTAAAAAATCTTATACGATACACGACCGGTAGAATTCTTATGGCCTTGCCAAACATACAGGTCTCGCCCTACGGTTCGACCTGTAAAGTATTGGCGCGGCCATAAAAATGTTGCTACCGGTCTAATAACGTAAATAGCTATTACTGACCGTCCTACAAACCCAAACAATAGATGCCAACGCAGATAAGGGCTTACGGCGCGACGGCGAGTGCTCTCATCGTAAATTTGCACGCACTTCATCTTCCTTCCGCTTGTTGTTATTTCGCTCGTTTTCCCTTGCTTGCAATTACGGAATGTAAAATAATCGGATAATATTCCGATTTTATAAACATTCCGAAATGGAACATTCCGATTATTGAAATCATCCGATTATGCCCATCACTAGAAAGAATGCTACACTTGCTAAGCGAGACGTCGTATTCGCTGGGGAGTGGGGATTAAACTTGCGCAGTAAAATAGGTTTCCCACTATACTCCTGTTTGTCACGCATTTTTGTCACCGGCCACATTTCGGCACGCGTACGCTCTAAGTTTGTTGATTTTTCCTAAAGTTATATTGGTGCTTTGGCGGGCCGCGCAAAAAGTTGCAAAGGGCCGCATGCGGCCCGCGGGCCGCAGGTTGCCGACCCCTGCTTTAGGGCATAAAGGGCGTAAGATAATGAAAAAGAAGGAATCAGTCCGAAAGCTTAAACTCAAATTGTCAAAATTATTGTTTTTGAAAAATAAAATGTACGTAAAGTTTGCCATGACTTACGAAAAATCATTAACAATCGAACAAGAAATGCAAAACAAATTGCACTTGACTCTAAAAACTTCTCATAGCCGAACTATCGCACCAAACGTACTAAAACATTGGAAAACTATGTTTTTTTTAAATGGAACATTGTGAGTTTGATTGAACATAATTAAAAATGACATGGTTTTATTTAAAAAGACATGCTTTTCAATTGTTTTAGTACGTCTGGTGCGATAATTCGATCTTGAGGAACTTTTAGAGCCAACTGGAATTTGTTTTGCATTTCTTATTCTATTGTTAGCGATTTTGGGTAAGTAATGGCCTACTTCTTTTTTAATTTTCAAAAATAATAAGTTCCGAAATGTTAGTTTAAGCAAGTATTTTCGGCTCTGATTTCAAATATCTAAAAATATACGAGGTGTTCCATTTAAAAAACCAAGGTCGTGTATCACTAGGTAAAAGTAGGAGGCCATGGCTTAAATGGGTTTACTTCAATTTGTAGGATGTTTTCTGGCATTTAAAATGTAAAACAGTTTTTTCGATATCTCTATTATTAACGTTGAGATAGATGTGGACTCGTGATTGTTTGCACTGGTAAAGATTGTAGTTTTGGACAAACTTACATATGGGTCACACCATATCCAGGGAAACGACTCGCATATTGTGTGGGCGTCGTCAGCATGTAATCAGCACAGAAGTCGCTCGCAGGACAGTCGTGTGGTTTAGTGTCGTTAGTGGAAGTAGCCAATTCGACAAGGCATGCATCAGACTGTTCTTCGTTGAATGTAGTCTTTTGAATGTAGTCAAAGTACTGCAGTACGTCATTAACATCATACGAACTCGAATATATTGGTGGATTCAAATCCAGTTTTCCGTAGGAAAAGTTTATGTCGGTCATCCATAGGTCAGGCGGTAGAATATAATTGTTAACTGAAAATTATGTCGAAAGATCGAAACGATAGTGCTTTTATTTAAAAATTTGATAACTCACACACATAGTATTTATAAGGAGAGCTCTGTAAGAGTGGCCCTCGCAGGGCATATATACTTTTTGCATTTTCAATTAGTTCCCACAGTTTCTTTTGTGTCGCTGGGTCGCTTGATTTAAGAACGGCTTTTCTCAACAGTGCTGAAAAATGGATACATATTAGACAAATTTTTTTCATTTTAATGATACTTGGTATTATTTGTGCATAGAAACATGTTTGAAGAGAAATTAGCTTTCTCTATAATATTGCACCGACAAATCTGTAATAAAATGTCCGCTTTTTCAATGCTTTTCTTAACCTAATTTAATAGTTTGTACAAAACAATAAGACTGAAAAGTGTTTACACCCTTAAAGTTATTAAAATAAAGGATATTCAGCTGACCTTGTGCAATGTTTATGCCTAATATACCATCCACATTCATATTATCATTATTATCCAGAACAAAGTCGAAAGTTTTGTTTAAAGCTTGTATAGTTCTCTCCAAGAGTTCTTCTTCCGTGGTAAGGGATGAAATTGCTATGCGGATTAGCACCGCCATATATATTATTTTAAACATGTTGAGGCTAGGGTGCTGAAAGGGATCTTAACGTATGTTTAAAAGTTGTGGCAGATTTAATTTTATGAGGATATTGTAATACAAACAGTGCTGCTTGCTCTGTATTTTTACTAGTCTATTGTGTTCTGATAATCAGATTATTTGGTGTATTGTTTATAGTAGCAAGGTTCGCGGGTAATTTATCTGTGCATTTTTATATTTTTTATTTGACGTTTTTACAGTTACTTAAACAATGCGAGTCCAACAATGGCTTTTGAACTTTAACACACATTTTTGCATAGTTTCTCCAACTACTTCAACTCTTGGGTTCTAATTAGTATATCACTAATGCTATTGCTAATTATCTTCCTAAAATTCTTCAGAGAATATTAAAGTGTGTCTGTTTCAGTGAATTTCCATAATAGAGTAAAATAATCATGTGATTACTTTAAAGTCCATTTAAAACTATTGAGGATGAAAAATGTCAATGATAATATGAGTATATATACACTGCAATTACTTTAAGACATTCGTAATCAGTCTTCAGCTATTCGAAAATATGTGAAATTTGGAAAAATCGACGACAAACCGCGTAGTGAGCGACCAAGAAAATCTCAGTTCGAGATGGGAGTCTGGCAGGCAGAAGTCTCAATTCCACCCAATTAAAACCAATGATGTAAAGCACGGAAGAAGCCACTACAAAAACAAAGAATCCAGGGTTTGCAATGGACCTAGGAACATCGGAACTGATCAGCAGAGCAGTGGCAAAAGATACTATTTAGTAATGAATCTACCTTTAACATCAACAATCATGCTAGCAATACCTAAGGCAGGAGAAGAATTTTCTCCAAAATGTGTTCTTCCAACAATTAAGCATCCAACCTCCGTTATGGTATGGGGTTGTATGTCTGTTCAAGGAGTTAGTCGTCTACATGTCGTCTCTGGAATGACGAACGCCATCAAATACCTGCAGGATAAGATGCTACCCAGTGAAAAAGACCTTTTTGGCAAAGAAACGTTTAATTCTTTTTTATAAAGCAAAACTGGTTAAATCGTGGATGATGACGAATAAAATCCATAACTTCTGGCAAAAAGATATCAAACATCACATCTAAAAGAAAACCGATGTAATCGAATCTCTGATTTATGCCTGGTTTCATTGCATTTCTAGGGAAGAACCAGGAAAGCTGGTAAATTCCATGCCCAAAATATGCGAATAATGATTAAAAACAAGTGCCAATCACATATTAAAATGAGTTTAAATCTAATATGTCATATAGTGTTAGAGGCTTTTGTCTTGTATAATTTTTAGAATTGTCAATTTTTTTTCTAATTGCATTTTTTCATTAACCACATTTTTTGGTGTATTTTTAATTTTATTATTGTGATTAAGTAGGGGAGAGTAGTACATAATGAACATTAATAATAAATTCAAAATTAGCGCCTCAAAATATTTGTAACTGAAAACTTTAGTTAATAATTCACCTACGCCGCATGTGATGAGATATTGTGCCGTTGTGCGTTAAATTATAATTTTTAGTGACAATTGTCGATTTTTTCAGGTAAGGAGTTACATATTAATGGTACTTTGGTATTTTTTGTAAGTATCTTCTTGAATTTTTGTGTATAGCACATATTATCGTAATTAGAGAGCGTAACATTAAAATTTCGAGCTAATAAAGGCAGGAGCACGTAATAGTTGTAAGGACAATTTTTTCAGTTAGCGCTTTTCCGCCTTTTTCCGCTTTCGTATTTTAAACGTTAGTATTTTGTCGTTTTATTTACACTTCCATTGATAGGTGATGTTTTAAAACTTAATTTCGTTCCTTTCAAATATTAGCGTTTCCCGGACCATTTATTTCGTCATGCCTTGGTCCGCATTTTATTCAAGTTCACATATGCTTGCTCTAAATTTAGATATGTTTACTTGACTAATGAATGACGTTTCATTCTTGATTGCAAATCTAGCGGCCCATTGTCTGCCATCTTTTGGTTAGGTTCAGTCCCGGCGTATTTTTATTTGTGCAAAATTCTGATTTAATATTGCTCAACGCTGGCACTTTCCGTATGAGTTAGAGAGAGAACTAGATGAGTAACGCAGGCGCTCATTCATTTGGCTTCAGCATTGAACACCCGGAGTTCAAGAAGGCAACAGGTGATAGTTTTGTTGCGACGAAAGCTTTGGCCTTCCCCGGGCAATGTCGAAATTAGTGAAACTAAATAGGTGTTACCGGTCGAGTCTAGGTCATCTAAGAGACGTGTGGTTATTAGCTGACGAATTCCGTACCGTGCAGCGAGCATCTCCAATTGACGCATTTGAGGTGGATTATAAATGGGAACCTTGGTTGTGCTAATTTGTTGTTAATGAAGTTAGGTGTATCGTACCGCAACCATTGCTTGTTGATTACATTCTTCGATCTACCCTCTGGGCATACAACACCGTCTAAATCCACTTGATAGACCACCCTGTGCCGTTTTCGCAGTTTTTTAAGCATTTTGTGGCAGTCGCTTGGGGCCGACCTGCAGCTCTGTTGGACAACATCATCGTAGCAAACTGAATCCCTCAAAGTATTGTGTCATTTTGTAGTAATTTTAACAGAGGTACAATGTGTAGTGAAGTCGCCATGTTACGCAGCGCTGTTGATAATGTAAAATTAAGATTTTGAATAGAAATTACCGCCATTAAGTCAGTTTAAGAATTCATCGTTAAGTTTTAATGTTTGCATGTGTGATTTTGTGATGTACAGGGATTCAGACAGCTGTAAGCAAATACAAGTTAAGGTAACTTCGACCTAGCTGTTCGTGGACCGTCGTTCAAGCACTACCAAGGTTGAATCAGAAAGATCATATCATGCTTCCGCTTTCTCAATGAGCCCACCCGATTTAGTAAGCAAAGTGGTGGCGTCTGGCATATAACATCTTTATTTCGTTTACCGGATCGTTGCGCTAATTAAGGTCGTAAAGAAACCCTGTTCTCCACTGAGTGGACCGGGAACCTTTGTTTTATTTTATTTTCTTTAATTTGATTATTTTATTTAAGCTGCGACCAGCAAGTTACAGTTACCAATTACAGGTCACAGCGTATGTGTATATTGTATGTAGCATGTTGGTCAGGTTACTTTTCCCCATAGACCAGTCTTCCGGGAAGAGCGACGTTAATGCTATCCCAACGGCGTGTGGTGACCGGGCCCGATACCGATCCAATGGACTGCAGAGAAATTCCGCCTGTCCATGAATGCGAACCAAGGACTCGTTTATTGAAAACCTGATGCCCTTACTACTGCGCCACGCGGTACTTTTTGCACCCATCGTAACGTAATTGGGGCAATGGATCCGAGAATTTCCCGATTTATTGTCGTTTCATGTCGTAACGTCGATTTCGGCTTGTAACATAGTTTTCAATATTCAAACAAAAATTGTATGTGGTACACAATGATACACCCTGTCGCGGTACACTATTTCATACACGTACACGTTTCATTGTGTATCACATGTGTTTTCACGTTTACAGGGATTTTCTGTTAAAGAAAGTATGGTACGACCAAAAAAGGAATTCATCACTACAAAATTCGGCTGAATTACACGGGGTAAAATTTACAACTTTACGAAGGTACGTTATGAAATATAAAAATAATCCAAGCCTTACCGTTGCAATGGTATCAAAGTATTCAGTACGACTTGGTTTCATGAAGGAACAAGAAGCTGCATTATGCAATTTCTTACAAGTATGTAGTAAAATGTGTTATGGTTGATGTACTGATCAGGTTAGAAGCTTGGCCTATAAAATGCAACACGTAATCATCAACAAATGAATGAAAACTGGGAAAAGCACAAACGCACCGGGAAAGAATGTTTAAGGTCATTTATAAAGAGATGTGGTAACTTAAGTAGTAACATCCGGAAGGAAGCAGTTTATCCCGCCTAACATCTTTTAATTCAAATAGTGTGAACACGTTTTTTGAACATTTAGAAGACATCTTCAATCGATATCCATCATCGTTAAATGATATCAGAATTTACAACGAAACAAGCACAACAACAGTACAGAAACCGAAAAAAAATAAGTGAAAAAGGCGCGAAACAAGTAAATAGTTGTACCAGCGGAGAAAGAAGAGTGCTCGTAACTACGTGTGTTACTATTCATGTTAATGGCACTTTCTTACCGCCACCTATGATATTCCCCAGAAAATATTTCTAAACTTATATGACCACTGGGGCTCCACCTGGAACCTTAGGTTTGGCCAACCCAAGTGGTTGGATGAATGCGAAATTATTATGTGTAGAATGAGCACTTCATAAGGCTTTCTGGTAGTTTGAAAGACACTCCCATACTTTTAATTTACGATAACCATGAGAGTCATGTTGTATAGCAATAGCTGAAAAAGCAGGAATGATAATTCTTACACTACCTCTGCATTGTAGCAATAGGATGCAACCGTCAGACGTGGCAGTTTTCGCACCATGTAAGGCACATTACAACAGCGCAGTAGATACGTGGTTACTGAATCATTCAGGTATTCCATTAACCATTTACCCAATTGCAGACACCCATGCTATAGATTTTACACCAAATAATATTATGTACGGATTTAACAAGACGGAATTTTTCCAATTCATAAAGACATTTACTAAAATATACTTTTTAATGACTTCGGTTACTGACAGACCGCGGCGCCAGAAAGAATTGGAATCATCAAACGGATATATTCAACTGGACAATCTTGAACAACCAGGACCATCCCACTGAACACAAAAAAATCTGAACTTAAACATCCACCTTAAAATTGCAAATAAGCCAAGCTATGAAGTTTCAAAATGTGTTTCTCCACAAGAATTTAAGAAATACCCAAAGGCTGGAAAAAAAGAAAACATGGAAAAAATCAAGGGAAAGGGGAAAAGTGCAATACTTACAAGTACTCCGGAAATTGACGAATTGAAGAAGAAAGCTACAAAAAATACCACAACCTATAATCTGTGAGTAAACCAAAAGGAACCCAAAATAACTCGACGATTTGGTAGATACTCAAGAGTCAGGACCAAAAAAGGAATAATGTTTTACGTAGAAACGATTCATCTGACAGCGACTCCGAGTCATCATACAGCGTTGCAAGATACTTCTGGAGATGAAAATTATGTTCATGATGAAGATGAAAAAGGCTATGAGCAAACTGATTTAGAAATTACTGCTGATAATTTTATTTTAGTCGAGTTTGTAAAAGACGTCTGTGTAGGTAAAGTTATAGGTTGCCAATCCTGATGTGGCAGTGTTTATGGAAAGAAACTTAAAATAAACGCCATATCCACCTTCTTTAATAGGTATTTTAAAGAAACTAATGAAAATGAGGAGCATTTACAAAAGAAGAGGAATTTCAATAAATTACATACATACATCGCAAGAATTCTTAGATACGTTAGTTAAGAATTTAATTACAGTTATTACCGCTGAAGTTGAAAAACAATACGAAGTTATGAAAGGCAAAATAGATGGTTTAAGAAATATTATTCAGGAGCAGAATCAAGCTATTGCAACCTGAGTGCAACGCAAGATAAACTCGAACATTATACAAGATGACATAACCTTCGATATTTTGACATCAATGAAGTTATCAGTGAAGACACAACCCAGGTAGCTTTAAATTTTCTAGCCGAAAAAATTGAGATATTTTTGAATGCAGCTGATATAGACCGATGTCATCACATTGGCAAAATACAAAAAGGTAAAATACGGCCAATTATAATAAAATTTCAAAGTTATGGTGTGCGGCATTGAGTGTTTTCGTGTTTTTTGGTTCGGGAGGACTTGAAACAAATTCGTAAACTACATATACTAAAGCTAGAACATAGATTTGCACTTGTGTATGGATTTTGATTGTATAGTATATTGCCAACAAAGCAGCCCTTGTATAAGAGATGTTGTGCATGTTATAATATATCGCAGCATAAAACTTCCAAATTTAAAAACTCTTTTGAATACCTACCTCCAAAAATTATACATTCTTTAAATGATGTACGTGTATACGTATATAGTGAAGCTACATTAGTTACATTTAAAAATTGTTAGAAATTGTATTTACAAAACCCACAAAACTATATTGAAAATGGTACATCATCATAAATGTTACAACTGTTATTCACCGGGGAAAGTGAAAAACAGTATTGTCGATTTTTTCTCTTTAGGCATATTTTTTGTTTTGTCTTGTTTTTGTTATCTACTTGAATTTCATATGTTGCTTTTATATTTTATTTTTTTCTGTCAATGTAATTATGTGCCTAATAAACATTATTATTATTAATATTTGTTTGTTTGTTTTCTCTTGTACTATACATATGGATGTAATTACCTCACGGGCGTGATGCCAAGGTAAAAGTAAGTAATATTATTGTTTTTGTTTGTGTTTCATTATGCAATCAAGAATTTTCTTGTTGTCTTGCAGGTACCGAGGATGACCGATTTTTCAATCTCGATGTAGGTGTTCTTGTCGATATCCAGTTTTTGTAGCATTGCACCTAGTGTTCGAGGGATTATACCAATAGCAGATATAGGTATTTTATAAACATTTTTCAATCGCCATATATGTTTTACCTCTATTGCTAACTCAGTATATTTTTGTAGTTTCTCTTTATGTGCCTGTAGCTAGTTAGACGTGCTAGGGATCGCAGTTTCTATTAAAAATCCAGATTCGGTTTCATTGTCTACCACTGTAATGTCGGGTCGGTTATGAGGAAGTGTTTTATCGCTGATAATACTCCTGTCCCAATATACCCGGGCCAGTGATTTTCGATTACTGTAGGCGGCTCATATTTATAATATGGTTCGGTTTCGGTTTTAACATTAAACTTTATCAATAGTTTTTGGCGTAATATTTTAGTTACATTGTCATGCCTAGCTTTATAATCATTTAGAGTTAGAGTTTGACATCCCGATATAATGTGATTGACGTTTTTTGGTGCACTTCCGCATCTTCTACATGAGTCATCCTGGGTGCCGGCTTTAATAATATACTTTCTATAGTTTTCCGTATTAATTACCTGGTCTTGTATAGCTAATATTATCAAGAAATAAGTTACCTCTGTACAGCCACGCGTTAGACGCTTCTGGATCGACATGAGGCTGAGCCAAGTCATGAGTATGCTTTCCATGTAGAGCTTTCTGCTTCCAGGATAAATGCTTGTCTTCTTTTGTTGTTATAGGAAAGTCAATTTCATGAGATAGATCTAATGGAGTATATTATTATTATTATTTTCAATGTTTTGTATTCCACGATAGTTTACAGTATCGGACTTTCCTCCTTCTGAAAAGACAATTCAGTCTAGCCCAGAGGGGTAAAGAATTTTCTGACAATATGGCACGTTTGCAGAATAGTAGCCTTTAAGATATTATGCTTTAAATTGTCAGGTAGATTTAATTTATTTAAGTTTTTGATAAAGTGGTTAGATACTACTCCTTCGACTGACGCCACAAGGCGTACTATTGTGACTGTAGTGAGTTCCCAAATTCGCTTAATTTCTAATGCCAAGTTTTCGAATTTTGTCACCTTTTCCCGTTCAATTTTTGTGACATTATGCGTCAGAGGTACAGCTATGTCTGTCGAGAATTGGGTAGATTTCGGATATAAAAACTGAGAACACTCACTGTCAGATAATGTATTTTTTATTAATAACAACTGATTGTTTTTTAAGTACCCTGACTACGTCAACATATCTGCAACTGCAACATCATCCCACCTAAGTTAACAGAACACTTGGAGTTAACTTAAGCTAAAGCAATACAACAATACAGCTTTACAAATTTATTAATCTAATAATTTACTAGGAATATTAATTACTCTTCCGCTTCTAGTTTTCACTTCTGGTTGGCGAGCCTTTATATCTTGCTTGGAAATTCTCTCCAGTATCATTTTTTCTTCAGAAGCAGAATTCAAACTATCTTGTGCTTCCAGCAGAGGATAGAGTCTTTGTATAGGTCGCAAAACTTCACCAGAAGATGTTCTTAAACGTACGACTCTCGTAACACCATCTCATCCTGGGATTAACTCAACAACTTTTGCGAGAGGCCAATCCAGTATTTTATTTTGGTCAGAACCGATTAAGACAACTTGGCCCAGTTCAATTCTGTCGATTTTCTTCTTTACAGCCTGTTGCTTCAGCTCACCGAGATACTCATTTCTAAAACGGCTTCGTAAATCTTCTTTCAACTTATAGCGTCTTTTAGTCTTCTTGTCCAGATCACTTGCTTCAAGCACGTCACATTCAGGTATTCCATTTTCTCGTATGTCCTGGATAAACATGGCTGGTGTAATGGGTGTAGGCTCAGGAGTATTATCAGATATATAAGTTAGTGGTCTAGAATTTAACACGCTCTCGCAATCACAGAGAATCGTCTCCATTTCAATATGGTTTAAAGAAGACCTCCCTAATACTCTTTTCAGTAGATGTTTCATAAGACCAATTAGTCTCTCCCACCAGCCACCCCACCAGGATGCTGTTGGAGGGTTAAACTTCCATATGATTCGCTGTACACTGCAATATTCCAACACCTTTTTCCAGTCTACCTTTGAGAATGCATTACAGGTACCTATAAAGTTGCTACCGCTATCGCTAAATATAACCGAAGGGCGACCCCTCCTTGCAATGAATCGGCGCAAAGCTTGAAGGAATTCATTAGTGCTCAAGGACACAACCAGCTCAAGATGAACAGCACGTACTACAGCACATGTAAATAAACAAATCCAAGCTTTTTGTCTGTTCTTAAGAAAAATAGGTCCTGCCCGTAACTTCGAAAGCTGCTGCATCACGGACACGTTCAACAGGAAGAGGGATGGCAGGAGATTCAAATCGTTTTGCTTGTTGACGTTTGCAGACAACACAACCTACGATGGATGATTTTATCGCCTTCCTTCCACCCATTATCCAAAATCTTCCTCTCAATATGTGTTGATGCACCTGTCTTATAATAAGTGTAACCACCGGATGGCCTTTAGGTAGAAGAACTGGAAATCTAAAGTCATGGCTATCAGGTCTGTGAGAAATTTTTGACTTAAGACGGATGACTCCACCGTGATCCTTAAACGGTTGCAGGCAGACAATATTTTTATCAGTAACTCCACTCAAACATTCTTCCTGAATGTACTTTAACACCTTCATTTCCGGATCTCTTATTTCATCAACAGAAAGTGGTCCTGTCTTCTTCATAACGTGATTTACATTAAAAACCCTGCAATTATTAAGAAATCTGTAAATCCAAGCTATCATTCGGTTGATTTTTTCAAATTTGGAAAAATATCTATAATACCAGTCTTTCTGGAATGGCATTTTACGCATACACAGCAAAGAAGAAATCTCCGACTTTCTCTTCTCTTTCATAATAGTCTCTTCATCAAAGACACTCTCCATTGAGGGCCATTTATCTAAAGTTTTTCGCAACCAGTCGGGTCCCTCCCACCATGAGGATTGCAAAAGTTGTCTTCCTGAGCAACCTCTAGAGGGTAAATCAGCTGGATTCTGCGCACCAGGAACATGATGCCATTGATCTACTTTTGTCTTTTTTCTGATCTCCTCTACACGATTCCACACGAACGTTGCCCATTTATCTTCCCTTAGAATCCATGCTAATACAGTGGAAGAATCAGCCAAAAGTATGCCACACACTTTTCAGGCAATGTTTCAACTACACTTGAATATAGTCTAGCTCCTATAGTCGCTGCAAGTAGCACCAGGCGTGGAATTGTTACTCTTTTCCTAGGTGAAATCCTTGTTTTGGCTTGTATCAACTGAACATTGACCCCAGAGTCGCTTTCTATTCACAAGAAAATTGCACACGCATAAGCAGACTCGCTGGCATCACAGAACGTGTGAAGAGTCCATTCAGCTGGTCCAATAATCTTTGGAAGCCACCGGGGTATTTTAACATCATGTAAATAATGCAATTTCTCAGCCCACTGTAAAAACTTATATGTAATCTGCTTATAAACTTCGTCACCCCAACCAATTTTTGATTCCCACATTTCTCGCAGAAGAAGTTTTGGACATAGAGTGACTGGACATGTGAAACTTATCGGGTTAAAAATCTTATGAGCCATTGATAAAATAATTCTTTTAGTAACTTTACTCTCAGAGAATTTCAAGCAGTAATCACTGATTCCTAATGTATCGTGTTTTCGGTTCCACGTCAAACCAAGAACATTGGTACAACAATTATTGTGCTGTCCATTTCTGTGCACTCCCATCCCCTTAATTCGAATTTTACTTCATTCATTAAAGAACTAGCTTCACTAATAAGCTGTTTCACATCAGATTCATTGTCCAGGCTTGTCACCAAATTGTCGACATAAAAACTGTTTAGAAGTATATCCATTATAGCCAGGGAATATTTACTGCTACGTTGCTGATGCTTAGTCTTCTCGGATGTTAAATGATGGCGGATTACTGCTCCAAGTAAAAATGGGCTACAGACAACACCAAAAACAACTCGCTTGTGTCGGAAAACAATCAAGTTATCCTCCTTATCGTGCCAAAGGAACCGTAAAAAATCTCGGTCAGTTTGCTGCAAGCTGATCTGTAAAAAAGCTCTTCTAATATCAGACACCACGCCAATTCTTTTCATCCTAAACCGAAGCAACAACTGAGGTATCTGTTCTATCAAGTTCAGCCCCTTATCCAAACAGTCGTTCAATGCCGGATAATTCTTCTCATGCACTGACGCATCAAATACGGGTCGAATTCTGGTTGTACTATTTTCTTTTACTACATGCCTATGCGGCAAGTAGTGTCCGCCTTCGTCGGTTTTCCACACTTTCTCGATAACTCCTTCTTCCAACCATTCATATAGGACCTGCTGGTACTCATCGTAATAGCCATCAGTCTTCAATTTTCTGACAGTTGCACTTAATCTCCTAAGAGCCATTTCATAATTAGTAGGCAGAGGTGGATGACCTTCCTTCCAAGGCATATTCACTTCATATCTGCCCTCAAAATTTACTGTCACTGTTTCTAAAAAATGTCGTAAAGCTTCAGTATGTACCTCCATATTTGTCTTCTTTTCTGAAGAATCAGTAATGCCGATTAATTCAAGTTTCTAAAAGTCAGCAATATTTATATCATTAACAAGCATATTCGTAACCACCATAGCTATAGTACCCTTAGACGTACACTTAGGAACTTTTCCCATGATCCTCCAACCTAATTGAGTCTCTACTGCAACGAGTCCGCAGGATAACTCCTTCCGGTTACCTGTGTAGAGTTTTCCAGCAACATTAGCACCGATTAATATCTCTATTGGTCCAGCATCTTCGGAAACATCAGAAAAAATAATGTTGGTACCTGCAAGTTCTTTCATCCAAGTTCCCTTAGGTACATGAGGTAAATTCCCACAAATATTCACTTGGTCCATAGCCTCAAAGTTGCAACGATAACTATCATCTAAATTAGCGATGTGAATCCTGAATTTATTGTGCATGCAGATACTTGTCTTTTCTCCTCCAAATAACGAATGAACCACTGCTTCCTGTTCGACTGGATGGTATTTCATTTCCTCCGCAGTTCGTTTCAAGATGTAGGATCGCTGACATCCGGTATCTATGACGGCTCTTACCGGACTTTGGCAGTCATTTCCTCTCAACGAAACAACAAGAGTAGGGAGAAGTACACCAGTATCGCATGTAACATTGGCCAAAACATTGTCATTAGGTACACTGTCTTCAACGTTTGATTTTTCTGAAACAGATTTGAAAGTTTTAGTTTTCTGATAATCAGGACATAGCAACAAAATATGCTTTTTATTGCATATTGCACACTTTGGCCTGTATCGGCATCTCCTGGAGTTATGGGTCAGCGTCACGGCTTTCAAACAAATGAAACAACACCTTTTTTCTCTTATAATCTGCATCTTTTCATCTAACGACATATTTCTAGCCCTGAAACAGTCTACACTGGAATGCTTTCCCGAAATACAAAAAATGCAACTTGGTTTATTTTCTTGAGTAGTAAGAAGATCCATTGCAGTGGGTATATCCAACTCAGATGAGAATCTTAAGTTTTCTCTCTTCTTATTCAGTTTCCCTTGAACCATCCCAAAACCTGCCTTCGCTACAGAAATACGTTCTTCGTTCTGTACTTCTTGTTTCATGAACTCCATCAGCCCAGTAAGACGAACTTCTGCCTTTTCCATATTGTTCGAAGATGAACTTCTCTGCCAAACTCGGAGAAAATCTTCTGTCATACACGATTCTATCAACGGGCACAAAATAGATGCACATTTCCCCATCGTTACATCTAATGTTTCTAAGGCACGCAAGTGACACTCTAACTTATCATACAACTGAGACAAAGAACACTTAGAGGATCTAGAATTGTCTAAAATCAAGCCTAAAAGTTCTCTAATATAAACTTCAATAAGAAGATCCTCTCTCCCAAACCGTGCCTGGAGTGCCTGTTTAGCTAACGTATAATTTTTTCCTGAAGGTGGAAAACTTTCCATAACTTGCCTAGCTCGGGACCCAGGAACTGTTGCTTGAAACAAATAATTAAACTTATTCTCGGGTGCTATGCTCTCGTCATCGTCTATTTGTTTAAACTGGCTCCAGAAAGGCAGCCATTCCTTTAAATCACCATTCAGCTTTCGAAATTCAATGGTAGGAAGTTTAAACTTTCGATAAAAGGCGTGTTTGTATGGGGATTCTAAAGCATTATTGCCCTCATCTTGTTTATTATAATTCACTTTACATTCGAGATCAGAGAATATAACCTTTACTTTTTCGTACTTTCTGCGATATTCGTCCTTGCTAACCGACTCTGCTTCAAGAATGTCATCTTCTACTTCCATGTCGAGCATTAAATCGAATATTTCTGCATCTTTTTCCCAGAGATCTCTCCAAACTGCTTCAACCGTATTCATTAAAGCACGTATTTCAGCAAAATTAGGAACTTCTGCTGCTAATAATTCATTCAGCGTGTTGACATATCTCGAAAGTGAGCCTCTGATTACCTTTCTTGATTTTTTAATCTTATCCATATTAATCTTCTCCACAGTCTCTTATGTAACTACAAATCGTGCTGTTCCACGTCTGGGCGCCAAATGTCGAGAATTGGGTAGATTTCGGATATAAAAACTGAGAACACTCACTGTCAGATAATGTATTTTTTATTAATAACAACTGATTGTTTTTTAAGTACCCTGACTACGTCAACATATCTGCAACTGCAACAATGTCAATTATAACCGCTGTTTTCTTAATCTTATCTATCAAGAGAATGTCAGGTCGGTTGTAGTCCACAGTCTTATCCGTTATGATTGGTCTGTCCCAATACAGAAGCGTGTCTCGGCTCTCTAGCACGGCAGATGGTGAATATTTATAATACGGTTGCGTTTTAGAGCGATTTCTCTATGAATAATTTTTGCCACTTGATTATGTCGTCCTAAGTAAACAGTGTTGGACATTTCTGGGCATCCTGCTGTGATATGTTCGATTGATTCCCCAGGCAAGTCACATTTGCGGCATTTGTCTGTGGTGTTAAATTTCAAGAAGTGCCGTTCTTAGTTTTTAGTTCTTATAACGTTGTCCTGGACCGCCATAATAAATCCCTCTGTTTCTGGGTAAAGTTGTCCTCTGCTAAGCCACATGGTAGATTGGATTTTACTAATTTCACGCGAATCCAGATGCTTTGATTATTTACTGTAGTATAGGATTTTCTCTCTCCAAGATTGCAAGGTGTTGGTTCGAAGACTAATAGAATGATCGCGATCTCCAAGTTTCAAACATGTTAAAGATACATCAGCTTGCATAATGCTTCTGAGAAAGTCATCTGTCGTATTTATGAAGTAAGTGCGTAGTTTCAGTTCTTGCGACTTACATAGATTATAAATATTAATAAGACCACGGCCGCCCTCTTTTCTCGGTAGATACAGTCTTTCTACGGCAGATTTTGGATGTAAATAACGAAACTTTGTTAGCATTCTTCTATAGTGAGCCTATCAATATTGTCTAGAACAGTGTTACTCCATTTTAATATTCCGAAAGAGTAAGTTAGTACAGGAACCGTTCAGGTATTAATATAGCGTGAAAAAGGTTTTTTGATGTTAATTTTGTATTTAATATTTTTACCAGTCTTTTTTGGTATTTCACTTTTAGTTCTTCTTTCAAGAACGTATGGTCAATCATGTGGTTTTGTTTTATGCCAAGGTATTTGTACAGCTTATTATTATTATTATTATTATTATCATTTCCGATATTCTTTTATTCTCAGCTTTTTCCGGTTACTCCCTAGCTAGAGAGACGAGTGTTTACCAAGTCTATCCAGTGATTCTATTCCTTTAGAAATAGCCGTACTATATTACATGTTTTGAGTATGATTCCTTTTTGAACGTGTTAGTGTATGAGTAGGTCTAACTGGAGCTGTTTAAGATGCTGTTTGAATGTCGAGTGTGTGATACCTGTTGTGGATATTATGAATGGAATGATGTGTATGTGCTCTTGTCTCCAAATTCTTTTCAACTCTATTGCCAAGAGCGTATATTTTTTCTATTTTTTCTGTATATTAATGTCTGTTGATATGGCTATGTCAATAAGATATGTTTCTTTCTTTATTTTGTAATATCTGGCCTATTGCATATGATAGTTTTGTCTGTATGTATTGTTACATCATAGTATAGTTTGTACTGTTTATTTTCTAGAACGTTTTCTGGTGTGTAGTTATAATATGGTGTGTCATCTGTTGTGAGATTATGTTTAAGGGCTATTGCTTGATGTATGAACTTTGCGGCGATGTTATGTCGTTCAGTGTAAGCAGTTCCAGCTAAGATTTTACAGCCTCCTGTTATATGTTGTATGTTCTCTTGGTGCATATGACATTTTCTACATACATCGTTAATGGATGCATTTTTCATGATGTGTTTTTGGTAGCTCCTTGTGGATATTGCCTGATCTTGTATGGCGAGGAGAAAGCCTTCTGTTTCTGGGAAGCTTTGGCGCCTTTCTGTAACCACTCATATGTGTCTTGTTTGCTGATATTCTCATTGTCGATTATGTGTAGATGTTTACCATGCAGCTTCTTCTGTGCCCATTGCTTTATTTTTTGTTTTTGAGTCAATGTGTATGTTTGTTGTTGTTCGTTGTGTGATAAATTGAGTGGTGTGTATTCTTTATCTGCTTTTACTATTGCTCTATGCAGTGATGTGTTTTTGTTGTGGAAGTATTTTCTGAGTGCTTGTATTAGTTTTGCATGAAGTATATGAATGTCTATCATCCCTCTTCCTCTTTCTTTCCTGTCGATCGTTAGTCTCTCTTTACACGATTTAGGGTGGTGCTTTCGGTGCTTTGTTAATTCTGTATTCGTAATTGTGCTGATGTTTTCTAAATCAGTTCTTGACCATTTTAAGATTCCAAATGAATATCTAAGAAGAGGTATAGCGAATGTATTTATTGCCTTGAATACATTTTTTTAATTTAATTTTGTTTTTAAAATAAGTATTAAACGGTTTTTATATTGTTGTATAAGATGTTTTTTCACTACTGTAGGTTCTATTCTTGTGTTTTGTTGAAATCCTAAATACTTATATGTTTCATCTTCTTGCATGTTATCCAGTGTTTGATTGTTAAGTGTTTCTGTTGTGGTTTCATCTTTCCAAATACCCTTTTCAATGGTTAACATTTTACATTTGCGTATCTCAAACATGGTTAATTGTGCGTTTTGTTGTTTGATTTGAAATCCATATGCTGTATGGTTTACGGTATTTGAGAGAGGGTTTAAACATAGACAGAACCATAAGGCACTCAGTGAGTCACCTTGAAATATGCCACGTTTGATGTTTGTTTTCTGTTTGTATTTGTTCTGTGTCTGTATTTAGATGTATTGTTGTTCGCCATGTCATCAAGTCATCACAATTGTAGACATAAAGTTTGGTATGGTTGGATGTATTTTGTATATGTTTAGTACTTTTTTGAGTAATGAATGTGGTATTATTATTATTATATACAGAGCCTTCCATTGAGCAGCCTGTATAGTATTAACACCCTAACGACTATTTTACACTCTAAGTTTAAAGGTTCAATTGTTTTTTGTTATAGCAGCCGCCAGAATTTAAACATTATTTGCATGAAAACATTGATATTTCTAGAACAGTTGACGTTAGACCTACCTATACAACTTTATGTCAAAATTATTAGCACTTCAATACAAAACTTTCTAGCTAGCTAAATATAAGGAATTTCCGTAAAAAAAGTAAGTTTTATTTGCCCATTGAGGCATTCTGTATAATCAAAACTATTTTAGTAATGTGCACCACCTTTGTACCTACAAGTTTTACATATACAAAATTTATGTAACTCATACTTTTACAACTATCTTCCATCCTTCCGTCGATACCGTACGCTGTATACATTTGAGCAGTTTGCAATTTCCAATAATAAAACAAAGTCAATATCCTGCAACATGAAGGAAGATGTCAGATTTTTATTGAAAAAGGAGCACCGGGAAATCCCGTATACGTTGAACATTTGCAATTATATATATATATATATATATATATATATATATAATCAAAACCTTATTCTACCGTTAAGGTGTTCCAGGTATTTTACATTACTCCACTACAATACATCTATTACAGGTAATTGAAGTCATTCTATATTAGGTTTTTCTATGGATCCTCTTGGCCCACTCTTTTTTATTCCGTGCCTCTCTTTTTCCTTCGCTCCATGGCAGTCCCTCTTCTCTTAGTTTCTCTTCTATTTCTTTGTTCCATGTTTTTCTTGGTCTTCCTCTTCCTCTTTCTGTTGTGTTCTTGCCTCCCATATTCTTTTAGTTGTTCTTTCTTCCCCCATTCGCACTACATGCCCAACCCATCACAACTGCTGTCGTTTTATGTCTTTAATGATCGGTTCAACTTTTAATTCTTCTCTTATTCTTTCATTTCTTATATCATCTCTTCTCGTAACCCCCTGTATGGCTCTTAGGAATTTCTTTTCTAAAGCCTGTATTTTACTTTGCTTTTGCTTTGTCAATACCCAGCTTTCGCTACCGTATCTCATTATAGGTTTGAAAATGGATTTGAACACCGTGATCTTCGTCTTTTTTGATATTTCTTTCTTTCGAATGAACGAATTGTTTAATGCATGGTAAAGTTTTGCTGCACTTTCCAGTCTATCGTTTAATTCCGCATCTATTCTTCCATTCTTTTGTATTTTCACTCCTATATATTTAAATGATTGTACGCGTTCTATCTCTATCTCGTTTAGTTTTATAACTATGTTTGTGTCCTCTTTCCCTATCACCATCACCTTAGTTTTCTCAGTATTTATTTCTAAGTTTTTATTACGCACAGCCTTGTGCCATAGTTGTAGGTTGTACTGTAAATCTTTATCATTCTTTGCGTATATAATTAAATCGTCCGCAAATACACTTTCAGGTATTTCTACTACTTCCATGTTCCTGTATCCTACTTTTAATTTCTTTACTTTATCTTTTATCTCCTTTAAAACATCATTCATTACTAGATTGCACAGTGCGGGACTGAGGACTCATCCTTGTCTAAGTCCTTCCTTGATTATGAACTCTTCCGACTGCCTGTTTCCCGTTCTTACGTAATTTCTTGCGTTTTCATATAACCTTCTTATACCTACATTTTATCAGTTTGTCATTTATTCCTCTCTTTCTTAAACTTCTCCAAACAGATTTTCTTAGTTTGCTGTCAAAAGCCTTTTCCAGGTCGATGAAGGCTATAAATATTTCTTCTGTGGTAATTTTTTCTATTATATTTTTTCATTCTTATAATAAGGTTAACCTAATCCCTGATTTTGGCCAATTATTTCAAGACTATCCTGTATAATATATTTTTTGCAGTCATACAACACTTTGACGTTCAGTTTCTTTAAATACTAAAATCGCATTGATTTATAAATTGTTTTAACATATCTGCAATGGATTGCATGCTTTCTTTTACATTTTTTCACATACATAAAAATAAGTTTTCACTCTTTGTGAAGTACTAAATTGAGTTGTATTAAAAGTGTGCGACAATACTATTGTCTAATCTACAACTCGAAAAAACACGGATGTCCTAACAACCAATGGATTGTGTTAGAGTTGTTTATATTTTCCAATTTATTAACTACGTAAATAAAAGTTTTCCATAGAATTAATTAAAACGTTTTGTTGTAAGATTTAGAAAAGTAATTTGAAAATATGGTCTAATTTTCTTTGGCAATGGTCGTTTGCTGCCCCAATATTAAGGGTCTAGGACATATTGACAAATGGACAAAACGCCGAATTCTGTCAGTGGACATATGGCTGAAAATGCCAAAAACGCAGAATTCGTTGGAGTGGACAAAACGCCGAAAAAGCCCAAATAGCCGAACCCTGTTGCTGGATATGGTACAAATTAAAGGATGCCGAATATTTACGACCCACTAAATTGCGAGTATTATTTTAAAGTTGTTAAGTGTCATAGTAATTATTTTTCAATAAATTTACCTAGCAGTTTCCCCATTATCAAAAACACGCCTATAAACCAATAGTGAATGATCAAACTAGAATTTGCTATATTCTGTCAGGTCATTTTGGCACCCAACCGTAATTTAATTAGCCACTTAGGCTTTAGGGAAGCATGCCCGTATGTTAAACACTTTTAGTTACTTATTTGGCTTCATCGCATAATTCCATAATAATGATTTTGGACATCTCTGGCCTCCAAGCGCAGTATTTCTCGTCATCTGGGGCACCCCTTTGTTGGTGCTTTGATAGCCGTGTGTAAATGCTCGCAATATTTCGAACCTTCTAGAAATTACGCTGCTAGTGCGACAAGGAGGGGTAGTGCCCATTCTCGCGCCAAAAGTGGCGTGTCTAAGAAATTCTGTGTTAGCGTTTTTCCCATGAAGCTCAGGGGCACCGGACGCACGCGATTATCGCGGCAGTCGGCAGAGGCTCGCTAAACAGTCGACACGTGTGAAACGTTTGGTGCTCTCGGTACGAGTCGTCGCAGGAATACAGCAACATTCCGATTTATTAGCTTAATAACCGCAGTTCTTTGAGTAAGCGTGCGGGATAATAATCGCTTTGTCCATTTATTGCAACGGCGACGTCCTCAAGTTCTGTATAACCTAGGTAGGTCGTCGCAGACTTCTCCCGACAAGGGGACTCGTGAGTAAGCCAGCCATTTTCGCCTTCCGCATCGTTTGAGCTTCGCCGCAATGCCAAGTCCCGCATACCATTTGCTGCCAGGGAAGTTTCCCCATCTGCAAGATGGCCGAGCTAGCCAGGTAACGCTTGAAAAATAACATTTGTGCATACTGACGCTTGCTTTGTTCAACTAATTTCTTCTCGCATACCAATTGCTGCAATGCGAAGCCAGAGCGTGGTACACTCCTTGTAAAAATAGCATTTGTGCGTACTGACGCTTGCTTTGTTCAACTAATTTTGTGAGTACCGCTTCTCGCATACAAATTGCTGCAGTGCGAAACCAGAGCGTGGTACACTCCTTGTAAAAATAGCATTTGTGCGTACTGACGCTTGTTTTGTCCAACTAACTTTATGTGTGCCGCTGCTCACTTGCGAGCTGCTGAAGTGCGGTGCCAGAGCGAAGTAACCCCGTGGTGAGACTTACTGTGGCGTGCCCACGCCGTCTCGAATCATAATCGCACGTTGTGGGCGGAACACTTTGTGTGAAAGAGTGCAGTGAAAGTACACTCTGCTGGAAAATTCAGTGGTGTGCGTCAGCTCGCGCGCCGTTAGCCCACTTAATCGATAGCGCCGTCAGCGCCTAAATTTAATATTAACTATCGTTGGTTTGTGCCGCCAGGCAATTTTATCACGACCTAGTACAGGGTGTTCAGAGGTTTCGGGCCCGAATTCAGGTTTTGTTTGCACGCGTAACGACGACCGGCCGTTGGGTTTAAGCCCACGTTTACCCATTACACCTGGCCTGGATGAGGTACCCGACTCGACTGTACGCCAATCCCTTAGGCATTAAGCGCTTTTCCCCAGCTGGGCTTAACCATTAAGTTCCTTTTAAAACCATGATGTTTTGTAACCTGTGTATATATGTATGTATTTAGATCACCCCCGGGGATCCAATAGACGTATTAATATTATCGCCGTTTTGTTTCTTCTTGACACTATTGTGTTGGCGTATACATATTACAGGGCGACTGTGTCGCTGTGCCGCCACTACAGCTGTGAGGCGAGGACCAGACGCGGAGGGTAGGCCTTCCAGGTAGGTGGTTGCGGCTGGCATTGTACGGCGATTTTCTCGAAATAGTTATTCGCGCATTTTCTCGAAATAGTTATTCGCGTATTTTCTCGAAATAGTAATTCGCGTATTTTCTCGAAATAGTTATTCGCGTATTTTCTCGAAATAGTTATTTGCGTATTTTCTCGAAATGGCTATTCAGGTGCTACTCGAAGAAGTACTTGATTGTAACCCCGCCCAGTTCCGCCGTCCAGTTTCTGCAGAACGTGGAGATCCCGAGTCAGAGCTGGTGGCGCCCATTCTTTGATAACCTTCAACACGTATTAGGTGACGCTCACCCTGTGGCGTATCGGTGTTAACCACGCCTATCTCCCTGAGCGCATTTCAGCTGGGGCCTTTAGCCTGTTTTATCGATCTTCCAGGGTGAGCGTGCCACATTTCCCGGATTCGTCTAGCGATCAGTGCCTGCCCATCGGCAGGCGTCGTAAGAACCGTTTGATACCGTAACAATTCCATATGCATTTTTGTTATTGAGTATTGAGGGTGGTGGGTGGTCTCATTTTCTTCCTTACGCTGTGGGAAATTAGAAAAGTATGGTCGACATTAGGGACCCGTGACTGAGTTGAGTGAGGGGGTTATTTGGAAATAAGTGATTATTTTAAAATACACATAAAATACGCATGTTTCAAAAAACAAAATATCTATTTTTACTTCCTTTTACAATAAAGGAAGTATTGGATTCACCCCAAAAATTCGAAATTGAGTTTTCAACAGATCTTCACGTTTTAAAGTCCCCTGAACCCAAAAAACATATTTTTTTCATTGGTCTGTCTGTCTGTCTGTCTGTGTGTCTGCCTGTGACCAGAATATCTCAAAAACGGAAAGAGGTATGGCGTTGAAACTTCATATATAAGTTTTGTGTACTAAGTAGATGCGACAGGAAGTAGGTGTTTACTATTGTAATTTTTCAGTTTTTTTCGATTTTTGCAAAAACGGCTCTCAACGATTTTTTTTAAACTTTACATTTTTATTACATTTTTAATGTGTATTGATGTGAAATAGGTGATTTTTCAGTTGAACACTTCTAAAATGGGTTTCTTTTGTTTTTTTCCTATTTTTTTATTAACTCTTATTTTAAATAGAACACCCAGTATATTATTACATTTTTGAATTCAGTTTAAAATTCTAGAGAAAATTTGTCTCTTGAACTAACACTCTATTTTGTACCGTTTTTGTAAAATTTGTAATTTTAGAAAATTTTTGACAAATGCTTAAAAATTTTAAATCAAATTATGGCTAATTATAAGATCACTGTAAAAGGAAGTTGCGTGCGTGTATCACACCAGATTTGTACATTGTATATCACTCATAATATAGGGTATTTCATTACGTTACAAACGACTCCCGGGATTGAGCCGTGTCATTGAGTTACCGTGCTTTTTTCTTTTCCGCCTGATAAAGCTCCTTAAAAAAGTGGGAGAAACGTTGAATTCTTCGACCTCAATAATGACACGGTCCAATCCCGGAAGTCGTTTGTTACGTAATAACAATAGCCGTGAAAGCCTCGGATATCAGGATATTTCCCAAGCACGTGTAAATAATTGACTGATATGTTCCTTTGCTTATTTTCAAACCAAAAGTTCCGATCAATATGCGTTCGCAAGTTCTTTATTTCGAAGCACAGCGACATCTTCTCGGACGGACTAAATCTAACCACAGCGTACAACGTAAAACACAAAATAATCGTGGAAAACGACCAACCAATAGCGAAGCGGCCGTACAGAGTTCCATTTCACCAAAGGGAAATATTAAGGAAAGAAATCGATAGGTTGTTAGAAGCAAAAATTATTAGGCCATCAAGCTCACCATGGAGTGCACCAGTCATTTTAATCGTGAAAAAACAACCCAATGGAGAAGACAAAGTAAGGATGTGCTTGAACTACAGGGCCCTAAATGCTGTAAAGAAAAACGACGTATATCCACTACCATTACTACAGGATGCGACGGATTATTTGGCAAATTCAACTTTATTTAGCGTCTTTGATGTAACTTCAGCTTATCACCAAATCGAAATGGAAGAAAATAGCATCCAATATACAGGATTTTCAACACCTGACTCCCACTATGAATTTTTACGACTTCCTTTCGGCCTGTCAAATTCTCCCATGACCTTTCAAAGGTTCATTTCGTTCACATTAGCAGGTTTAACAGGGAACACTTGCTGGGTATATTTAGACGACATTTTAGTACATAATTCCCTAGGAGTAGAAGACCACATACAAAAACTAAGTGTAGTATTCGATAGGTTACGCGAGGCCAAGATAAAACTAAAACCAGATAAATGTAAATTTTTGACAACCGAAGTAAAATACTTAGGTCATATAATTACGCAAAAAGGGATTAGACCGGATCCAAAAAAAAAATTGTAGCAGTTAAAAACTTTCCATTACCAAAATCAGTTAAAAATATTAGAGAATTTTTAGGTTTAGCAAGATGGTACAGAAAATTCATACCAAATTTGGCTCATATTTCAGCACCACTAACTAATTTAACGAAAAAGGATGTAAAATTTCAATTAGGAAAAGAGGCACTAGAAGCCTTTGACAAACTAAAAAATGCAATCACTTCAGACAGTATTTTAGCTTATCCAGATTTTTCAAAACCTTTTATTTTAGCAACCGATGCCAGTAATTCAGGCATGGGAGCAATTTTAAGTCAAGATCACAACGGTTTCGAAAAACCGATAGCTTTTGCGAGTAAATCATTCAATAAAGCAGAAAAAAATTATACAATTTCAGAAAAAGAACTGCTTGCAGCAATTTTTGGAATAAAACAATTTCGATGCTACTTATATGGTAGAAAATTCACTTTAATTACGGATCATAGACCCTTGAAATGGCTTTTAACGGCAAACCATCAAAATTCGAGATTAGCTAGGTGGTCCTTACTATTAGGCGAATATAATTTTGAAATTATGCATAGGCCAGGTAAGCAACACGGAAATGCAGACGCATTAAGTAGAGTTTATGAAGAAAATTGTATTGAAGTAAAACATAACGAACAAAGTCAATGCATTTTAACGTTTGAAGAATTTTTGGAAGTAAACAAAAACTATAAAATATTAAGTGAAAATGTCACGGAAAAAGAAGGAAACCTATTCACTTGTCCGGAACATTATGCGCTAGCACACTGCGTATCTCAAAATTGGGAAATGAGCAAAGGCATTGCGTTAGAATTCAAAAATATTTTTGGGTCAATTACTGAATTGCAGAATCAAAATAAATTAATAGGTGAAGTCGCAACGTTAAAACTACCAGAAAGAAACATTTATTACATGGTCACAAAATCTCAGCATTTCACGAAGCCAACGTATAAAACACTATGTCACACCCTAATAAATTTAAGAAATTGCGTAATTGAAAATGGGGATAAATTTTTAGCTATGCCACAAATAGCATGTGGACTCGACAAATTAAAGTGGGATATAGTATACGAAATGATCAAATACATTTTTTATTATACGCCAATCACAGTCATAATTTATAAACTAAACCCAAATAACATTAAAGTAAATATAATCAATCTAACGGAATCAGAATTAACTCCAGTTTGGGATAGAGAACTAATTAAAAAGGAACAAGAAAAGGACACTTTTTACCAAAGTGTCAGGGAGCAAATCAATAACGATGCCGAAAATTCAAATTTTTACATAGACATCGAAGGGTTATTGTATGGGAAATACGGATTGTTTAGTAATTCCAAAATCATTTATAAGAAAGGTTATTCACGATTTTCACGATTTACCCATTTTTGGTCACCAAGGTCAACAAAAAACAATTTCGAATATTAAAACTAGATGTTTTTGGCCAAATATGAATCAACAAATTATTGACTACGTGAGCAAGTGCCACATCTGTAATCAAAGAAAAACATCACCACATCTAAAACCCGCACCTATTCAAAATTTTGGCGAAATTTCAAAACCATTTGAACGTTGTTCTATGGACATTACAGGTCCTTTTGTCAGTTCATTCAATGGAAACAAATATTTACTAACGTTTATAGATCACTTTTCCAAATATATTGAAATCATTCCGATTCAGGATCAAAAAGCTACCACAGTAGCGAAAGCCCTATTCACTAAAGTAATAGCACGTCACGGCACAATGCAAAAATTAATTTCAGATAGAGGCACAAACTTTTTATCACTAGTAATGAAAGAACTTCTAAAATTTTTAGGAATAAACCATTCACAAACAACAGCGTATCATGCGGCTAGTAATGGCGCCATTGAACGCATACATCGAGTTTTAAAAGACTTTTTAGCTATGCACATTAATCAAAAAGGACAACAAGATTGGGACGATTGGATCCCATATTTTCAAATGGCACACAATTTTTGGACTCATTCATCCACAGGCTTCTCGCCATACTTTTTAATACATGGCCGAGATCCTGAATTACCAATGGATGATATTTTAAAACCACAATCAGTGAAATACAATGCAGACGAAAATTATGTGTCAGAATTAATGACAAAATTAAATGTTACCTTTAACTTAGTAAAAGAAAATTTAATGAAAGCAACAAAACAAAGGGAAGTTCAATATAATAAGAAAACAAAAGAAGTTAAATTACAAATAGGAGATTTGGTGTATTTATACGATCCTACGTCAAAAATAGGATTATCAAAAAAATTAATGAAACCTTGGATAGGACCTTTTAGAATTATAGAACAAAAAGGCCCAGTAACTTTCAAAATTAAAGAATTATATAAAAATAAAGAACAAGTGGTGCACGCTAATAGGTTAAAGTTATGCAAAGGCTTTAACACAGATAAAATTTTAGAAATTCGACCAAATTCCGTACAATTTTCTCCGGACGAAGAAATTAATAATCCATTAAACGACTGGGAGATAAGCGAGTCAGAGGTAAGTAGCGACGAAGAAAATTTCGACAATCCTACACCTAAAGAAGTAAGCTTAAGATTATTACAGGGGTTAGACCAGTGTAGGGAAATACAAGACAGGTTAGACAAAGAAAAGAAAAAGAGAAACTGGAGATTAGAGGTAAATCGACAAACCAGAAATCTAGTTTCTCAAAATCAACAAGCCATCGACGATTGGCAAAATTTAGGATCTGTCAATCAAGGCGGACTACGTCAGTCATCCAGGATCCGTAAGAGATCCGAACGTTAAAAGATTAAAAGTCACTCCAAATTTTATTCCCTGTGTGGGAACGGGGGTTAGAATATTTCCACCGCCCAGGAGTCTGGCGTGTCGTAAAAGGCGACTAAAAGACATCCCAAAATTTTTTCCGGCTAAGGAAATTCATTTTCATTCCAGATTAATTATTTTCAATCCAGATTTATAATTTATAATTTTCATTTCCGACTCATAATCTCTTAAAGAATTAAAGTATATATAAATATAAGTTATCCCAAAATTTTATTCCCTGTGTGGAAAACGGGGTTTAGAATATTTCCACCGCTTAGGAGTCTAGCGGGTCGTAAAAGGCGACCAATAGACATCCAAAAATAAGGAACGAATAAGAAAAAGCATAGTAATAAATAAATATAAAGTACGATGTTAGTACTTCAGATCTTTAACAATGATGGAATAAAAATAAATAAACACTGTCTATGGTAAATATTTTTTCAAGATCAAGTAAGTGAAAATCACTAATACAATAATATTAAAACAATTTTCTTATTCGGTACCAAAAACAATTAATAACTACTAACAATATTTTTAATAAAAGTAAATATCAGGGTACAAATACGTAAGGAAAATAATGGGAATTAATATTAAGTAGGAATAATAATATTTTAAAGCTTACTAACGTAGGAGGAATTACAAGGAAATAGAATAATGGGAAATAATTATTAAAAACATTTTAAACGGATACTTATTTGATTACTAATAATGAATAGACGAAGCTAAAAAGGGAAACAGTTATTTTATCAAATATAAATTATTTTAATTTTCAATACAATAATATAGGATTATTTTTAATTCTATTAAAGATTATAAACGTGTGTTGTTTCTCATTTGAGTTTCAATGAGAATGGTTTAAATGACAAATATTATTTTAATTAAGAATTATGAAATCTATAATTAAGTGTTAATATTTGCAAATTAATCTTTTTGCATTAATAATATGAATGAGAAGCTAAAAAGAGAAACGATTACTTAGGCAAATAGAAACCAATTTTAATTTTCAATATAATAACATGAATAATATTTTTTAATTTTATTTTTCAATCATTATCAACTTGTTTTATGTTTCTCATTGGAGTTTCAAGGTTAATGGTTAAACCAAATATTTGATTTTAACTTATAAGATTTAAAGTGGGAATTAAAAACATTACTTATTCAAAATTCATGTTACTGATAAGTTAACAAAAATGCTCATACCGTTGTTGACATTAATATCAAGTGAATAGTGCGCGTACAAGTTCGCGATTATAACATACAAAGGAACAAACCCAACAACATTACATCAGTATCCAGCCAGGACATAGCCGATTGCCCAAATCCACAACAGGACGACAAGAAAAAATCAATGAAGTTAAGTCATACAAAGGAATGAATTTAAGCAATATAAAGTTTACGCATTTTTGGTAGAGGTTACATGAAATATAACCCAATATGGGATGCATTAAAGTTCCTCAAAGGTAGCCGAAGGTCAGAGAACCGCTATTTAGGCACCACGAAAATACCCCAATGTGGGATGCATTTAAGGTCCTCAAGGGTAGCCGAAGGTCAGCGAACCGTTATTAAGGCACCAGGACAAGAAGAATAATGAAGCGTACATAGATATGAAAGTATAAGAATTTATAATGAAGTAATACGAAAAATATAAATTAATGGTACCACTACAGCAATAGGAAGCGTAGTAGGTGAAGTAACCGAAGACGCCAAATGCGAATGAGGATCGTACAATAATGACGATCACTCGTAGTCAAAAGTTATAGTAACTACAGCAATAAATAGGAATACGAAGGATTATTATGCTACATTAAAATGGGAAGAAAAGTCAATTAACTTAAATTCAGAAGCTTCATGCGAATATACAACAGTCATTGTGTAAATTCCAGTTATGAAGAAATAGTATGGGATTACTACAAGACACCGCCTATGACAAAGGAATCAGCTAATGTACCATGGGAAAGCAGAAGTAATATCGCAAATAAATAAAACAACGACTCAAACCTTAGTAATCGAAGAAGGAAGATTACATTTTCACCTCATCAACCACCTTATACAGTTTTCCACCTTTAATTATCCTTTACTCTGGAGGCCGTCATGCCTGCAACAATAGCCTCTGTTGCACCATCCTTTTCCTTTACCATTGGAATAACTTTCCAAGCCCAACCATTAATAAATAAGAAATATTTCTAATAAAATTACAAATAAATATAAAAATGAAGATATACGAATAATAAACTAATAACTAATAAATATGAAATACAAATAAATAATCAAGATTAATAATGAATCCATAAATAAATATAAAGAAGAGGTGCGAATAATAAAATAAAATTATAAAAGCGACAACACGAATGAAAAGGGTAGTAAAATAGGATAATGCAGAGGAGGAAGTAAACAAATCATCGGATGAAAGAAGACCAAGCCGAGAATCAGCAGCCTACAGCCGAAGGATGACACTCCACGTAAACATACCAGTGAAACTCGAAGTGCGGAAGTGTTTCAAAAGCAGAGCATTAAAACAAAATCAGTGGACAGAACTGAATAAAAATGAGTGTAGTGCAAATTCTACCACGTTACATAGCAGAGCACAAAAAAAAAGTGAGCGCAAAAACACGGTATGAAGCATAAAGACATTTTAGGAAAATAAATTAAGGATAATGGGTCAATATAATCAATTTTACATAGAAGTCGAACGTTTTTTTTTTTGTTCGAAAAGCAGACATGTCCATAAGGACATGCCTACTTTTAAAAAGCGGGGAGTAATGTAACAATCCGCATTAAAATGCGTATAATTTATGTGTCTAAAAATTCATGCAATTTAGAATAATTTCAAACGTAAATGAATATCAAGTTGAGATAGAAATTGCAAGCACCAGAACGCGATAAATTACATATCCGGGAAATGAACAAACTCAAGTTCAGGTTACTAATGCAAACTTGCATAGTTGAAACAGTTTTTATGAGAACTGCACAATTGCATATTCATACAAACGTCCTTTGAAACAGAATAATGATTATGGCACAAAACGGTTAATGACGAAGTGTACGTCGGAATTAAGCGAACCACAATTTTCAAAAATTACTTGGAGGGATAATTAATGAAGGAACGGCAGTTAAGCCGCGGGAGCTCGGTGCTTGGCTCACGAGCGCGGCAAGTTTTTCTAACGCACCGAAATGCGTTCGCGATACAATTATGAAATAATTAAAACTTTGATATGTTCGACTCAAGCTAAATTATAGGAGGGTGTAGTGCCAATTTGTAAGGAAGAGAAGCCGTCTCCTAAAATTAATAAATTTAAATCCATCTAAATGCCATGTGCAATATTCACGAATAAACGTCGACATCGCGATTCCGAAATTAAATATAAATTTGTGTCCACCGACGCCGCTGAAGCTCATCTATGTGCCAGGTTTGAATTTAAACGATTACTATTACTAACCCACGAAAGGTCTTGCAATATGTGTCTCAATTTGGGGAACTCCGTAAATTAATATATGTAATCTAGATCAGAAGCTTTTAATGACTTATATAGATCGTTGGGCGCCGTTTAGGGCTCAAGCGTAGGCTAAGAATTTTGATTTCCTATTAAGCGTACTCTACATGTTTTTGTCAATTGATTTGTGTAATGATTTACCCCACGTTTTTATTCTTTTTAATATAAGTAGTTAAATAGCTTTCGACTTTTCTTTCATCCCCCCATTTAATCACAAACGAACCTGTCTGCAACTACTACTAAATACAACGCAGATGTGGTCCGTTATAACACCATACCAATCATTAGTAAAGTGCTTCTGTAAAAGCGTATCCCATGCTAGTGCGCTAGTTAAAGGAAACGAAGTCTCTCGATTAGTTCCTCATCCTCATAGTGTTTGCGAATGAAATCGGTGGAATTTTAAATTATTTACCTAATCCGGTTTGTCCACGTTTTCCATCGTTAAAAAGCAACTAGACGTTAAACCGCCTTGCATTGTTTTCGAGGTTAAAGTCAGCTGCAGTTATTGTTACAACATTTAACCTGCGTTATGGTGCTTAGCGAACCCTCAAGCAAAATGGGCTGAACTTGAAGTGTTTTGGTTGTAACGATGATATAAGCGCATTTTTAGGTTGAAAAAGTGAGTAGTGCATTAACTGTTAACTACTTATGTACGATATAAAAGGCTATAAAGCTGCCTTAAAGTGGTAATAGCAATTTTCTTCCTTATCAAGTTTAGTTTTATTTACTCGAAATGTACTCATCTCAGTGTGTATTTGATGCTGTAACCATCGCTCATTAAAAAATTATTGCAAAATAAATGAAAACTTGAAAGTCTCATAATTCGTAAAATTTCCAAGCCATTCGAAAAGCAACTGAAAAATGGAAAATTCACGTTGATTTTTTTAGGTTATTTTGTATAATTGTATAAGGCTGCTAATTAAAAAAATCCTTTAAAAGCACAACAGAAAATCTTTCTTGTTATTTTAAATTCGACAGAATTAATGGTTTGACCTAATAACCCAAAATTCAGACATATGATCGACAACTGACTACATTGAATTATAGATAAATAATCTTATGCTGCAATCTTTCATACCCAATCAATAAATTAGATGCAAATGTAAGCAGCACAAAACTGTGCTAAATATCGAGCCGTTATTAATATCAGGTGTTTCCCATACATGTAAAGTAAACCACTAGCCTGAAGAATACTAAATTAAATATTTAGATTTTAAATGAGGCAGTTTCTCGTACTAATTTAGCTGTTTTTATTATATTTAATTAAGCAAATACAAAAATGAAATATTGTGCGTATAATTTTTACTTCCTTTTACAATAAAGGAAGTATTGGATTCACCCCAAAAATTCGAAATTGAGTTTTCAACAGATCTTCACGTTTCAGAGTCTCCTGAACCTAAAAAACATATTTTTTTTCATTGGTCTGTCTGTGTGTGTGTATGTGTGTGTGTGTGTGATGCGACAGAAAGCTTTTGAAGAAAATCGCATAACCGGAAGTACGTGTTTACTCTTGTGATTTTTCAGTTTTTTAAATTTTTTCAAAAACGGCTCTAACGATTTTTTTCATACTACCCATTTTTTAATTTAACTTAAAATTCTAGAGAAAATTTGTCTCTTCACCTAACGCTCTATTTTGCACCGTTTTTGGAGAATTTGTAATTTTTGACAAATACTTAAAAATTTCAAATCAAATGTTTGGCCAGTTATAAGATCACTGTAAAAGAAAGTTGTGTGTGTGTATTACACCAGATTTTTAGAAATTAAATTACAGTTAACTTGTGCTTATACAGTTATAAATGAGAAAGTAATCTGTGCTTCTCTTTGTTCATCTAGCTACGAGTAATATTGACTCTAGTAGAAATTAGCACTCAATGCTGCAAATGTCTGTAATAAACCCGTCGTTGTAAGAAGAACACGTGAACAGTTTTCTGTTTAAAAGTTCCATGAAATTTGGACCTCAGCTAAACCATTAGACCATTGGAATAAGAAATAATTTTTCTTATAAACATTAAATACGCAACCATAACTTACCTAAATTACAGAAGTTTCAGCGAAGTGCTCATATTTGCAGCTTCATTTATACCTACCATAAATCAAGTGCCGCAACTACAGAAGCTGCGTTGATATTACATATTTGGCAAAATTATATTTGTTATTTACGATTATGTATCGACCTTTTACAGTTTTTGTAACTCAAATTTATTTCCACTCTCGACTATTTTATGGTGGTTGCTAATGCTTTAGTTGTTCAGTAGTATTTGAGCTTAAGATACGCCAAACGTGCGGATATTAATTAAACACTTTAACGGCCAACTTTCAGAATCGCTATATATCCGTTTTGGTAACCTTATAAATATTGCTTAAAAGTAACATTTAATATTCAGGTTATTAACTGTGGCAACTTCCTTCTTGCTTGTGCAGAACTGACAGGAAATGAAGCTTCAAACACTTTATTATAAACTTAATTGTTTGTAGAATTTGAATTAGAATACAAGCGATAAGATCCCCATAATTATGAGAATAGCCAATTGTAAATATTTGAGAAAGAGTTGTCTAATTATACCTTTTCCTGGTTAGGATTTATATGAATTAAACTAATGCTTATAATCTGCCTCATTCTAGCAAGATTTGTGTTATAGTACGTTGAAGCCAAGCTCATTATTTCTATTCCTGGAATTTTGAAAATTTATTGTAATAAGTCAAGGTAAATTTGTCTGCTTTACCTAGAAGAATTGTCATTTACACACTCAGTTGCTTTGAAACAAAATTGAGTGATATTTTAACGTTAGCAGGTCAATAATGCAAACAGTTAATTACATGCAATTAAGTTATCGTGTAAGTGAATAGCTCATGAGGCATTAAAGTTCAGAAACACATTGTTGATTGCACGCTGGTTCAAAAACAATACGAATTTTATGCAATTAAACCTATGTAAGAGAATTTAAAATTTAAATACACCCGCAAAATGAGCACCTTTTCCGAAGAGGTCCCGACTTTCTCTGAATTGTGCGGAGGAGGCACCTGGGTATTTTAATTATGGCAAACTGCGACATTTGAAACGACACTAAAAATAATAGCATTCGTTTTTTGTCTGCAACTTCTGACGATAGTTTAACTGAACAATGCAGACCGAGTGTTGTGCAATTTTACAGCTGCCACATACAGCGTACAGTTGATATATTTAGCAATGACTTGGCTACAACGATTTATATTTTTAATGTTTCTTTACTGACGAACTGCTATGCAACACCACATGCATCTTAATTATTATAAACTTTATTAATTTGCAGCAAAACATGTCAACTCAAAAGCAGTAGCACAAATTGAATATTTTTGGTCTGTTAGATATCTGTATTGCAAATTTACAATCAACATTGTTTCCCATTTTTTATTAGGAACTCAAAGAAATAATTTCTGCTTTTTTTGTAATTTTAATGACTGTCATGTTTTTATAGCTGTAGTTATAATGCAAATACTTGTGAAAAATATCAAACTGAAAAGTCTAAGACCTCATAATCCCACTATTTCTTTAAAATTACAAAGGTTTTATCCAAAGAATTTATTGCAATCACACCCTATACGGGGTATATATAACAAGTATAAATAGAAAAATTTTCGAAGCTAATAGATTTCAAGAACTTTTATAATTGAATCTTCTATTCCTTTAACTTTGTGAGATACAACAAGGCAAAGTTGAAGGCTTTGATGTATGCTTATTTTAATTATTTTTCGTCCACGTTTACCAGTGTGTTCGACAAGCAATACTGCGAAGAGCTGCCGCATGTTCAGAATTTGTAAAAAAAATTGGTTCCACTCTTATAAAATTATTTAATTTTTTGTTGTTTTGTAATATTTAAGTTGTTCTTAATGTACAAAGCTTTTATAATTAAAAGCTAAATTAGAATTTTTTGAATCTCCAATGTACATGCGCTTGTCAAACATAAAAACCCTCAACTTTGTCTTCTTGCATCTCAAGAATTACAAAGAACAAAATTTTCTGTTTAATAGGAATAAATAGGTTCAATAATAATAATAAATAGATTTATTTCCAACGGGAACTAAATTCCCAATTACAGGAAACATAACAAATTAATAACTAAATAACTGATTATCTCCTAAACCAAACTATGACATAACACCACAACAGTGAAACAGTATAATAATAAAACGAAATGCACAGCCTAAATCCACATATTATAATATAATAATCACAAATTCTTCCGAGTACAAAACTACTTCAGTCGGAAATTCAGCACGAAACTCACCACTTGTGAGCGATAATATATCAATATTTACGTCCATTTTACTGAACGCATTTGACATTGCTAGAATAGGCGATTTGAAATGCACGTTAGTCCTAGAGAGCAGGTATGAAAATGAAAATTGGGACCTGGTCCTTAAATCAGGCCGTCGGATTTGCAATTGAGATAAAAGTGTAGGGGCGTCAACATGGTAATTAATTAAATTAAATAGAAAAATTATCAAATGTAATGTTCTACGATTTGATAGTTCAGTCAAATTAAAAAGAATGCACAAAGAATTATAATAATCAGTGATGACGTCATTAACACCGGACCTATAAAGACTAAGGTACTATATTTATACGAGCAAGCTCGACCGCCATTTTGAGTCACTGGAAGTGGCGGCAAATTCAAATTCTAGTTACTTTCCAAATAGCATACGGTAAGTCGGAATAGCAACGATCATATCATTTAATTGTACCGTCATAAAAAAGATTGGTTTTTAAACAAATAAAAAGACAACAGACAAAATCGAAACATAAAACACTGTTAACTAACACGCAAGTGGTTCAAACTAGAGAGCTTCAACAGTACCTTAGTTCAAACAGTGACGAGTGACAGAACTCAATAGAACTGACAGACACAGTTGACAGCACAGAACAACACCTACACACTGTATATAGATTTCAATAACCACACTTGGATGAAGACTATAATTATAATTAGATTTAAATCAGCATGCAGTGTTCGTCTGGATTGATAGTACGTACTCCCAACGGTTTCTAGTTTTGCTTGGTTGACAGACGACAGAAAGCACGGTTACCGGTCAGCGCAGCCAATGGCTTGGCGCTAAAATCCCTGTGACACAAAATCTAGTGGGATAAGCTGGCCTGGTTAATAAAGCACTCTAATAAAGACTAAGGTACAATATTTATACGAGCAAGCTCGTCCGCCATTTTGAGTTACTGGAAGTGGCGGCAAATTCAAATTCTAGTTACATATCACTTAGCATACGGTAAGTCGGAAAAACAACGATCATATAATTTAATTGTAGCGTCTTAAAAAGATTGGTTTTTAAACAAATAAAAAGAAAGCAGACAAAATCGAAACATAAAACACTGTTAACTAACACGCAAGTGGTTCAAACTGAAACAATTTTTTGGCTTCGCCTAATTGTTTCGCCAGTTATCCAATTATTTCAGGCTTAACCTGTATATTTTTAGTTGAATTATAAATCCTTTGCATTTCAAATTCTTCAATTTTCCAAAGCAGCTTATTTTGTATTTGTATCGAGTTCCTTTCGTTTGCGCGATGCCCTTTCTGACCTGTGCTATCTCTTATCAGAGTGCGAGCCTTCTGTTGGGCTCGAATTGTCCGTACCTCGCACTTGCTATTTTTGGCCTTCCGTGACCGGCGTGGTTAAATTATGTTTGTTCAAGTCAAATTACGTGCGCTCAACCAATTTCTAATGAGCTTTGTGTTCCTAAGGGCTGATTATGATCAGGTACGATAGCGCTTTTCTGTTCTATTATCTCCATAGTAATTACATTTTTTCTTAGCTCTTTATTACCAGTTCCAACCACGAGTTTTTCTCGGAGGCCAAGCCGCTAGCCTTATCGCATTTTCGACACCTGCTGGCGCTCTGCTTAGTTGCTGCTGTTCGAGGGTGCCTTTGCTATAATTTGCATCCATGGCGACTTCGTCCATTATGTGCCGTTCGCGTCCAGCTTATGTTTCGAGGTTAGTTAGTGCTACTCCGGGATTAAATCTCAAATTATGTTCAATACCTCGATTTTACTTTTATACATTTTAAACCAGTAATTATTTGGAATTTAAATTTATACGTTTTGCCATTATTAACATGTATTGTTCAATTTCATACATGCTCTTGCTTTTTACATTTAAATTTTTATGCTTATATTTAATTATGCTCAGTATTTAAAGTTGCAATTTTGATGAATTTCGACCCTCTGTAAAAGGTACAATCACGCTTTTTTATCTTCACTGGCCTAACAGAAGGTTTTATTAAATGACTGTGATAAGCTTATTCCACGAATGATTTGTTGGTACAGTTATTAAAATAACCCGAAAGGGGTTCTTGATTTTATGCGTGTCGCAACCTTCAGTTTATGTACACAATTTTGTTATCACATAATTTGCATTTTAATTATCCTGATTAGTTTCTACCGACACAAGACTATTTTATTATCTATTAATTAAACGTTAGTCACTTGCAGTTTATTTCCTCTTATTATTTGAAATCTTTTGATTTCTGGCGCCCATTTACTTTTCCTTTTTTTGAAGACCTTCCAGGGTACACAGCTGATGATTTGAACCTACGATCCAAGGCCGCCGAAATTTGAGTTAGTTAGGGCCATCGCGGTGAGTAAAGAGTTTTCAGAGCGACCGTGGTGTATAAATGATAAGGGGGTTGATCTGCGATTGTACTACCATTGATTACACAGGTCTGCGACCAAATTTTTTTCTTTAAAATAATGGGTGATTCTTATGTATTTTGCTGCTCTGAGTTCGGAAATGCCCTCAGTTTTTTCCCAGCACGTAAGCATTTTCCGCAAAATGCATTTTTCTGCGGGATTGCCTACCTTAATTCGTATATTTATGAATATGCCGAAAAAAGTTGTTTTTCCTATTCGGCTTCATAGTTTTATATTAGAAACTATGAAATATGATAAAAATTAGTATATTTAACAGTATTAGTCAGCGTATGAATCATGGAAACCCATTACCTTAATAGTATGCAATTAAGGTTTATCGCTTTTCTTCGGTGTTTTCAGATTCTAATGTTACTGTAATAAATGTTTTTGTTATTAAAAGTACATAAATAAATAGGAGAAATTCTTTCTGGTAATTAGCGTAATTTTGGTAAACATTATTGACAAATGAAACCTGGATTTTCCCATTGCCCTATATATACCCCTCGTAGTCCTTCGATTTGTTCATTTTAATTTAAATATTCTTAAAGTGTCTTTCAAAATGTCTTCAAGAGCTTGTGTTAATAATCCTGATATTTTCTGTTACATTTGTGGCGAACTTGTATTAAAAAACGATCTCGAAGTATTACGGAGTTTATTAAAAAAGTGTACTTTGCCTATTTTGGTGTGAAGATCGGAGATCAAGAAAAATCTTGGGCCCCTCATGGAGTGTGTTCAGGCTGTGTTGAAGGACTTCGCATGTGGTCTAAAGGAAAGGTGAAATCTTTTCGTTTTGGGGTGCCTATGATTTCGAGAGAGCCGAGAAACCACGGCGATGACTGCTACTTTTGTTCTTGCAACATACAAGGGTACAATGCCAAAAATAAAAAAGATATATGTTACCCAAACATTGCTAAAAACTCCGAATCCACATACCACCAAAACCCTGTTGAGACTGAACAGAACTCGAATCAAGCAAGTAGTCAGTCTACTAACAGGCACTGGAGCATTCAGAGAATTTATGCACAGGAGCAATATCTATAGAGATGAACCTGTTTGCAGACTATGCCAAGAGGATGATGACACAGCCTATCATATCCTCTTTGAATGCCCAGCATTAGAGCGTAAAAGACACCAACTCGATTGGAGCCTTAGCTCTATTGACAACCACAAGCTAGTAGGGGACATTGCAAGTCTAGTAAAAGATACGGATGTCGGCTTGCTAACTTGAAAACTCCCGACAGTACAAAAAGCCCTAAGGGCTGACGTGCGCATGCCAGCAAAAGGCAGTCGTGAAATCTAATCTAATCTAATCTACCCAAACATGCAATCTGCACTTCGGCCTGTGCCTCATGGACCCGGTATTCCAGTACCAGTGCCCCCACACAATTTTGACGATTTGCCAGAGTCATCAGAGAGCGAGTCAGAGCAGTTGGATGATGAGTTTCAAGTCGAAGACTGTGGACCCCAACAGTTTTCACAAGAAGAATTAAACGACCTCGTTCGTAATTTAGGGCTTTCTAAAGAGTCTGCTGAATTACTGGGCTCTAGACTTCAAGAAAAGAACTTGTTGAGATCTGGAACTTCATTCTCTTGGTACAGAAGCAGAGAAAAACAATTTGAGTCAAATTTTTCTCAAGATGGCGAACTTGTATATTGTTCTGATGTTCCCAAGTTGATGTCAATGTTTAACATTCAACATGTGTCAGATGAATGGAGGCTTTTTATTGACTCGTCAAAAAGAAGTTTAAAAGCAGTTTTGCTACACAACGGCAATAAATACGCTTCTGTACCCGTGGGGTACTCTGTGCATCTAAAAGAAAAGTATGACAACATGGCTATTATCCTTGATAAATTGAAATATAAGGAGTTTGAATGGCCTATCTGTGGTGATCTCAAAGTCATCTCTATGGTGCTTGGACAACAAGGTGGCTATACGAAATTCCCCTGTTTCCTATGTGAGTGGGATAGCCGGGCAAAAGCACAGCACTGGAGCCAAAAAGTGTGGCCAACGAGAACTTTGAAGGTTGGAGAAAAAAATGTTCACTTTGAGTCTTTGGTTGATCCCAACAAAGTGCTTTTACCCCCACTTCACATCAAGCTTGGACTGATGAAGCAGTTTGTCAAGGCATTGCCAAAAGATGGCGAAACGTTCAAATACCTTGAAAAGAAATTCCCGGGACTGTCTGAGGCAAAGTTAAAGGAGGGTGTTTTTGTTGGCCCGGACATTCGGAAACTAATGAAAGACAATCAGTTTGAAAAGGTGATGAAAAAAGCTGAGAAAGAGGCGTGGATATCATTTAAAGAAGTTGTGACTAAGTTTTTGGGGAACAATAAGGACCCGGATTATGAAGAAATTGTAAATAAAATGTTGAAATGTTTTAAAACCCTGGGGTGCTCCATGAGCTTGAAACTTCACTGTTTGAACTCCCATTTGAGTTATTTCCCAGAAAACCTTGGTGCCGTAAGTGAAGAGCAGGGCGAGAGGTTCCACCAAGACATCAAAGAAATGGAACGGAGGTACCAAGGACGATGGGATGTGAATATGGTGGGAAACTACTGTTGGATGCTTCATAGAGAACTTCCAGACATCCCTCACAAACGGAAAAGCTCAAAACGGAGTTTTGGGGGAAAAAGATGGAGATATTATAAAGAATTATAAATCCTTATTGTATATACTACATATTATTTTTATCAAATTGTATTTAAAAATGTAAATAAACCACTAGTAATATTTTTTTTTATTTCAAAATGCATTTTTACCTATATGTACTGCGGGTTTTGCATAACTTTCTTTTTCATTTTGCGGAAAATCCCTACGTGCTGGAGAAAAACTGAGGTCATATTTGGACTCAGCGAACCAAAATACATACGATTCACACATTACGGTGAAAAAAAAATTAAAAAAATTCAATTTGCAGGCCTGTGTTATTATTAGTAATCGATCGCAGGTTGGCTTCTTTATTATTTCAAAACTAGAAAACTTTAATAGTACCTTAGTTCAAACAACAGTAACGAGTGACAGAACTCAATAGAACTGACAGCACAGATAGGGTTACCAACCGTTCTTTATTTCAAAGGACAGTCCTTTATTTCAAAATAAAGTCCTTTGTCCTTTAATAAAGTGTCAAAGGACTCTAAATGTCCTTTAAAACCAAACAATTTATCAGTACCTTAAAAAAACTAATACTCAAAACAAAAAAATGTTCCAATTAACGCTTAAATGTATTATTCCTTTTATTCCTACGTTTCTAAAGAGTAAAACATTTGGAAATGCCAAAACTTTTACTGTTTAGGGTTGGGAATGCTTAAATCAATTAACTGAAAAGAGATCGTGTATTTTCTGGTTATGAAACTTGTAAAGTACTAAAAAGTGAAAATTTATCCGAAAGAGACAGAGAAAATTAAAAAAAATGACTTTAAATTTCCTAGTCGTTTCAATAAATTACTTAAAGAAATGGTTTAAGTTTGATAATAATAATTGGTTTTTTTTTATATCCTGTTTATCGTTAGAATAAAATAAATGTCCAGCATTTAATGATTTGGTTCAAATAATTGAAAGTCTCAATTTGCAAGAAAAACTAAAACTAAATATGGACTTATTGGTTGACGAATTAGTTTCATTAAAAAATCATTTTGATATCATTGTGAAGAATGAAAACTACCCGAAATACTTTTCAAGTGACAAATGGCATTTTATTTTCCAAAAACTTGACTCTAGTCTAAGAAATTTATTTAAAATAGTTTCATTTTTATGAGCATTCCTGCCTCATCATCATTTCCTGAAAGAGTTTCTAGTGTGGTAAATTTGAAGTGCAGTGAAGAGATGAATAGATGGGGAATTGATTTAATAAAAAATGAATTGTATATATTTATATTTTTTCAGGTTTACTTCGTAATGCCAAGAAAACAGGAAAAATATAAATTTAAAAAAGTTCACGGGTCCAAAAATAGTAATTTATTATACAAGACGATAAAGTTAAATTTTATCGACGAGTGAATCGTTGAACGTCGAGACGAAGTCGAGACGTTAATGATTCAAGAGTGGATAGAAATAACTTTATCGTCGCGTATAATACAATATTTTTTTCTATAGCAAGAACTTTAACAATTTCAAAAGAAAATAAGAACAGTGAATCACATTTCAAAATGTCAGTAGCTAGATTGGGTTGCTACGATAATACGAAGCTGTCATATTTAATTTAAACAAAAGTAGGTATGAATGGTCCTCGACACCGAAAGGTAAAAGAGGCTATAGATTATGTATGTATGTATGTAGAAAATTAAATTACTTTATCTATCCTTGATGTTAAAGTGCTACTTTATCTACCCTTGCTGTTAAAGTAAAACTTGACCTTTTGTTTTGAGTTGATAAAAACACACTTTAACATGTGCTATAGAAAAACTAGTTTTTATTTTTATTCTGTAACCTGTTTTGTATCTACATACTAACTTATACGAATGTGTTACGTATTACAATAATTATTATAAATCAAATCATGTTTTTATTTTTAAGTATGCACTCGACTAGAGTAACAGTTTGGTTTTTGGTTTATGTTTTAGTTTTTTATTTGTTTTATTGTGTTTGTCAATTTTGGTAATTTTGGGGATTTTGTAATAGTTGGTAACAGTTTTATTGCAAAGCATACATTTAAAACAAAATTTTAAATTTGAATCAAGTAGACTCACCATAAATGTCATTTTTCGCAAGCGTTCGCAAGTGAAATTGTAAAATTAGTGTGGATTAGTGTGTCACAATAAATTCAGAAGTTTCCTGCACTCCGCCAGAAATACGGCAAATTGCCGAAAATGCTACGGTTAATTTACTGTCATTAGTGTCATTGGCTATAACCTTAAACTCACACTGACATTTCGTGCAATGTCACCAACCGAAAAAAAGTTGATTTCGGGTTTGGTAATGGTTCATGACCGCACTCAAAATGGATGCGGTAACGGATTTGATAAGACAGCAAACTAGGAAAAAACTTTTTCTGTTTTTTTCCGATTCTAACTGTGTAATAGGTATAGCATGGATTTCAAATTATGTCGGCATATTCCAATTTGGTACGTACAAGTGAATTAAAAGGGTTATTAACTTGTCAATACAATTGAATGAATGCATTTAGCATAGGGAAATCTATTTAATTCTATTATTTTTTTAATTTTTACCTGCTACACGCTCTATTTACTGGGAAATGCAGTGTTGGTGAAAGAATAAATTGTGGTGATTTTTTTAAAACCGCTAAAAATAAATGGACAAAGAAAGGTTTAGATAGATTCAAAAAATTTGTAAAAAAATATCATCAACAATTTGACACTGGTGGTAAACATAGATTATTATTAATTAGAGCTGCTTTAACAATGAACGTTGAAATATAAAGAAGAAAAATGTTTCAAACTAAATTATTCAGAACCAAACATACACTAGAATAAAAATAAGAGATATACCAAAGAGAATTAAAGGTAAATCTATCACTGATTTAAAGAATTAAAACCACTAAAGTCAACTATCACAGAAAATCATACGGGGTATATAAGTAACAGTTAAACAATAGCACTCAGGATAAAATGAGAAACAAAAGGATAAGAAGTGTGGAAACAAAAGAATTTAAAAGAAACTTCAATGAATACAAGAACATAAATCGCATCATAACATAAGAAATAAGAAGAGATATAACACAAATTGATTTAAAGAAACGATAAAAACAATAAAAATATGAGAGTTATAAAAAAACTCTTTCCTGGCAGATCACCTATACAATTGTATAAGAAGCTAAAATCCCAGAGCCAAATGTGAACGAACAAGGAAAAAATCCTAATCAATGTAAAAAATCCAATTATTATAATAGATTAGATCCAAGCATCTCTACAACAAATGATCGCACGCCTGAAGAAGATCGAATCACCAGTGAAACGTTAAATTACGGAGGTCATATGTACATACGTGGAAGCTTTAAAACTCATTTTAAATTAAAGTTGGAAAAATTCGTAAAAAAAGTAAAAATTTTAGCAATATAATATAGGTATCACTCCATTTAGCTTTTATTGTCTTTCTAAAATCATTGGTGAAGATTTTTTAAATGATGCAAGAATCGATTCTTGGTACATACATTGATATAATAGTATATTATGATACGAGTTTTATAAGAAGCATTTTGTAATGTCTTATAAACGAGGTATCATACAGTATTTTATCTACTTTGCCACTTTTTTAAGCAACAAAAATGAAATTTTTTAGTATTTTTATTATAGCATCGCTTTGTGTCTATTACGATATGCAAACGCGTATCGTAATAGCCTCAGTACGAACGCAAAGTAGATAAAACATAATATAACGATGGAACGATGTGTATAAAAGTAGATGCCGATGACACTATTAAAACTACCAGGAAAATATCATATTTTCAAAGTTATTTACTCTAGTACTAGAAAATGTATTTAAACAACTAAAGTGCAGGAAAATCATTCTTAAACCATCTTAGATTTGCTGACAACATAGTCCCCGTCAGTACAGATCCAGAGCTCGAATAAACATCAAAGAAGATATGACTACAGATGAACTTAAATAAAACTTCAAGGTCAACCAGTAGGCAATTGTAACGGTAAATTAGTGTAATATACAGGGTGCTGCATTGGCGGATGCAACATAGGAAATCGAGGCATTCAACTATTGGCTTTTCTAATTATTTCACAGCACAATTCCATTTAGGATATTTAGAAGACCCTATATGATGATCTTACTGGCACAAGTTGAACATTTTCTGATTGGCTTAAGTCGGAAATACTTTAAAAAGGTGTTAGCTAAATTTTGAAATTTTAAATCAAAATATCAATTTCTCAACGGGTGACTCATAAACCTAGTTGAAAACGGCCGACTGAAAGAGGAAATGACTTCAATGTTAGGTGCTTGAGTAAATTTATTTTATTTTTGTATCCGATGAACGAAGTCTTCTTTCAATCGGCCATTTTCAAATAGATTTATCAGTCACCCGTCAAATTTCAACAGTCCCTAATCAATGTCGAATCGATGCTTTAAATTAAAATTTCAAAATTTAATTACCACATTTTTTAATGTAGTTTCGAAATCAGCCAACAAAAAATGCTCAACTTACGCCAATTGGGTCATCATGTAAAGTACTTTTTTTTTCTATAATAATTTTCAAGGTCAACTTTCTAGGGGATAAGTTGCATTCCCGCAGGGTCCCTAGTTTTAATAATGTTGATACATAGATTTTTAGTTCTTTTTTTCTACTAAAAAAATTATTTGTCATTTTGAAAGATATGTCATAATAGTGGGTAAAACGAACAGCATAGTAATATATTGTAAATTTATTAATTATTGAACTTACAATATGATGATAATGATGATTCCATGTTAAAAAAGAAATTTTTCAAGAGTTCAAATTAAGAAACTTTGACATTCAAAACTGACACATAACTATAATTTTGAAAAAGTTCTACCAACACGAGGTATAAAAATTTCCTATCGTTTTATTCACGTATCTACCAACTTTGTAACACTTTGACAGTTATTATAGAAAAAAAAACTTACTTTAGTGTCCTTCCCTAAATCTAAAGAAAATTTTGCTGTAAAATAATTAGGGATACCAATAGTTGAATGGGTCGTAATTAGTACGGGATTTTTTATGTTACATCTGCCAATGTAGCACCCTGTATACTTGATTCATTACTCATATTATAAAATTAGACGTCTAAGGAATATCTTCAGGGCACACCTTTGTGTCTAACAAGAAAAGTGTTAGATTCCTGCGTGCTACCCGTATGTAACCTAGAGCAGAAGAATTATGACACTAACCAAGAAAAGTGATGAGAGACTCCTGGTAACACAAAGAACTTGGAGAGAGCCATACTTGAAATATACCTAAAAAAATAAATGTTTTACATGTTCGAATAAGCATCAGCTAAATCGTCTTATTCATTGCCGTCCACGTACAACAAAGCGTAGTGTAGAACGACTTTAAGACTACAGCTAAAAAGGGCACCGTATAGCTCAAGACAGAGAAGCTTGGAAAACTAGGAGAGCCCTATGCTCAATAAGTGGACAACTAACGAACTGGATGATAATGAATTTGAATTACTTCCTTTTACAATAAAGAAAGTATTGAATTCACCCCAAAAAATCAAAATTGAGTTTTCAACAGATCTTCACGTTTTCGAGTGTCCTGAGCCCAAAATAGTATATATTATGTTAAGAGCTGAAAGTGCATTCTTGCCGCTTGCGCATGAATATTGCTGGTTGAGGCAAAGCCGAAACCAGCAATCATGCAAAAACGGCAAGCGCACTTTTAGCTCGAAACATACATACTACTTTTTCGACGACTGAGCATATTATTAAAGGATAATATCTTATTTCATTTTATTGCAAAAATTAATTGACAATCAAGTTAACATTACTCGTGCAGTTTATCACATGTGACGCGATTATTTCCACAAATGACGGGCGTTTGTTAAGGTAACATTCGGACGTGGCTACCTATTTTGTTCACGTGGAAACCCAAAACGCTCGGCGAGCAGCAAAGTGATGAAAACGCACGCTCAGCGGCAAATGTCAACTTTCTGTTGTCAAATGACAGTGAGAAAAATCTACTTTCGATATCAGTCGTCGAAAAAACATATATTTGTTCATTGGTTTGACTGTCTGTGTGTCAGTGTGTGAACAGAATATCTCAAAAACCAAAAGAGGTATGGCGTTGAAACTTCATATATTCTAGATGCGACAGCTAGCGTTTGAAGAAAATCGCATAACCGGAAGTATGGTATTTGCGATTTTTTAGTTTTTTTTTATTTTCTCAAAAGCGGCCCTAACCATTATTTTCAAGCGGTACATTACTGAGTAGGTAATAGCATGAATACAGCCGCTAGGAGCTGCTTTGAAAATTTTAAAAATGTGTGCAAATACCTCTGATTAACTTTTAGATTTCGATCAGTACTGCTTATAAATATTTCAAATCTAATGTTCAGACTGCAGAAAAACTTTTAGCAAAGCCAAACAATAACTACTTAGGGGGGGTTTTTCAGTGCGAGTTTAAACTTCTGATTTACTAAACTGCACTCTTACATTAAACGACATTTTAATCTAAGCTTAAAAAGTATGCGTTTTTCAGTGTAAGTGCATCCGTAGTTTACCTAAGCGTCAGTTAAGTTATGTTGGCATTGAAAAAATGAATGGCGCCTACTTCATTTTCAACAACAAATCACTTTTTTTCCCAGCCGGTTAGAATAGTAGGCATTGCTCACCTCATCTGAGGTAAGAAAGTTCGTTTTTCTCACCTAGGTAAGAAAGTAAATCATGCAATTTTTATTATGAAGAAACTGTACCGCATGTTAGCTGACTGCTGACGCCTGCTGATTCTGACAGCTGACATATTGATAGTTGACGGATAATTGACTTTATGACTTGTGTTACAGTCTGTTTCTAGGAGGAATTAGGAATGCATTCTGTGAGTGTTCACATCCTTTTGATGCAGGTAAGTACGAAACCTTAAGTGGCCCCGTGAGTGGCCCTTCATTCGAAGGAATTCAATTAACGTCTCGCGCATGCGTACTCACGACAGGAGAGGCTAAAAATCACAGCGCGCCCGCGCTTTATTTTTTAATCCAACCAAAACTGCTTTGACAGTTTAACCTTAGTGGACATAACCTCAAAAAGTATAAATAGTAAAGCGATTTTTTAACGACAAAATTTTTAAGTTTTTAGAATTACTTATGAATAAAACTGTTTAGAAACATTTTGAGAACAGCATAAAATCGGAAAACATGCATATTTTGCAGGATATTGTCACCTTTAACAATTTTAACAGTCTGTTGAATTATTTTTATAGTGTCAAATTTTGCTCCACGATGCCGGCTGGGAAAAAAATAGTATTCAAACTTCCTTAAGAAAGTGCTCTTGCATACCTACCTTGCGCAAATACAAACCTCGCCTTCGGCTCGGTTTATAAACTTTGCGCTCGGTATGCAAGACTGCACTTTCTTACCTTGGTTTGAAATATACTATTGTTCTCCAAACGTCAAAATCATTACCATTGTTTACAGTTTGCGTTCGTGTGTAATAAGTTTCACCATGCAGGAAAGTGTTAAAAATAGCACTAAAAAGAAAAGATGTGCAAATTTCACCGCAGAAGAGGAGATTCTGTTGCTGGATTTGGTCAAGCAATTCAAAGATATAATTGCCTCGAAGAAAAGTGACACTAGTGTATGGAAACAGAAAGAATCCGCATGGGAAGAAATTACCAAGCAATTTAATTGTAAATCCGGTAAAGTGTTTAGAGATGTAACGGCATTAAGGGCAAAATATGAAAATATTAAAAAGGTATCCAAGAAAAAATTTTTTGATGAAAAGTGCTACATACTTGGCACTGGAGGGGGCCCACGCAAGATTATGGACATTACACCTGTAGACTGTGAGGTGAAAGAATTTCTCGGCTCTGAAGAAATATATGGCAGGTTATCAGAATTTGACAGTGATACAACTGGTAGGTACTATTTTATTGTGCTACTGGCTTAACAAATAAGTAATTTTGAGTTATTGCGTAGCAGGCAGTCGTCCAATTACCTCTACTGTGATATCTAATGCCTCAAACATTGATGGCAATGAACCTGTGCTTGAAACGTCAGATTATGGTGATTGGAGTACTTATGCTGCGGATAAGTTACGACAACCAAGATCTCTGCCATTAACTCCCAAAACTCAAGAATATGTAATACAAGATAATAATTCTTCAAAGGAAACTTCATCAGTTGCAGCAATTTCATCCAGTTTCGCTCCAAACATTCCTTTATTTATTACCATTCCATCAAGTGATGCCGCTACACCAAATGCTACTACCAGTGGTTCAGTACCAGGCGTTTCTACTCCAGCAACTAAAGTTTATCATGGCACATCGATTAATAACAAAGGACGCATTCCAAAACAGTTGAGAAAGGTTACTGGTACAGTTGCAAATGCTGAATGGTGTAACTTAGCTCAGAGCAAGCTCGAACTTGTTAATTTACAAATTAAATGCTTGCAAGAGGAACACAACATGAAATTAGAACATATGAAGGTGGAACATAACAGAAAAATGGAGCTGCTAAATTTGGATATTGAAATTAAAAAATCGATGTTGCCAAGGATCAAAGATTAATGAAAAAACACCAAATGATAGTACTCTTGTTATTAACATCTAATTACATTCTTAATAAAATAGTTTGCTTCTGTGTTATGTTTTTGGGTATTAGAAAACCTATTTTATAATTTTTGAAATAAATACTTATTTAAACTAATCTATTAAAATAATAGTGAATCAAGTTGTACCGGGTACTATTATTAATACCACCTACAGCTCGAACAGCTTGTCGGGTTCTTGGCACATTGTTAACAAAATTTATAGCGGCTTCCTCTTCTTGATTGTTGGGAGGTATTGCTTCTTTCATTTCGCAGGCAATATTGTGCAAAACTGCTGTAGCGACAATTACAGCTTCAATTCTTTCTAATTTTAAACGTAAACCTAGAGCCAAAACAGGAAAACGTTTTTTCCACACACCATAACTGCGTTCAATTACATTTCTTGTTCTTATTTGTGATTCATTAAATAGATGTTCACCTCGAGTTGCAGGATTAGACAACGGTGTTATCATGAATGGTCGTACGGCGTATCCACTATCCCCTAATATTAATGAGTCATTAAATTCTCCAGTTTCAAATCGAGCACGTATTGAGGAATTGTTGAATATAGTGGAGTCGTGTGATGATCCAGGCCATCTTGCAACAATATCTCTTATTTTTAAATCAGCGTCACACATTGTTTGCACGTTAAATGAAAAAAAAGATTTCCTATTTCGATAAAGCTCTGCTTGGTCACCACCTGGAGACTGTATTCTGACATGAGTACAATCGATAGCTGCTATTACGCTAGGAAATCTTGCCCTATTAAAAAATCCTTGTCGTACTTCCATGATTTCGTTTTCATTTGTTGGGAACCTGATAAATGTTGGCCGAAGTTGTGCTATTGCTCTCGATACCCTATAAATCACTTTGCTTGCTGTAGACTTGTGTACTCCCATAAAGTCTCCAACTACTACCAACATACTGCCTGATGCATAAAATCGTAAAGCTATTAGAAGCATATTAGCAGGTGAAAGGGCAGAATTCCTAAAGATAAAGAGACTCCTTATTACTGGTGCAATAATTATTGTGTAGATAATATCAATAGATAACTTAATTAAATTACCAATTTGTTCCATACGATATTGTTTCTTGAATTTGTTCCAGCACGAATTGAAATGCATTTTTGGAAAGTCGGAAACGTACAAAAAAGTTATAATCGTCCCATATTTCCAAATGATTTGGTCGGTTACGTATTATTTTTGGACGTCGTGGTTGGTTTAAATGATTAAGATGATCAACAATATCTTCATCATCAGTCATATAGTCATTTATATCGTTTGCCATAATAATTTCTAAATAATTTAAATTGCAACAGCTGAGCTGGTATAAACACTAGTGACAGCTTTAATACAGAAAAACTGAGGTTATACTGTCTAGTATATTTTTATTCCGTAGTTTAGACGGTACTCATCCAGCGTTTAACCTAAACCAATATTTTAAAGGTTTATCTCATTAAACCACTACTGAAAAACTGTAAATTTTCTTAAACTATAAGTTATCTGTAATCTTAAGTTTAAACTGACACTGAAAAACTGCGCCTTAGATAATTAGTTCTTGAAATTCCAACTATGCCGAAAAAATTTGTGAATTCCTCGAAAAACTAGCAATTTACTCTTCATAGTATTTCTAAGACGAGTATAACAACAAATTGATATAATGAAAGATAATCTGGTTTGCGTTTTGTTGCACCACGATAATGCAACGTGTACGGCCGCAAAAACTTTAAATTTGTTACACAAATCTGCAGTTCATCTGTTCACTTACCTGATACTCCAGATCTTTCTCCAGCAATTTCCTTTTGTTTCTAGCGATTGAGAACAGCATACTTGGTAAGATATTTTCTGACGCAAATGCGGCGGTTGTTAAAAAAGTTACTTTCTTTAAAAAGTCTTTTTTCTTAAAGCTAACAATTAGCAGAATTATTTTTACGGAAGAAACCTTTGTTAAAATTCAATATGTAATTTGAACGGCATTACGGTTACTATATGAGCAAAACTTTGAAATTGAAAACTGTTTTATTATTTGCTTGTATTTGACTATCTATCTACTTGGAAACAACTAACAGTAATCAAAATCGCGTACAACAACCTGATTCGAATTCATGGCGCACAGTTGCACTTACATAGACATATCCAGGGTGTCATTCAGGAATATATTTGTGACATATTAGACATTGTCTTAGGTATTTATCTTAAAAAGTGTAATTGCTAGTTAAGTACATTTTATATTTATAATCTCAAAAATTGAGCAGATTTAATATATTTAGTTTCGATGCTCGATATCGTAATCCAGTCATGGGTGGGTACGTCAAATAGTGTATAAATCAATCTCAATCTCATTTATTTTGAAATATCTTAAAACCCCCTACCCTATTAATTTAGCAAATTGAATAACTAACATCTTTAAATTCAACCAGTCATGTTATCATTTAAAAAAGTGTTTATTAATTACTGTTATAGGGACTTTTTTCTAACTAATACGTGTGTAGCAATCACTATTACGAGATTACTACTATCTATTGCATGTTATACAACTCATTACTGGAAAACTAACACAATGACGTAAATAAGGAGAGTTAAATGATTAAATCGGAAAAACAGCTTTTTAAAAATAAACTTTATTTCGTAATTACAGGTAAAAGCAAAAACCGTCTTAACTCTGTTACAAACAAGCAAAGAATGAATCTAACATTTTACATAATTCGCAATGTGGCAAAGAGATAACGATGAGCTGGGATGTGCCTTATCAGCGTGGCGTCGTGTTCTTGATAAGCAGGTGCATGTAACTCCTCCCTCCTTAAGATTCAAAAATAACGGAGTTGTTTTTTGGATTCTGGCCCATTTCCACTTCTTCAGCTTCATTTTGATTTTCCTTTTCGGCTGCCTTTGGACTTTCCAATGATTTTTTGCATTGTTTTCTAAACGTTAACATAAACAGCACAATGATTGCAAGAATTAGTAGACCAATCAGGGTGCTAATAATTGGGGTGGTGTTTGCCGGATAGTCGATATGCTTGATTGGTGTTAGTTGTCTTGCGATTTCACTAATTTGGTAAATTTCTTCTATGTCCAGTTTTGTAAAATTTGAAGTCTTGTGTTGCTTCAAAATTTCAAAATGTCCTATGCCAAACTTCGGTAAAATGAGTGGTTTGCCTTGTTGCAATTTAACGTCATTTATAAATTTCTTGCCATCCACTTGGATTTCGCACAATTTGGGAATCTTTATTAGGGATGGCAGATTTATTTCTAAATATTGGTCCGATTTGCATTTGGAGAACAGCCTTTCTTGATTTGCAGGAATTATCAACACTTCTTCTTGGGTGACTTGCTTGATGATGGACTCTTCTATAAATATTTCGAGGGCGTGACAGTTTTTCGCTGGATTGCCTTCGAGGAGCCTAAGGGTGCAGTTGTCTTCCACAATGAAGTTTTCGGTGCAATAAAATGTTTCTTCCAGTACCGGGCATTCCTCTTTCTCGAACTGGGCCTTGGAGTTTTTCAGTGCCAAATATCGGTGTTTTGGAATAATAATTTGGTGGGTTTGGATAATTGGATAAAGACGGTAGAAGTCCAGGACTTCGGTTCTTATTATAGGGACGTGTATAGCAAAAACTAATTTAGAGTTTACAAAGGTTACTTGCGTTCCCAAAAATTGGTAGTACGTGAGGAGATTTTTGAATTTCGGAATTTCTGTTTTACTGTATATTTTTTCTAAGTAATTGAGCATCTCTCGGAGTTCATAACTTGATATTATTGAATTATGCAGGGTATTCAATTTCGAGAATACTATAGCATTTTCTATATTGTCTATGAATGTTATTAAAATTTGACAGTCCAAATTCAATTGAGAGATTGTGCCTTGAAATGTAATGTAAGTACTGAGGTCATTAATAGTATTCTGAACTGCTGCCTGGAAAGTTTTAAGTCATTTTCAAGTTTTTCTTGGTTTTTATTTAATATTATTATTGTTTTATTGTAGTTAGCAATTAGTTTTTTGGATAAAGAAATCTGTAAATTTATTTCATGCGTTAAGTCTTTCTGATTTTGCTCTAGTACATTAATAGCGTGATCATAACGTTTTTCGTCGTCTGCATCAAGATTGCCAAAAAGCCACTTATTAATTTTGCCTATGCCATTAATTGCGCCTCTTTTATTTCGAATATGAGGGTGCAGATTTTCGAATTTTTGTTGAATTGTTTGAATTAAATATTCTGATCTGAGTAGCATGCCTTCGGCTAAGCCGTGATAGGATATAGGGTTTGTAATATTTACTTTGCTTATACTATCTCTAACTACGAAAAATTGTTTCTTTAAGTTATTTAACTGATTAATAATTACGTTTAAATCTAAGTAATGTAAAAATGTGTGCTTACTATAAACTAATCTAGCATTTCCTAACTGTATAGGAAGTATAGGGTTGTCAATTGTTTTGATTTTAATATCCTCATCTATACTACGTACTCGTAATATTTGAAGGACCAGGAATAAGGTTAGTAGCCTCATTTCGCTTAGGTTCCTGTAACAAGGAATTAATTTTAGGTTTTCTAGCAATATTTTTATGGTATGTTCCTTTGTCCGTGATTAACTTAATGTCAGTTTCTTCTAGTATTTTAGTCTTTTTAAATTTTGGTAACTTTTTATCTCGAAATTTTGTTTTCAAATATGCAACTTTTTGATTTGCGAAATTTGGAGGAGCATTTCGATTTTCATTGTGTTTGGAAATAATATTTTCTTTGGCATTTTCATTAGCGTCTTTGATTTTTTCATATAATTTGTTGGATGTTTCTTTATGGTCCTGAATGTAGTCTGATACAATAACATGATCATTTAAATCAAAGGGATTGGTATTATTGATGTGACCTTTTATAACTTCGAACGGGGTGAATTTTGTGACACTGTGAATTGCATTATTGTAACCTAATATAGCTCGCTTCATAAGCTGGTTTGAATTGAGATTTTTGTGATCTTCTTTTAAACAACGAAAATGTTCAATTAGAGTGGAATGAAATCGCTCCACTGGGGAGTTTGAATTACTGTTTTTTGGAGTTGTGTAGTGGAGTTCTATACGATGCAATTTACAGAAATTTTCTAGATCTTGATTCTTAAATTCGGTACCACAGTCAGTCGTTATTTTTTGAGGTAAACCGTGGTGTGAGATGAAATTTAAAAGATTTTCCACTACTGCTATGCCTGTGACAGAATCCAATTGGTACGCTTGACCGTAGCGTGAAAATGCGTCAATAATAGTCAAATAACTTTCGTTAGCTATTTTAAATGTGTCTACATGAATGTGTTCGAAGGGTTTTGAAGTTGTTGGAGTAAGATTAAATTTAATTACTGGAGGATTTCGGTCGTATTTATTTTTTAAACATGTTTCACAGTTGTTAACATAATATTCGATATCTTGTGCCATTTTCGGCCAATAATATCTTGAAGTTAAAGACATTTTCATTTCGTTTATTCCTCTATGACAGGATTTGCTAATATGATAGTATTCAAGTTTTTGTTTTTGGTCTTCTAACGTTTCTACGTCCGTAAGAAATTTAGTACAGTGAATAAATTTAAAAGACGAATTTTTAAATAATTCTTGAACGGTTAGAGCAAAAATTTTGGGTAATGATGAATGCTGAAAGTAAGCGGCATATATTTGTTTAGGGTCTAAATACTCTTTAAGAAGTTGCACTACGTGATATTTGACGTTAATTTTCGGCAACGTTATGTAGAACCTTGAATTTTCAAAAATTACCTCTTTTCGACATTTTACTGAATCGATGTCGCCGTTTGTTATAAACAATTGATTTTTATATGTGTTTAAAGATCGTTCTGTTATGGGTATAGTACAAATAGGGTTTTCTTGAGATGTATGTACTGTTTCTAGATCAGTTTCGTCGTTTTGCTGTGTTGTTACAGGGGGTTTAATTTGGATATCAGAAATTACGTTAACTTTTGGATGATTTTCACCTAATGATTCCAGTATTTCGGAAATAGTATCATTATCCAAATATGGAATTGGTTGGTTTTCGTTTAGTGCTTCTTGAATTACTTGATCGATATCTCCTAGATTATTGTCAATAGAAGAGGTTTCTAAAGGGTTAAAATCAAAATCTGGTGGATTGAAAAGCTTATCAATATTGCGTTCGTTAACTAAAATTTCTCCATTATACACAGTAACTGGGAGATTCTTAATCAATTTCTCTTCGGGATTTACCGAAAACGAAAAATTAACATCAACAGGTTGTCGAAATTTAAACGGAATTTGCACATGCGGTCCTATTAATTTTTTGTTAACTAAATCAATATTAAGATTCATTTGAATAAGATCTTCTAAGCCTATTACTCCGTCAAAATAATCGTGAAAATCAAATAAAATGAAATCAATTTCGTGGTCGCTATGGAATTCCGAAAATGCTGGTATCATTGCCTGATATTTAACATTTTTGCTCCCAATAGCTGTTTTTATTACGGTATTAGCGTGATAAATTGTTTGCGGATAAAAATATTCTACTACAGATGGTTTAATAATTGATCTAGAACTACCTGTATCAATCAGTAATTTTAATTTTGGGTTTTCAATTTCTACGTAAGGTAACGCATTATGGGAGGAGATATTTATTTCTGCTAGGTTTGTTTTTTGTGTTCGGCAGTCCAAGAGAAAATTTTCAGTTCCATTGGTATCCGATTCAATGTTACTTCCGTAGTATTGTACATTATTATAATCGTTTTCGCAAATTTGATACTGATCCTCTAAAGGGTAATTTTGTGTCTCTTCATAATTAAAAGTTTCTGAGTCAAAAACATTGCAAGAATCTACATTCTCGCTATCGCATTCATTTGAGTGTAATTCTTCGAAAACAAAGTTTGGTCTTTGTTGGTTAGGGTGTCTATGAAAATTTTGAAAATTGTTTTGAGAGTTTTGATTAGAAAACTGCGGTTTATTAAATTGTTGCGTAGGGGGTCTTTTCGAAAACGTTGTTGGATGTCTCGATGTCGTTGACATGGGCTCCGGTTTAGGCAATTGGTTTGTTGGAATTTGGTTTGGTCTAAACACATTACGAGGTGGACCAAAAACTTCCCGATTAGTGGGGTATCTTCTAGGAGGTTGTTGTTTAGGTTGAATATTTATAGGCGGATTGGTCCATACTGGCTTTACTGAGAAATTTTGGTTTTGCAAATTTTGAGGGGCATTAAAGTGCGATTGAAACCCATTCGGTTGAGAGTATGTAGCATTGTTTTGTATGTTCGTTGGGTACACATTTCTATTACTGCCAAAATTAATTTTGAAGTTTTGTTTACTGTTATCGCTTAAACTACCGTGAAGTCTTTCAAAATTCTCAAATTCATTAACGTATGCCATGGCATCTTCTAAAGAAGCTGGCTTTTTTAAATGCATGTTATTTTTTAAAATACCAGTGCAACCTGCAATAAACGTATCAAGTGCAATTTTATCATAATGATTGATTCGGCATAATTTTTCTGATTCACTAAGTTTAACATCGTTGCTTGTTCTTTGTGCAACGTTGCTTCTTAGTAATTGGAGACGGCTACCGAAATTTAGTAAATGTTCACCTTTATACGGCCTATTTCTGATTAATTCCTGCACTAAGCAATTCAAATCCCTACGGTCCGAAAAACACTGCACTAAAGCCTCTTTTAAACTCGACCAGGTATTTAATTCTACTCTATTACCTACCATCGCTTCTGCCCTACCAATTAACTTTTCTTGGATGCATTCGAAAATGTGTTGATCAAGCTCTGGGTCTTTAAATTTACTATAACTTGTAATTAAACTTTCGCAGCGAGTAATAAATTTATTCAAAGTATCACTGTCGCCATCAAAAGGTTTAATAATTTCTATTTTAGACTTAAAAAGATTCCAGTTCACTTGAGCCGGTTGGTTTGGTTGACTAGTTTCATTAGTATTCATCATATTTAATGCTGTATTATTCTCACTATTAGAATAACCTGTCTCAATTTGAACAATGTCAGAACTTGTTGGATTTTCTTGAAACGTAAGGTTATTTAACTGATCCAACAGCTCGTCAATTTCAATCATAAAGAATATTTTATCGATAATAATTATAATTACTTCTTATTTGTTAAATATTAATCGAACGTTTTATTCAAAAATATCCTCTTAAATACTAAATGGTCTGCAATAGACTGCACACTACCCTATCTTCCCCAAAGTCCTTAAACAGAGGGTCTGGGAAAGGCAAAAAGGAATTTGGCACCTACTTGGTTTGTAGACCTTCGTGTCCCTTTTCCGATCCTTTGCTGCTCACAGAGATGCTGTTCCCGATGTCCTCGAAGGAATGGTTCAGGATCTACGCTGAAGGGGTTGAAACTCCAAAGTCGCGAAAAGTCTCTAATTTTCCGACACGATGCGAAAGAGATTTTCCACAACCGCGCACTATCCTACCGACTGCGCCAGTTAAATGATTAAATCGGAAAAACAGCTTTTTAAAAATAAACTTTATTTCGTAATTACAGGTAAAAGCAAAAACCGTCTTAACTCTGTTACAAACAAGCAAAGAATGAATCTAACATTTTACATAATTCGCAATGTGGCAAAGAGATAACGATGAGCTGGGATGTGCCTTATCAGCGTGGCGTCGTGTTCTTGATAAGCAGGTGCACGTAACTTGTGCAACTACTGCAGTTTTTGTCAGATTTCAATATTTTTTCCGATGTTATTCAGGTATTCACAATGGATTGCTCAATTTAGATCACTAATGGAGTTTTCGT